>JAPTOF010000012.1:15750000-16134415 GCA_028554755.1 Cordia subcordata
CCAACTTCTTTATCATATATATGAGAAGATCTAACATTTTTAAGCAAAAGGTGATCCACTATAGTATAGGTTGTAGTCTGATTGACCAATAAAGTCAAGAGGGTGAGGCTCCTAAGAATGGGGGGAAAGGGGAGTAGGTAAGCGGGCCCCTTTCACTTAAGTATTTCGCTTAGTTAGGCTCGGGAAAGCTTTCTCACAAAAAATCCTTGTAGGACATTGTTGAAGGAATGAAGTCAGTCGACTACCTGTGTAAGAAAGGACTCATTCGTGGGGAAAGGATGAAATAAGGGTCAAAGCAAGTACAACATCGAATCGAATAGAGGGATCGAATAGCATTACCAACTCGCCCCTTAGGGATAGGTAGGAAAGTAAGTCGACTGAAAGAAAAAGGAGTTGCTTGACCAAGGATAAGAGAAGAAGATGGAAGAAATACTAAAAGGGAAAGTTAGGAAGAAGAATTAAGGTTTTGCTTTTAGAATGAACCAAGCGAATAAGGAAAGGGATCAATCTCTAGTTTAAAAGGAATTGGATAAAGCACAGAAAGTTTAAGAGATTTCACTATTCTTGACTAAGTAAAGGGCAGAGGATCTTTCCAATCTGGCTGGATTATGTCAAGGTGGTACAAAGAAGCTAAGCCGGAAAGTAGGTTCCTAGCCCGACTAAGCTAAGAAAGAGAGGGGACAATATGCTCCACTAAGAAGTTCGTGATGGAGGGGGACTCATTCCTAGTACTTTCACTAGCGGCTAAAGACTTCCTTCCCCGATCACAGAGGAAAGATCTTCTGCCAGATTGGAAACCTCTTCACCGCTAAAGCAGGAAAGGGCTCTTTCTTCCTCGGGTTGAAGCTCTACTAATAAATAAGGGCTCATAACATTGAAGGAAAAAAAAGGAGAAGAGCAAGGCTAACTATTCAAAGAGATCTCTACTTTCTAGAAGTGGCAAGTGAAAGCTTTGTACTAGCAATGTGGTGTGAATCGGAATCAAAGTGGAGCAAATTCAGCTTCAAGAAGACTGTAACTTGAAGCCAAGCGAAGACATACTTGATTGGTTTCCTTGACTAGAAAAAGGGATTCCCACTCCATTTTCTTATGAAGAGGTCAATGCACTGAAGCTAATGCTAAGGGAAGGAGTGAGTCTTCAATCGGAAGAGGTACTTACAAAACTCAAAGTAGGTAGCACCCCTCTTGAACTTTGAACTTGAGTTTCCAGGGCAAGAGAAAGCTCTCAGGACAAAGAAGCAAACAAAAGAGAAGTGACAGCAGAAAGGAAGTAAACTATAGGGGTTAGCCCCTTTCTTCACTGAGGAAAGTGGGAAACTCAACTCGAACTTAGGAAAACTCCAACTGACAATGGAACTCCAGTGGAAGACCTTAACACTTCAACTGCCTGAAACTCCTTATCATTAGAAGGAAATTGGCTAGAAGAAGAGATTCGAAAAAGGATTGCCTTTTCTTTTAGGACTAGCTCAAGGGATGCAAAAAAAATTACAGTGAAAAAGATTGTAACAGGACCTCCAACTCCAAGCACAAGGAAGGAAAGAGCCAGGGCCAAGAAGATACAAGCTCTTTAAATTGTGGAACTTAAACTTAATACTTTATTTATGAGTTAGAACCCCTTAAAGTCTTCGCTTGTCTGCCTGGCAAACCTAACCTCTAAACTCGAACTTTACTTTTTTTAGGTGATATTGGATAGAACCTGAAAGAACTCATACTGTGCACCACTGATTAAGTATTATTCGCAGGTTCTTCATTTAGAGGAGGTAAACTATTTCTCTACCATACATGTCTTTCCTGTCCTGCGGAATACGTTTTGGCTTTTTCCCCTCCCTAATTTCCCACTCCTTTTGTGAGGCGAAACCTCAGTACATTAAAACTATACTTCACTTCAACGCAAGAGGACCGAACGCTTACTTGTCTTATATCTTCGGGATACGAGTTCCCAGTCTAAGAGAACTTGAATCTAATACTCAATATGTCTAGTATAGATCAACTTATTGCTAATTTTATTTCTAGGATGGGTTTGGCTTTGCCTGTAACGATTCTAGTGGCCGTTAGCACTAGTAAAATGATCCCTACTATAAATAGTATCACTATGGAAACGAAAATAACAAATTTAGCTGTAGATCTTGTCAAAGAGAAAATAGTGGATCAACTTGCCATTGTATATAAAGTATATAGGGACACTACTCCTACGGGAGATGGTAACTTACCAGCGGCGGTGAATTTCCAGGAAGTAGCCGAACGGGTTCTTTTTAGCGCGGACAACATTCACTGGCTAAACGAGATATATATCTCTATCGTCAATCATGGAACGCAAAGTGAATACTTTCTCCAACCTGACGGGGGATTATACTCAAGGCAGGCTCAGTAGGCCATTCTCAAAGCAGACCTACGTGTGTAGCATGGTCGTCAGCTCATCCCTAACTATAGATAGAGCAGTCGCCAAATCCAATCCTAATCATGACTGTCTTTTTCTCATGTGAAGGTCGCCTTAGTCTTTGTTTTGATTCCCTGGATAGAATTCGTCCTATCTTCCTTTCAATCAGCTCGCTAATAGAAAGTATATAGATTGTTCGAAGCTTCAGTGGTACATCTGCTTCGATCAGTGCTCTAATTCTATCCACATGAGAGATGGGGAACCGGCCTTCTAGCTTGCTTAAAAGGCCTCTTCGGACGTTCTTGAAATCGACACACATACCTAAGAAAAACTTCTGCCTGAAAGAAGATTTTCTATGAAAATCAAGAGTTACCCTAGCGAGGCATCTTTGGTTTTGGCATAGCTCTGTTCTGATAAAGCAAAGAGAGCTCTTCGAGAATTTATATAAATAAATCGAATTGAAACTCTGAGGCAAGCCTTTTCTTGCTCTCAATGAGCTCTTCAAAGAGACTCTGCTCACTAGCAAGCAGGTGCGAAAAGGAGTTTTCTTGCCCGATAGCTCGGGGTATGGCTTTCTTGGATTTCGATGACCAAGTGCTCCAGCTTTCGAGGAGAGGGTTACGGGGGGAAGAGAGCGGTTTAGTGGCTTTGGGGAGTCCATTGCATCAAGAGTATAGAGATTGATTGGGCCCAAGGACCCTTTTAGCAAACCAGGAATATAGTTAACAAAGAGGTATCTAAGTTGCTCCTTTCTTCAGGCTTGGCGAGGGGGAAGGAGGGAGGCAAGGGAACAAGTCTACTCTATCTACTGTTCCAGTCACTCGCTTGCTTACTGTACTCAATTACTAAATTACTAAATGCTATATCAAATATGGTGTGCTAATGGTGATGTGGTTACTAACTTACTAACTAATGTATGCTAATGTAGAAGTAGAAGGGCTCTGTACATGGCACTCTCTTAGACTGTATATCCCTTTATACACGCCAGAAAGTCGCTTTTTTGATATGGTTCAGTAAATAAGAATCCCAGTAATACAGTCAAGGAAGAAGATAGGAATATGGTCCATATAGGAATGAAGAAAGGGCATGATAGGCTAGTTTGATTCCAAGCCCAGCAGCAGGGCTGGGGCGGGGGGCTGGGGAATTGCATTCGCTAATAGAGCTTCCTACGCTCGCTGCGTGCAAATGGGAAGTGGAATGGTCAACTAAGAGTGAGCAATTAGAATTGACTAAAGAAGCTAAAGGGAAACAGTCTTATCTTAAGAGTAGGTCGAATGAACGTGAACGAGTTGGTCGACTTGCTAATCGGCTTGACCTCTTTTCGTCGGTAAATCACTCTTTGTCGTCTGTCAAATAATCTATATACTTACTGGAGTGAGCGAAGTGCTTCCTGAAACAAGGACGAGGGAAGGGTCTGGAAATAAGTCGTATGGGGAGAGGAGTAGGAGACAGCCCGTATGAGCTTTTGTAGGAGCAAGCAGACCGAGTTTCAGACCTAGAATAGGAGTCCTTATTTATTGACCTTGAAGTTAGTTTTGGGCATACAAGTAAGCACGAAATGAATAGGAGCAGGCAATGGAATTGTATCACAATCGGAATATGTTGAATAGGCGTAATAGCCCGTCTGCTAGCTATTGGAATAGTCCACCCATCTTAGCCACCTTATTTTGAAGGAGAAAGCCTGCAAGTCTTCCGCTGACTAATCTCCGCAAGTCCAACCGAATCTTCTTTCTCTGCTTTAAAAAGAAAGCCAAAGCGGTAACCAAAACAAGCAAGCCAGCTTCGGTAGTGGTAGTAGCTTCAAAGGAATTGGTAGTATGCCCTGAATGGAAAAGCATTCTAAATGTAGGAACTCCAGCCATGTTGAAGAGCTTTCACAATGAAGTGAAAGGCTTTACTTTAGAGTTATATCTGGTTTTCAGCCTGTCGACAGAACAGAGGGAGTCTTTTAATTTCCTTTGTTTGTTGACCGAATCCCATCTTTCTCAGTTACTTTCCGTTGCCTTTGTTTCGGCTTTTAATTAGCCTAAAAGTTCAAGAGTTGGCCCGAACCGCTGACATCCGCCACGGGGTAAACCACCGCCTCTCAGGCCCACGACTGGTTCTACCATAAAGGCCAACGATAGACAATAACTCCCCCCCGAACACTGCTTACAACTTTCATCGTACTGTGCTCTCCAAAGAGCACCTCTTCTCAAAATCTCAAAAGGTGCTGAGTTGGAATCCCATTCTAACTAAGGATTCTTGTGGTTCCGGAGGATCTAGCTACAGGAGAACCTGGAACGGAGAGCTTTCCCCCCTTTTCCACCCGACTCTTTGGTCTTAAGAATGCTGGTTTTAAGAATGAGTGATTGCCCTTCTCCGACCCTTACTGCCCAACCTGCAAGCGGACAGCTAATGCGTTCCACTTATTGAACAGGGTTCTATGGTCGGTCAGCGACCCCTGGATGCCGAAGGCGTCCTTGGGGTGATCTCGTAGTTCCTACGGGGTGGAGACGATGGGGTCGGTCCATGGATTTTCCTTCCTTTTGCCGCATTTCGCTCAAAGGGATGAAGGGATATAGTAGATCAAGCTGTTCACAAGGACCTACTTGATCCTTTTCCCTAGGGATCCCATATGAGGGAACCCTAGGAAAGCTGCCGACTCTAACTACTGTCCATGTTACTGTCCATGTACGATCTATACTAAATTTGACCAACTGCCTATCCTACCTCCTTTACGTTCTTGATAGCCCATTTTTGTCTTAGTAGAGTCTTTCAGTGGCATGTTTCGATACTCTTCCCCATTACTTATAAAAAGTGAGCCACCAGTTCCAGTACAAGATACTATTATTACTGCCTGGACAATTAGACATCCAACCCGTAATCGTAACAACCCAATTGAAAAAGCAGAGCTCTACCAATTGAGTTATATCCCCCTGAGCCAAGTGGAGCATACACGAAGTAGTTAGATGCTTCTTCTATTCTTTTCCCTGGCACAGATGGGCCATCTTGGACTTGAATCAGAGATCTTGCTCGTGAAGTAAATCATCGCACCTAAGGTCCAACCAATTAGGAAAGAATCAATAGATTTCTTTTTGGGAGTGATTCATCCTTCTCGAAAGCAACATAAAACTCTCCGTTGTATTGCGCTCTCCAAGTGTGTTGTTCCCCCCTTCTTCCTTACCATGGAAAGCCTTCGTGAAATAACTCCGATGAGAAAAAAAAGAAGATGTTAAAAGACCCTCTTGGCCCAACCCTAGACATTCTAGGATCCTTTTTCAACCCTGCTCTACTTTCAAGTCAAAAGATAGATAAATAGACGTATCTCATTGCATGATCAGGGGCGTTCATAGTGACTGAGGGGGTCAAAGTTCAAGAAGTGAGTTATTTATACCAAGTATTCTTCTTATGGCTAGATCCAAATCTCGCGGTTCGTGTAGAAAGGAAAAAGAATTTCACGCTCTTCCTATCGAGAAGGAAGGATTAGGGAAATCCTGTTGATTGCAGCTTTCTCCAGACCTCCGGGAAACGCATGAAAAAAAAGCCTCGAATGGTACGATCCCTCCATCACCCCAGAATGAAAAGGGTGATCTCATAGTTCTTGGTCTATGAAGATGCGTTGTTAGGAGCTCCATTTTATTTTCCCATTGACATTGAGGCCGAACCTAAACCTGTCCATACACTGATAAGGAATGTATGGATTCTCGAGAAGAGAGAAGCCGTGATGGTCCTCCTCGGACCACCTGGATCCCATCAGTGAATCGAAAGTTGGATCTTCATTGGATCTCACCCGAATCACCCCATCTATCCTCCTAAGGAGAAGTTTGGTTTCAAACCCCAGTTCAAACAGGAGGAATATGCCATGCTAAAAGCGAGAGAAACCCCATCCTTCTCTTTCTTTTTTTTGCCCCCATGTCGCCATGGGGGGAATGTGGTGACATAAAAAAGGGCATCCTATCAACTTGTTTTGACCTAGGATAACAGGTTTATGAGCTCGATTTTACTTCGCCGTCAAGGCACGAAAGAAGACTTCCACCTCCAAGTTTAACTCAGACGTAGCTCCCTTCTTTTTGGGTGTGAAGCAGTGTCAAACCAAAATACCCAACAAGCATTAGCTCTCCCTGAAAAGGAGGTGATCCAGCCGCACCTTCCAGAGGGTCTGGAAATAAGTCGTATGGGGAAGTCGGAATAGGAGAGCACTCATCTTGGGGTGGGCTTACTACTTAGATGCTTTCAGCAGTTATCCGCTCCGCACTTGGCTACCCAGCGTTTACCGTGGGCACGATAACTGGTACACCAGAGGTGCGTCCTTCCCGGTCCTCTCGTACTAGGGAAAGGTCCTCTCAATGCTCTAACGCCCACACCGGGTATGGACCGAACTGTCTCACAATGTTTTGAACCCAGCTCATATACTACTTTAATAGGTGAACAGCCCAACCCTTGGAACATACTACAGCCCCAGGTGGCGAAGAGCCGACATCGAGGTGCCAAACCTTCCCGTCGATGTGAGCTCTTGGGGAAGATCAGCCTGTTATCCCAAGAGTCACTTTTATCCGTTGAGCGACGGCCAACTATATTGAGCTGTTGTTATAAAGTTGTCGTGTACTGTGTATATATTCGCATCCTTAATTTAATAAGCATATTATCTACTACACTCATTGCAATATAAGCATATTATAGAACATAAGGATACTCACTTGCACACTCCTTGCTGTTATTCTTTTTATTGAGACTATGCTCTCAATTCCATTCTTAATCTTCCTAGTCGCAATATTCTTGCTCAACTAAATATGAATTTTAGAGTCTCATGCCGGGGCGATAGGCACGCTGCAGTCACGCATTCGAGCAAGAGCCTTTGCGTTTCTTTGCTATGTAAATAGAGGGCTCGAAAAAGTCCTAGACCCTCAACAAAGAATGGATTAAGGGGATAGAGTGTTATCAGGAGACACTAGGCTTCGGAACTGAAAAAAGTGCTTTTTCTTTTTGTCAGTGGATTTTGCTCATCAAGTTCTTGTTTGATCTACCTTAGAATACTACAATATTCGTCTTTTTGGGGTTAATTCTCTAAATGGTGAATCGATCATTTGATATCCTTTGACTTTTGAGAGGACAAAATGGAAGAAAAGTAATGAAACCTGCTATGGCTACGGAATAACCTGTTTTTATTTTCTCAATAATAAAGCCTTCAACCTTTGTATTCGTTCGCCAAATCTTGTTCAGTTTCATCCAAGCTTGCTTTTGTCTGAATCTTCGTGGAAGAAGAAGAAGCGGTTCACCAGCCACTACATCTGTGGATCCCACCAAATCATTAAACCTGGCGGCTGCTCGCTCTTTGATCAGTGATTCACCGGCCACTAGATCGATGAAGAATCTCTCCAAAATCTTCTCTTTGATCAGTGATTCACCGGCCACTAGATCCAGGGATCCCACCTTATTCTCAAACCTGGTGGCTCGGTTGATTGGCACTCCTGTAGGCTCATCTTGCATACAAATTCTAGGGGTCCCAAGTCCTGTATCCACCCAGAACATTTCTTTCCTTAAGAGTAAAACTTCAAATTGTAAGGTGTTTCCACTACATAAGAAAATACTTGAATTTGATCTTGGAAATGATCAACTCAAATAGATACTCATCATAAGCTTTTTTTTTCCTCCTCTTCTTATTGATGAAAAGCATCCAGTAGTGCCATGCTAGTAGAAAGACTTAAGCTACTAAGCTAAGCTACTGTTGGGGAACTCAATAGAAGTGATTTGCCATTTTCGCCTTTCTAGACTTCACAATAGCTCCCCTCTTAAAGTACGCCACCGCTTAGGCCTAAAAAACTCGTTCGCTTGTCAATTCTTGGTGTAATATTCACTCATAAATGATTAATGTCAAAATTTTTCACTAATCAAGTGTGATTAGTCTCATGTGTGTAAGAATTAGGAATTCCTCTTCCAAGTCATCCCAGAATGGGCATTATGGCAAAGAACAAGAAGAAAACAAAAGGAGAAATTTGTCCAATAGTAACAAATGGTGCCTCTACAGGTTGATATCTAATCCAACCTAATAGTAAATGATCTGCAAAAAGCAGCCAAGATATTCCTTGATGAATCAGGCAAAAACTTGAACTACGTACATGCATACTTTTAAAAAATGGTAAAGCCAACAGACATATAAAAACTGGTTCTATTGCTACTATACCTCCTGCTTTGTCAGGTATACTACGAAGAATGGCATGGATTCGTAAGAAATACCATTCTGGCACAATATGAGGTGCGATCGCCATCGAATTAGCAGGTATATAATTGTTAGGATGCCCTAAAACATTAAGAGCATGAACAATCCAAATGGAAAAAAAGATAGCAAAAGCTACCCAACCTACTAGATCCTTCACATAAAAATAAGGGTAAGAAGCTATTTATCCATATCTGAATGTACACCCAATGGATTATTTGATCCATATTGATGCAATGCCCAAGATGAAATAGACTAGCACCTACTAAAATAAAAGGGAGTAAATGATGAAGACCGAAAAAAGATTTAAGGTGGCATTGTCCACGAAGAAACCACCCTAAAGCCAGGTTTCTATGCTATCTCCTACTACAGGTATGACGCTAGCTAAGCTTGTAATTACTGCTGCTCCCCAGGAGCCCATCTGACCCCAAGGTAGTGCATATCCTATAAAAGCTATCATAATCATTAATAGGAAGATTACAACTCCGAGGCACCGAACAAATTCCCTAGGACTACTATAACTCACATGATATAGACCACGAAAAATGTGAAGGTGAACCACAATAAAAAACATACTTGCCCCATTAGCATGCATATAACAGAGCAACCAGCCCCCTTCAACATCTCTCATAATGTGTTCTACACTGTTGAAAGCTAGATCCACATGAGATATGTAATGCATAGCTAAAAAACACTAGTCACTGTCTAAATGACTAAACAAAACCAGCTAACGAACTGAACCCCCACCAATAACTAAGATTGCTTGGGGTTGGATAATATATCAAATGTGATTAAGTGTCGAGGATATAGGTTGTTTAAGAAGAGAAAATCATGGGTTCCTTATAGTCATTTCTTTTTTTCTTTTTTTCTATCGTGACAACTCTTGTTCCCCCATCTTTTAACAGGTTGCCTTGTGTAGCTTTATAAAGAAGAGAATTTTAGAAAGTCACTCTCTCCAACCTTTTCTATCTATCTTTAAAAGTACGGCAAAAGAAAGTCAATATGATATTTGCGTTAGTTTTTCCAACAAAACTAAGCACTCTTCTTTCTCATTCGGAAGGCTCAATCTCACACTTTGACTTCAATGATGGGAACAACCTTCACACTTTGGCTCTTTAATGAACAATAGTTCTCTGCCTTACTATATTTAGAATAGTGGTCAATCCTCAAAAGTTACATTCGTAACATGTTATGTTCATGTGGTGATATTCTATCCTTCCAAGATTACTACCCTGTACGTAGTCTATTGATGTCGTGTTACGAGAGCAAGCTCTAAAAAACCCGTAAGCGTACGGATCGTGCAATATAGTGTGTACGAGTGCAGGTGTCGAACCATAGGGAGGCGTGAATAATGTGAATGAATCCTATGCTTGATGTTCTAAAAGGAGCTAAAAAGACAGATCTAACTAGGTGAATTTCTTCTTGTGAGATTTTGGATTATTGGGAGCTCTATGTAAACGAAATAAAACTAAACTATGAATAAAAAACAAATGGAAACGCAAGTTGATTAAGAGGAAACTAACAATTGAAAAGGGATAGGGTGACTTTGACTTATGAATGGGTAATTCTATACTCAAATGCTATGGGATTAAGGGATGATGGCTAACTATCATAAGTGCTCTTAACTAGGTTGCTAGTTAATGTCCTGATTTCCCCCTAGGACTCGGTACGGGTCCGTTCCTAGGCGGCGCCTCCTAGAGCTACGGCGTGGTCCTTATGACCTAGGTCCTCAAGATTGGCTAACTAACTTCCTAGGTGGCTTAGAATGAACCTACCTTAGTACCTAAACCGTTGGCTGGGTTTAAAGCCAAGACCTAGTGTTGCTAAGGTCGACTAAATCTATCCTGAAACCTATTGGCTAGATTTAAAGCCAAAGGAGACTCGATCTAGACTAGCCCTAAATTATGCTTCGTCATTCTATAGTCACTACAGCAGGATTTCACTTGCTAGCGCGTGCATCAAATGCAATATTAAAGTTATGCTCGTTACTAGGCATGCAAATACGCATATAGACATGAATAAAAGCATTACCCACTTCATAGCATCCACATATAAACACATAGACATGAGTATAACATGGATTAGATGTGTTTAGTAACAAACAAACTTCAATTTGTATACATGTTACTCATCTAGGCATTTTATCAAACACATAGACATGAATGAAAGAACACCCAATTAAACAAGACAAATCAAAACATATATATATATTCAGCCATCATATCCCATATCATAAGAGTATAAAATCAACCCATTACATAAGTTTAATCACCCTATACAAGCCTACTCAGACATAATGGAAAATAGAATGAAAGAGATATAACGAAACTTCCCTTTCATCCTAGTGAATTTAGATCACGGCTTGTGAACAATTTTGATTCCAAAGTGTTTGAATCCTCCCAACTAAGCTTGGTTCTTGGTGAAAAGTGTGTGAAAAGGGTGTGGGAGGCGGCTAGAGATTAGCGTTAAGTGTGTGAGAGGTTAGGTGTGAAGTACGTGTTTTTTTGCTCTCCCCCTAAATTCTTCCGATCGGGCTTTATTTATAGGTTCGCGCATAGCCGGTCGACCGGCCTTTGGAATACTCCACCGGCTCTTAAAGGAGGGTCGTCCGGCTTTTTGATGAAGCTTTCTGGAATGGCCGGTCGACCTAGACGGTCGACCAGCTCTTTTTCCTTGGTCGTCCGGCTGACTTCCTTCATCAAATTTTGATCTCTTCGGCCTTTGCTCTTCTCTCTTGGCCCCATACATGTCCCATCTTCATCACCCTTCATCGTCCAGTCTTTATCTTAACCCAGAGTTCACCTAAATCATTGAAAACAAGCAATTAGTGTAGCAATTTACCTCTTAAACTCAATATGCAAATTTGTTCACGCTTAAGCCTATTCTTATCAAAAGTACTACACTAATGCATCATTATAAGCATTCAACACCTCTAAAATATAAGTAAATGGCAATGCAAACACACACCAAATCACAACTCATCAACACCCCCAAACCTTCTCCTTACTTGTCCTCAAGCAAGCTCAGTCTTAAATTTTATCTCTAAAGCTGATACAATGGAATGCCTAAAGGACTGACTCGCTATCAGTATTAATTTGAGAAACATGAAGGGGCATTCCTATTGTGAAGAGATCCCTAAGCCTCTTTGGATCTTCCTTCTACTCATAAGGTGTCTCGTTCCTCATGGGAATTTCCCAAGTAGCCAATCCACCACAAACCTAGGATTCTAACTCACGCACTCGGATTATTGATATTTCGTGCTCCCTCAACTGACATGGCCTCCCTAACATACGCCAAGCCTCAAAGATAAGAAGAGAGAGTATACAAACACAATGGCTTTTTATAAGCCTTATTCACATGTCTTCAAAGATGATAACTTGTGCTAAGTTGACATTGTGTCACTTATGCACTTATTCACTAACTTTTAAGTGCCTTTGGCTTTTTCTCTCTTTTTCACTTCATAGATTTTTGCACCTTTTTGCCCTTCTTTTATTTTGTTTTTTTTTTTTTTTTCAATTTCAATTGCTTTGTATTGTGTTCTCAAAATGGAAGAAAAAGAAAGGCTTAGGCATATCAACAAGAACCAATCAAGGAAGGGGCACTCACATCAATAACCCTTTTTTTTTTTTTTTTAACACTCTTTCCTACCAAGCTATGGGGTGGCTACAAGGGTTATTCTTTTGAGGTTCTCACTCCCCACAACTTTTAAGAGCATCCCCTCCAAGACTTAGTTTTCAAACCACTCTATTCCTTCCCCCACAATGCTTCTCATCTTCATAAATCAATAGAGTCAATCACAAAAGCCAGCACAATGATCAACAAATAAATAAATGACTCTCTATGCATCAAAATTGAAAAATTTTCACCATTTTTATGCATGATGCAATCTACCCTAAGCAACCCTAAGCAAGATATAACAAGAAAACCAAACTCCCACACCCCCAAACCTAAACTTTGCTTGTCCTCAAGCAAAAAGAGCAAAGCACAACAAAAACAAGCAAGTCGTCATTACAAAACAAGTAAGGGTGGTGGGGATAGGGTGTAAACAGGGGCAACAAGTGGAGAAAGGATAGATACAACCTTGCATTTTCTTCAAAGCTTTCCATGCCAACGATAAATCACTATACTACTAATCCTGTAACTCACAATTCATAAACACTCACAAAGAAAACAAGATTAGTAGCATTGCCTATGCATACTTGCAGTGGTGTATCTTATGGGACAAAGGATTGGGATTCACACTTTGGGTTGGGTGCAAGAAAGATAAAAGAAAGAAAATAAAAAGAAACGAAAGTAAAACCAATTCAAAACTACAAAATTGAACCTAGGTTGCCTCCTAGTAGCGCTAACCACCAAGCCGTCAGCTAGGCAAATACCAGCTCATCCTCAACTTCCATAGGCGGGATCCTGAAGCTTTAAAACCTCCACACGAGCCATGCTCGGATCATATGCGTGCTTCAGGCATTGCCCATTCACCGTCAACTCTCGGCCATCCTTCAAGTCTTTAATCTTGACTGCTCCGGAAGGATAGGCAATCATCACCTCATATGGACCGTCCCATCTCGTCTTAAGCGTACCTGGAAAAAGCTTCAGTCGTGAGTTAAACAACCAAACTTTATCCGAGGGAGAGAATGATTTCTTAATAATGTGTTCATCATGAATCCTCTTCATCCTATCCTTATAAAGTTTAGCGTTCTCATATGCCTCGAATCTAAGCTCTTCCAGTTCCGCTAGGTCTAACCTCCTTTTCTCGCCTGCTCTTGCCAGGTCAAAATTTAGGGCTTTGATTGCCCAATACGCTCTATGCTCAAGTTCTACTGGCAAGTGACAAGCTTTACCGAAAACCAATCTATATGGAGACATACCAATAGGAGTCTTAAAGGCGGTACGGTAGGCCCACAAAGCATTATTTAGCCTAATAGACCAATCTTTTCTATCAGGCCTAACCATTTTCTCTAAAATGTGTTTGATCTCTCTATTGGACACCTCAACTTGTCCACTAGTCTGCGGGTGATAAGGAGTGGCTACTTTATGGGTGACTGAATATTTCCTCAACAAGGCCTCTAAAGTCCTATGGCGAAAATGCAAGCCCCCATCACTAATTAAGACCCTAGGGACTCCAAATCTAGAGAAAATGTTCTCTTTAATAAACTTAACCACTACCCTATGGTCATTAGTGCGTGTAGGAATAGCCTCAGCCCATTTGGACACATAATCAACGGCCACTAAAATGTACTGACACCCAAAGGAAGGTGGAAATGGACCCATGAAGTCTATACCCCAAACATCGAACAACTCACAAGGAAGAATAGGGGATAAAGGCATCATGTTTCTCCTAGAGATGGACCCGGATTGTTGACATCTAAAACACTTCTTGCAATATTCCTGGGCATCCCTAAAGAGAGTAGGCCAAAATAGTCCACTGTGCAAGACCTTCGCGGCAATCTTCTTCCCACTAAAATGACCCCCACACCCCTCATCATGACACATGCTCAACACGCTCTCAAACTCCTCCTCAGGCACACCGGCAAATCATTTGATCCGCACACACTTTGAAAAGATAGGGGTCCTCCCAAAAGAAATGCCTAACTTGTGCTAGGAACCTATCTTTTTCTCTTTTCTCCCAATGGGAAGGAAAACGCCCTGTGGCAAGATAATTGACAATATGAGCGAACCAAGGTGTGTGATGGGAGATAGCAAATAATTGCTCTTCGGGGAATGAATCATGGAAAGGAATTGGATCACAAAAAAACTCATAAACAAGGCGGAAAGATGATCCGCCACTAAATTTTCTCTACCCTTCTTATCCCTAATTTCTATGTCAAACTCTTGAAGGAGGAGCAACCACCTAATCAAGCGGGGCTTAGATTCTTTCTTGGACAACAAATACTTCAAGGCCGCATGATCGGTGCAGACAATCACTTTGGATCCCAGGATGTATGACCAAAACTTGTCAAGAGAGAAGACTATCGCTAGAAGCTCTTTTTCCGTAGTGGTATAATTCTTTTGCGCTTCATCAAGAGTCTTGCTAGCATACTATACAACATGGGGCAACTTATCGTTCCTTTGACCTAAAACAGCTCCTATTGCATAATCGGATGCATCACACATAACCTCAAATGGGAGACTGTAGTTAGGTGGTTGGATAATTGGGGATGTAGACAATAAGGATTTAAGCCTATTGAAAGCTCTAACACATTCATCATCAAAGTCAAAAGGAACATCTTGTGCTAGGAGCCTAGACCAGGGACGTGCAATGTGACTAAAATCCTTAATGAATCTACGATAAAATCTTGCATGTCCTAGAAAAGATCTAACATCCTTGACACACTTAGGGACAAGCAACTTTTCAATTAATTCAACCTTAGCTGGGTCGACTTGAATTCCATTAGATGATACAACATGACCTAACAGTATTCCTCGTTGCACCATGAAGTGGGATTTCTCCCAACTTAACACTAGGTTCTTCTCCACACATCGGTCTAAGACTAAGAAGAGATGACTCAAGCACTCATCAAAGCTATCTCCAAAGACTGAGAAATCATCCATGAAAATCTCTAAATGTCTCTCAATCATGTCACTAAAAATGGCCATTATACATCTCTGAAAAGTCGCTGGGGCATTACAAAGACCGAAGGGCATTCTCCTATAAGCAAAAGTGCCATAGGGACAAGTAAAGGTGGTTTTTTCCTGGTCCTCGGGAAACACAGGGATCTGGTTATATCCCAAATAGCCATCTAGAAAACAATAGTAGCTATGCTCAGCTACTCTATCTAGGATCTGGTCTAAAAAAGGCAATGGGAAATGATCCTTCCTAGTTTTGGAGTTAAGCTTCCTATAGTCAATACAAACTCTCCATCCCGTGGGAGTACGTGTAGGGATAAGCTCTCCTCTCTCATTCTCCACAACTGTGATCCCGGACTTCTTAGGGACAACTTGGACCGGGCTAACCCTCTCAGCATCGGAGATTGGATAAATAATGCCTGCATCTAAAAGCTTAATGATCTCCTTCTTAACTATTTCGCTCATGTGTGGGTTTAGCCTTCTTTGCATCTCCCTAGAAGGAATGGCTCCATCTTCAAGGTGAATACGATGCATACAAACAGAGGGGTCTATATCTCAATCATCAATTTTCCACCCTATAGCCTTCCTGGGTTTCCTAAGGACCTTTAAGAGACGCTTCTCATTCTCACTAGAAAGATCAGAAGCTATGATGATCGGAAGGGTCTCACTAGAGCCTAGGAATGCATACTTCAAATGATCCGAAAGGGGTTTGAGCTCTAAAGAAGGGCTAGGCTCAACCAAGGGGGGCTAAGCCGCAGCATCATCAATGCGTACATCACTAGAACTGGGACTAGAAGGATTAACCTCAAGTGACTTATTAATCAAATAGCTCTCAATCAAGGAAGTAGAAGCTACACATTTCTTCTCTACGGTCTACAAATCAAAACTAGAAATCAATTCCTCAAATTTCCTCAAATCATTTCCATTAGTCATAGTCTTTTCTATAAAATCCTCAATGCAAGAATCAATCACATCCACTCTAAAACACTCTTCTCCATCCTCCTCTCCTATACTCGCCCTATTTATCGCCTCTGCAACCTTCATAGTGGATTTCAAATTCCCAAATTTCATCTCCAATACCCCCGACCTATAATGGATAATAGCATCTGCGGTGGCAAGGAAGGCGACCTAGAAGAATGGGTGTAGAATGTCTAGAGTCGTGTCCCGAATCCATATCTAACACTATGAAGTCAACAGGGTACACAAACTCACCTACCTGAACCATAACGTCCTCTATCACACCCTTAGGTCTACGCTCAGACCTATCAGCTAGCTGAAGAGTAACATACGTGGGAGACAACTCACCTAGACCTAGCTGCTGATAGACAGAGTAGGGAATAAGATTCACACTAGATCCTAAATCTAATAAGGCGTGATCAATTTGTGTCTCACGGATCCTACAAGGAATGGTGAACGCTCCGGGGTCACTCATCTTGGGCGGAAGGCCCGAGGTACAAATGCTACTCACCTTCTCTATAAGCCTAACCTTCTTAGCAATTTTCGATGACTTACATTTCCTTGTACAAAGATCCTTAAAGAACTTAGAGTAAGATGGGATGGAAGTGATCGCATCTATCAAAGGAAGATTGACCTTAAGATCTTTGAGATGCTCTAAAATCTTGAAGAACCTAGAATCATCACTAGGTGTAGGTCTCTCTAAAGCGGATGGAAAAGGAGCTCTAGGCTCTATATCTATAGATGCATGGGAGTCATCCATGGGCTCTTTTCCCTCCCTATGTTGTCGGGAAGTACTAATCTCTCCCTGATCTCTAATGGTCTCATTTCTCTCAACAGGACTTTCTCTAGAATTTCCCCCAACAAGGTTACCATGCTGTGCTCTAGGCTCGGAACGACCACTAGGTGCAGGTACTGCAGAGTCAACTCCTACCCTATTATCCACTACCCGACCGTTTCTAAGAGTAGTGATGGCCTTAGCTTGGGCCTGAGAAGGATAAGTGGTATCGGTGGAGGAACAAGATTGGACTCTAGCGCTTAATTGACTAGCAATCTGTCCTAACTGTGCCTCAAACCTCGCCATTTGCTGCCTATTTTCTACCAATTCCTGTTGCTGGCTAGCTAATGCCTGTTGCTGATTCTGAATAAACTGCATTATCTTCATCGTGTCATTGCTAGGAGGTTGGCTACTAGAGGGAGCAGGTAAAGCCGGAGGTTGAGGAGCACTAGTAAGACGGTGTTGATTCAGATCATAGAAACCTGGGGTATATTGAGGACGGGGTCGCTGCTGAGGTGGCACTTGAGAATGTGAACTAGACTCATGCTGTCCTTGTCTCCAAGAAAATTTTGGGTTGTCCCTCCAACCCGGATTGTATGTGTTCGAGTATGGATTATACTCACGAGAATAACCTTGTGTGGCACATACTTGCTCTTTCATGAATTCAGGAAATTGGGATGCTAAAGGGCAGGCCATAGTCTCATGAGATGACTCGGAGCACAATGCACAAACTTCAACAACTAAAGGGGCAGAGGGAGAACCTAAAGAACTAGTCCTATGACCTTGGGATGAAATGGACAAAGAAATGAATTGATCTAGTTTATTTGTTAAAGCCTCGACCTTAGAGGGTAAGTCTGAAGAAATTCCAACCTTACTAACACTTCTCTTATTACCCCCTCGACTAGACCTTTCCATTGCAAAATTTTGAAATGAATTCTCAGCCATCATTTCTATTTTCTCCCATGCCTCAGTCGGTCTTAAAAGATAGAAACCACCACCAGAGGCGGCATTGACCATCATCCTATTTTGTTCATTTAGGCCTCGAAAGAAGTATTGCATTAGGTCATGATTGCCGTATCCATGGTGTGGACATTGTCTAAGAAGATTTTTGAACCTCTCCCAAGCTTCATGAAAAGATTCTAGGTCATGTTGGGAGAAATTCATAATGGTAGTCCTAAGATCGGCTGTCTTGGCCATGGGATAAAATTTTTGGAAGAACTTAGATTGAAGCTCAGCCCATGTAGTAATGCACCCATTAGGTAAGGAGTGAAACCAAGTCCTAGCCTTATCCTTAAGAGAGAAAGGAAACAATCTTAGACGTATGACCTCTTGGGAGACATTGGGAACATGTAGAGTGGAACTCATTTCAACGAAATCAGTAATATGATCAAGAGGACTCTCATTGCTTTTCTCGTAGAAGGAGGGAAGCATAGCCAACATATTAGGCATAATCTCAAAGTTCGTCCCCCCTAAACCCGGAATTTGAATAGCCGAATTGGGCTCAAAGGTTTCGGGGAGAAAGAATTGCCTAAGAGTGGGTTCCTCATCTATAGGTGGATCCGGTTTACGGGGCTCTTGTCTAAAATGAGCTTGGGCTTGATGCCCAATGTGCTCATGAGGTGGAATGGGATTCATTGGGGGATTGGGCGGATTATGAGGATGATTGGGATCGGTCATCTCCTCAGGAAGAGCTCCTAAATTCCTGAAACGTCTAGTGATTCTTTCGGGTTTGGGATTAAGAGGAACTAGGGGATTCCTATGGGATCTCCTACCATGCATGTACAAACTATCCTCACTCCGGCAATTTCAACCCCCGAAAACTTCAATATTCCTACACTACAGCAAATAATCCACAATCCTAAAAAGTCTACTAAAAAAAATAAAGTCAAAAGCTGAAATAAACCAATAAGAAAAAAAAACTAAAACAAGATAATGGGAGCAGTAAACAAAATAAGTAAAAACTACACAAACTATAAAGAAAAAGCAAGAAAAGAAACAATCAAAACACACAAGCACAGAATGCAAATCACCGTGCCTCCCCGGCAACGGCGCCAAAAACCTGATGTCGTGTTACGAGAGCAAGCTCTAAAAAAACCCGCAAGCGTATGGATCGTGCAATGTAGTGTGTACGAGTGCAGGTGTCGAACCACAGGGAGGCATGAATAATGTGAATGAATCCTATGCTTGATGTTCTATAAGGAGCTAAAACGAAAGATCTAACTAGGTGAATTTCTTCTTGTGAGATTTTGGATTATTGGGAGCTCTATGAAAACGAAATAAAACTAAACTATGAATAAAAAACAAATGGAAACGCAAGTTGATTAAGAGGAAACTAACAATTGAAAAGGGGTAGGGTGACTTCGACTTATGAATGGGTAATTCTATACTCAAATGCTATGGGATTAAGGGATGATGGCTAACTATCATAAGTGCTCTTAACTAGGTTGCTAGTTAATGTCCTGATTTCCCCCTAGGACTCGGTGCGGGTCCGTCCCTAGGCGGCGCCTCCTAGAGCTACGGCGTGGTCCTTATGACCTAGGGCCTCAAGATTGACTAACTAACTTCCTAGGTGGCTTAGAATGAACCTACCTTAGTACCTAAACCATTGGCTGGGTTTAAAGCCAAGACCTAGTGTTGCTAAGGTCGACTAAATCTATCTTGAAACCTATTGGCTGGATTTAAAGCTAAAGGAGACTCGATCTAGACTAGCCCTAAATTATGCTTCGTCATTCTATAGTCACTACAGCAGGATTTCACTTGCTAGCGCGTGCATCAAATGCAATATTAAAGTTATGCTCGTTACTAGGCATGCAAATACGCATATAGACATGAATAAAAGCATTACCCACGTCATAGCATCCACATATAAACACATAGACATGAGTATAACATGGATTAGATGTGTTTAGTAACAAACAAACTTCAATTTGTATACATGTTACTCATCTAGGCATTTTATCAAACACATAGACAAGAATGAAAGAACACCCAATTAAACAAGACAAATCAAAACATATATATATATATATATATATATATTCAGCCATCATATCCCATATCATAAGAGTATAAAATCAACCCATTACAAAAGTTTAATCACCCTATACAAGCCTACTCAGACATAATGGAAAATAGAATGAAAGAGATATAACGAAACTCCCCTTTCATCCTAGCGAATTTAGATCACGGCTTGTGAACAATCTTGATTCCAAAGCATTTGAATCCTCCCAACTAAGCTTGGTTCTTGGTGAAAAGTGTGTGAAAAGGGTATGGGAGGCGGCTAGAGATTAGGGTTAAGTGTGTGAGAGGTTAAGTGTGAAGTACGTGTTTTTTTGCTCTCCCCCTAAATTCTTCCGATCGGGCTTTATTTATAGGTTCGCGCATAGCCGGTCGACCGGCTAGGTCGACCAGCCTCTGGAATACTCGACAGGCTTTCTAGTGGAGCTCTCTGGAGTGGCCGGTCGACCTAGCCGGTCAACCGGCTCTTGAAGGAGGGTCGTCCGGCTTTTTGATGAAGCTTTCTGGAGTGGCCGGTCGACCTAGACGGTTGACCCGCTCTTTTTCCTTGGTCGTCCGGCTGACTTCCTTCATCAAATTTTGATCTCTTCGGCCTTTGGTCTTCTCTCTTGGCCCCATACATGTCTCATCTTCATCACCTTTCATCGTCCAGTCTTTATCTTAACCCAGAGTTCATCTAAATCATTGAAAACAAGCAATTAGTGTAGCAATTTACCTCTTAAACTCAATATTCACATTTGTTCACGCTTAAGCCTATTCCTATCAAAAGTACTACACTAATGCATCATTATAAGCATTCAACACCTCTAAGATATAAGTAAATGGCAATGCAAACACACACCAAATCACAACTCATCATCTATGTCTAGGGAGCATACTTGATAGGAGGCAGTAGAGAGGTCCCCCACTTCGATTCCTGCCCTGTTAGCATCTTTGATCCGAGATAAGGGATTACTCTGCTAAGTCTTTTTGGTTTGGGGCCAACCGATAATGGACCAACTCACCTTGCTTGTAGACTTGTTATGGAGCTAAGCCTTGTTCTATTGGTTTGATGGTTACTACCAAGGTAATTTCTTTATGCCCATCAAAGGACCTCGAGATGCTAATCCACAAAAACTATACGAGAAATTCGAAAGAACTCATATACGAAATGAGGGTGGCCCGTGGAAATACATCGGTTTCTTACTCATGCAAAGGAACTATTTCTTGGCAACTTGGACAACTTATAACGATGTTTGTCTCGCATATCACTCAGAAGATTGGGATCTTTACAAAAAGCTTTATAAAGCTTTTGTCTTAATTCATATTTAGGCCCAAGCAATCTACATTTGTGATCTCATATATTTCACTTCTTTGACATCTTACTGAGTTTCCTCCTCATTCTTTTCTAAAAGCCTGCTCTATGGTGGTAAAGTCTCATCTTGTGTGTTGGCTGAAGTGACAATAGTCACATTGAAGCCTCGAATATGTTCGAAGATCTCGAAATGATCTTCCAGTTATGGGGAAAATTCATAAAACTCCGTTTCCATTAAGAATTGAATGGAGTTTTCCCATATTTCAATCGGAGAATCTAACAGAGATATTACTGTGGACATTTTGACCCAAAAATTAGACATTCCATGCCCTCGGAGAGTGCTTTGTCGTGCCAGGTCACTGACATATCCTTTTTTGTCTTTATTTGACCCCAAGAATGGATTGGATCGAAACGACTTTCCTGTCGAAGCCCTTTGTGTCTGTATTAATTTCTGACCGCGCGGAATCTCCATAGCCAATTTTCCATTTTTGATAGAAGGTGCTGCCTTTGGTACTACTCTTATTTTACACGATCCAGGAACTTCCATAACATTGGCGTGATTCGGTTTGAGTAATTGATCCTGATGTGATACATCTTCGTAATGAAACTAGAGTGGAAACATAAGTTAGCTTTTCTAGTATCTATAAAATAAGGACTGTGAACTATCTGCTTCAAAAAGATAGTTCGTCTTTCTATAACTAATTATACCATTTTTGGACTCAGGTAGACTTTAATGCACTGAACACTAAATAAATCTCTCGATAAAGAAAGAAAAAGGCTTCTTCCAGTACGTACTATAGAGAGTTATGGTTGGTTGTCGACCAACAGAAGACATAGGATTTTTTGGGCATAAAGAAAAGATTGGCTGCTTCTAAAGCTCTCTTTCTTCTCTTATGTAAATAGTACTGATCCACTTCTAAAAGAAGCAGTGATCTTATACACAATACCATGTCCTGCTTTAGCTTGTGCCAAACCTACAGCAGATAGCAAGAAATCTATACCAGTGATACCACCTAATACATAACCTCGTAAAGGAAGGCCAGTACCAACATCCAAGATGGGTACTCAGAAATTGTTACCCTTTAGTGCAAAGATGCCATAAATCTTCCACATCAGACCAAAACGAGCCAACTAAGGATTGATCTGATTGATCTTCTCCAATTAACGACAAGTGCACTAAAGAAGTCATCGATGGATACCATAGGTGAAAGTGTAGTACTGAAGTACCAACGACAGTAATGTAGCCAACGCCTAAACCCATGCTCTCAGGAAGCACCACTTAAGAAAATCTCTCTTCCATGGTATCTCAAAAAGATGTTAGAGAATGATCGACAATTCCTGGGGGCACATCTTCTTTCGAAGATAGTCAATAATGACCCCTTTAAATATGGATTAAGAGGAGGACCTCTTCAGAGCCAAAGCTCGAAAAGAAGTCCTTCTTTGGTCCGCATAGCTGTAACTTGCACAACGCTCAGTCGAGGGTGATTTTGAGTTATCTTAGTTGTTAGTGAACAAAAAGAAAAGAAAAAAGACTGAGAAAGCTAAAGATTCAGAGTTTGGCAGTAGCTTTGATGCTCGATATCATCAAACTAGAAAAGAGAGGCTTCAGTGATCAATTGATGAGATACTTTTTCAAAAAAAGAACTTTAAAGATGAAGTTTCTCACTCCTGCCCACTGAGAGTCATCTCTCGAGTATACGATCTAAAAACCCGCAAGTGCACGGATCGAGGTACTGTAGTGTTTGCGAGAACAAGTGTCAAGCCACAGGGAGGCTATGATGAGAGATGAATTCTACGTGTGTGTCATAGAGAATGCCAAAAAGGAAACTTAAACTAACTATTTTTTTTTGGTATTTTTGTATGGTCAGGAGCTCTAACTAAAGAAAATAAAACTACACTATGGGAATGGGAAGTTTAAAGACAAGCTATCTGGAGAGAACTAACAAATGGAAAGGATTAGGGTGACATCTACTTGTTAATAGTGTTAAGATTAGTACGCCCTATAGCTCACTTGTATATAACATTTTGGATGTTAAACAATGTATAATTATTTTGTAAAATGGCATTATGAGTCTCTTACATATTATCTCTGCTATGTTTTATTGATGTATGTACAAATGTCCCTTAACATGAATTGATGACTTGGGTGCGTAGTAAGGCTAGACACACAGTAGCTCCAAGTCTAGATTTAGTCACGTCATAAATTGAGTCCGTAACTGAATGATAGTGTTGGGCACTCTATCGAGATAAGGTTATATTGAGTAAGTCTCCTTATTGAGGGTGATCTACCTAGGTCATTGGAGGACTTTCCAAATTTTGTCTCAATAATATGCGTGTCACGTATTTGACTGGACCATTGTGAGTATGTTTTCTAGAGACGTACTATCAAAGAAAGAAAACAAGATACTCACTACTACTAAATGATCATTGCTCTTAATCTTGAGCATATGTGGATGAACTAATGAAGTTAGGGTTTGGTACTTTGATTCATTGTGGGTGAGATCTTACTTTATTAGGATTAACAGTCTTGTGCATTGAGTGTTAAGTTCCACTTAATTGGAACATGCATATGCAATATGGAATCTATGTGCACCCTTTAGGATTATCCATATTTATCATCCGAATCTAGATCTAGTGCTACTACCTTTATGGGTGTATCAGTCATATGGCTTGAGGGTCGCTCCCGAGATCAAGAGATTTAATGACCAAGGATGGTAGGGAATAGGACAAGAAACCCAACGGAAAAAGATACAACTAAGGAGGTGATAGTACACAGGCCACAAGACCGGTCTTAGCTATGGGTATACATTGAGGGGCATTATGGTCGGTCATTTAGTAGGTCAAAGACAAAGTTCACATTCTTTTGTGATAAGCTTTTGGGTAATAGCAATTATTCTTGGAGTGCAACTTTGATCTTATGGTGGAATAGATCGAAGTTAAAAATAATTATTATGTCACCTAGATCGGGCAAAGACATTTTTTTATTATTTTTGGAAGGTTAATTGTGTCTTCTTTGTCCCTTCCCTAGTTGAAATGACTTTGAGAGAGTAATCTTGAAAGAGCAAATTCCATATTGTGGTAGTAGCTTTATTGGGCCAAAGCTTGGAATTGGATTTGGGCTTTCTTTAGAGTTCAAGATAACCTAATTGGGCTTGGATGGTTTCTTATTGGGCTTGGGCCTTCACATGGATTATGGACTATGTGTTGGGCTTCGAATGCAGGCTTGGCCCAATCTTCTAAGACATGTGCTAGAAAGTTACTACATGAAGAATTCAAATTGTACAAGTAACTTCCATGACATATGGCAAACATTTACTACTAGGAAAAAGTTTCCCACATGGAAAGTTTACAAGGTTTAGGTGCCAAACTTTTTCTATAAATAGGCAAGACCTTAAACTATTTCTAGCATCCAAAAATTTTGTGGTTGATCTCTTCCATTTTGGCAAGAGAGTACTACAACACATAGTACACATTTATTGTGTGGTTTTTTGCTCTAGATTTTCAAAAACGTATTACTTTGCTTCTTCCCACACAAAAAGCTATTCTCTCAAGAAAAGTCTCTTTAACCATAGGGAAGAAGACTAGGGTGTTGCATATTGCGACATCCTTGTAGTAAAATTTTTTGGTGGCTTTGTTCGTGAGCGGGAACAAAACTTGTGACGGTTTTAGCTTCATCAAAGGCCCCACACTTCAAGAGGTTATCTTTACATATTTTGCAAATACTAGTTATGTTCTATATGTTCTTAAGCATGTTCTTGTTTGTGTTATGTGGTTATTTTATTTTCCTAGCATATTTTCTTGGTATTATTTTTGAAAATATGGACTAGGATAGACCATATGTAATATTATCAATCCTACATTTGGTATCAGAGCCAAGTTCACACACAACATGCTTAGACTATGCAAGAATATTGTATTTGCATAAAAATGTTAGTCATCCTGTGAGTGGCAAGATTAGGAAATCTTGTGTTGCATATACTTGTGGTTTTATGCTTGTATGTGATGGTAATATAAAATCCCCTTGATGGTTTGTATGTATGCATGATAGATTTTTGTGTATGGTCAACAAAGCTTTGCCATAGGCGATTTCATGTATAACTATTTATGGTTGTTGCTTGTAGTTTCATTTAAAAGAAGCATAGAATATTTTGATATCCTTGTAATATTTCTTTCTAAAGCTTGTATTAGCAATAGCAAAGTGTATTATTGTAGTCTTTAAAGACAAAGCAATCAAAAAGGGATTGATGTCGTGTTACGAGAGCAAGCTCTAAAAGACCCGCAAGCGTACAGATCGTGCAATATAGTGTGTACGAGTGCAGGTGTCGAACCACAGGGAGGCATGAATAATGTGAGTGAATTCTATGCTTGGTGTTCTAAAAAGAGCTAAAAAGAAAGATCTAAACTATATGTATTTTACTTCTGAGGGTTTTGGATTATTGGGAGCTCTATGTAAACAAAATAAAAATAAACTATGAATAAAAAAAAACAAATGAAAACGCAAGTTGATTAAGAGGAAACTAACAATTGAAAAGGGATAGGGTGACTTCGACTTATGAATGGGTAATTCTATACTCAAATGCTATGGGATTAAGGGATGATGGCTAACTATCATAAGTGCTCTTAACTAGGTTGCTAGTTAATGTCCTGATTTCCCCCTAGGACTCGGTGCGGGTCCGTCCCTAGGCGGCGCCTCCTAGAGCTACGGCGTGGTCCTTATGACCTAGGGCCTCAAGAGTGACTAACTAACTTTCTAGGCGACTTAGAATGAACCTACCTTAGTACCTAAACCGTTGGCTGGGTTTAAAGCCAAGACCTACTGTTGCTAAGGTCGACTAAATCTATCCTGAAACCTATTGGCTGGATTTAAAGCCAAAGGAGATTCGACCTAGACTAGCCCTAAATTATGCTTCGTCATTCTAAAGTCACTTCAGCAGGATTTCACTTGCTAGCGCGTGCACAAATATGCAATATTAAAGTTAAGCTTGTTACTAGGCATGCAAATACACATATAGACATGAATAAAAGCGTTACCCACTTCATAGCATCCACATATAAACACATAGACATGAGTATAACAAGGATTAGATGTGTTTAGTAACAAACAAACTTCAATTTGTATACATGTTACTCATCTAGGCACTTTATCAAACACATAGACATGAATGAAAGAACACCCAATTAAACAAGACAAATCAAAACATATATATATATTCAGCAATCATATCCCATATCATAAGAGTATAAAATCAACCCATTACATAAGTTTAATCACCCTATACAAGCCTACTCAGACATAATGGAAAATAGAATGAAAGAGATATAACGAAACTCCCCTTTCATCCTAGCGAATTTAGATCACGGCTTGTGAACAATCTTGATTCCAAAGCGTTTGAATCCTCCCAACTAAGCTTGGTTCTTGGTGAAAAGTGTGTGAAAAGGGTGTGGGAGGCGGCTAGAGATTAGGGTTAAGTGTGTGAGAGGTTAGGTGTGAAGTACGTGTTTTTGCTCTCCCTGAATTCTTCAGCATCGGGCTTTATTTATAGGTTCGCGCACAGCCGGTCGACCGGCCTCTGGAATACTCGACCGGCTTTCTAGTGGAGCTCTCTGGAGTGGCCGGTCTACCGGCTATTGAAGGAGGGTCGTCCGGCCGACTTCCTTAATCAAATTTTGATCTCTTCGGCCTTTGGTCTTCTCTCTTGGCCCCATACATGTCCCGTCTTCATCACCTTTCATCGTCCAGTCTTTATCTTAACCCAGAGTTCACCTAAATCATTGAAAGCAAGCAATTAGTGTAGCAATTTACCTCTTAAACTCAATATGCACATTTGTTCACGCTTAAGCCTATTCTTATCAAAAGTACTACACTAATGCATCATTATACGCATTCAACACCTCTAAAATATAAGTAAATGGCAATGCAAACACACACCAAATCACAACTCATCAACACCCCCAAACCTTCTCCTTGCTTGTCCTCAAGCAAGCTCAGTCTTAAATTTTATCTCTAAAGCTGATACAATGGATTGCCTAAAGGACTGACTTGCTATCAGTATTAATTTGAGAAACATGAAGGGCATTCCTATTGTGAAGAGATCCCTAAGCCTCTTTGGATCTTCCCTCTACTCATAAGGGGTCTCGTTCCTCATGGGAATTTCCCAAGTAGCCAATCCACCACAAACCTAGGATTCTAACTCACGCACTCGAATTATTGATATTTCGTGCTCCCTCAACTGACATGGACTCCCTAACATACACCAAGCCTCAAAGATAAGAAGAGAGAGTATACAAACACAATGGCATTTTATAAGCCTTATTCACATGTCTACAAAGATGATAACTTGTGCTAAGTTGACATTGTGTCACTTATGCACTTATTCACTAACTTTTAGGTGCCTTTTGCTTTTTCTCTTTTTCACTTCATAGATTTTTGCACCTTTTTTCCCTTTTTTTTTTTTCTTTTACAATTTCAATTGCTTTGTATTGTGTTCTCAAAAAGGAAGAAAAAGAAAAACTTAGGCATATCAACAAGAACCAATCAAGGAAGGGGCACTCACATCAATAACCCCTTTTTTTTAACACTCTTTCCTACCAAGCTATGGGGTGGTTACAAGGGTTATTCTTAAAGGTCCTCACTCCCCACAACTTTAAGGGCATCCTCTCCAAAACTTAGTTTTCAAACCACTCTATTCCTTCCCCCACAATGCTTCTCATCTTCATAAATCAATAGAGTCAATCCCAAAAGCCAACACAATGATCAACAAAGAAATAAATGACTCTATATGCATCAAAATTGAAAAATTTTCACCATTTTTATGCATGATGCAATCTACCCTAAGCAACCCTAAGCAAGATATAACAAGAAAACCAAACTCCCACACCCCCAAACCTAAACTTTGCTTGTCCTCAAGCAAAAAGAGCAAAGCACAACAAAAACAAGCAAGTCATCATTACACAACAAGTAAGGGTGGTGGGGATAAGGTGCAAACAGGGGGGACAAGTGGAGAAAGGATAGATACAACCTTGCATTTTCTTCAAAGCTTTCCATGCCAACGATAAATCACCATACTACTAATCCTGTAACTCACAATTCATAAACACTCACAAAGAAAACAAGATTAGTAGCATTGCCTACGCATACTTGCATTGGCATGAGTAGTGGTGTATCTTATGGGACAAAGGATTGGGATTCACACTTTGGGTTGGGTGCAAGAAAGATAAAAGAAAGAAAATAAAAAAAAGCAAAAGTAAAACCAATGCAAAACTACAAAATTGAACCTAGGTTGCCTCCTAGTAGCGCTAACCACCAAGCCGTCAGCCAGGCAAATACCATCTCATCTTTAACTTCCATAGACGGGATCCTGAAGCTTTAAAACCTCCACACGAGCCATGCTCGGATCATATGCGTGCTTCAGGCGTTGCCCATTCACCGTCAACTCTCGGCCATCCTTCAAGTCTTTAATCTTGACTGCTCCGGAAGGATAGGCAATCATCACCTCATATGGACCATCCCATCTCGTCTTAAGCTTACCTGGAATGAGTTTCAGTCATGAGTTAAACAACCAAACTTTATCAAAAGGAGAGAATGATTTCTTAATAATGTGTTTATCATGGATTCTCTTCATCCTATCCTTATAAAGTTTAGCGTTCTCATATGCCTCGAATCTAAGCTCTTCCAGTTCCGCTAGGTCTAGCCTCCTTTTCTCACCTGCTCTTGCCAGGTCAAAATTTAGGGCTTTGATTGCCCAATACGCTCTATGCTCAAGTTCTACTGGCAAGTGACAAGCTTTACCGAAAACCAATCTATATGGAGACATACCAATAGGAGTCTTAAAGGCGGTACGGTAGGCCCACAAAGCATCATTTAGCCTAATAGACCAATCTTTTCTATCGGGCCTAATCGTTTTCTCTAAAATGTGTTTGATCTCTCTATTGGACACCTCAACTTGTCCACTAGTCTGCGGGTGATAAGGAGTGGCTACTTTATGGGTGACTAAATATTTCCTCAACAAGGCCTCTAAAGTCCTATGGCAAAAATGCAAGCCCCCATCACTAATTAAGACCCTAGGGACTCCAAATCTAGAGAAAATGTTCTCTTTAATAAACTTAACCACTACCCTATAGTCAATAGTGCGTGTAGGAATAGCCTCAACCCATTTGGACACATAATCAACGGCCACTAAAATGTACTGACACCCAAAGGAAAGTGGAAATGGACCCATGAAGTCTATACCCCAAACATCGAACAACTCACAAGGAAGAATAGGGGATAAAGGCATCATGTTTCTCCTAGAGATGGACCCAGATTGTTGACATCTAAAACACTTCTTGCAATATTCCTGGGCATCCCTAAAGAGAGTAGGCCAAAATAGTCCACTTTGCAAGACCTTCGCGGCAGTCTTCTTCCCACTAAAATGACCCCCACACCCCTCATCATGACACATGCTCAACACACTCTCTAACTCCTCCTCAGGCACACACCGGCAAATCATTTGATCCGCACACACTTTGAAAAGATAGGGGTCCTCCCAAAAGAAATGCCTAACTTGTGCTAGGAACCTATCTTTTTCTCTTTTCTCCCAATGGGAAGGAAAACGCCCTGTGGCAAGATAATTGACAATATGAGCGAACCAAGGTGTGTGATGGGAGACAGCAAATAATTGCTCATCAGGGAATGAATCATGAAAAGGGGCTGGATCATTAGAAGGCTCGTTAACAAGACGGGAAAGATGATCCGCAACTAAGTTTTCTCTACCCTTCTTATCCCTAATTTCTATGTCAAACTCTTGAAGGAGGAGCAACCACCTAATCAAGCGGGGCTTAGATTCTTTCTTGGACAACAAATACTTCAAGGCCGCATGATCGGTGTAGACAATCACTTTGGATCCCAGGATGTATGACCTAAACTTGTCAAGAGAGAAGACTATTGCTAGAAGCTCTTTTTTCGTAGTGGTATAATTCTTTTGCGCTTCATCAAGAGTCTTGTTAGCATAGTATACAACATGGGGCAACTTATCCTTCCTTTGACCCAAAACAGCTCCTATTGCATAATTGGATGCATCACACATAACCTCAAATGGGAGACTGTAGTTAGGTGGTTGGATAATTGGGGATGTAGACAATAAGGATTTAAGCCTATTGAAAGCTCTAACACATTCATCATCAAAGTCAAAAGGAACATCTTGTGCTAGGAGCCTAGACAAGGGACGTGCAATATGACTAAAATCCTTAATGAATCTACGATAAAATCTTGCATGTCCTAGAAAAGATCTAACATCCTTGACACACTTAGGGACAAGCAACTTTTCAATTAATTCAACCTTAGCTGGGTCGACTTGAATTCCATTAGATGATACAACATGACCCAACACTATCCCTCGTTGCACCATGAAGTGGGATTTCTCCCAACTTAACACTAGGTTCTTCTCCACACATCGGTCTAAGACTAAGAAGAGATGACTCAAACACTCATCAAAGCTATCTCCAAAGACTGAGAAATCATCCATGACAATCTCTAAATGTATCTCAATCATGTCACTAAAAATGGCCATCATACATCTCTGAAAAGTCGCTGGGGCATTACAAAGACCGAAGGGCATTCTCCTATAAGCAAAAGTGCCATAGGGACATGTAAAGGTGGTCTTTTCCTGGTCCTCGGGAAACACAGGGATTTGATTATAGCCCGAATAGCCATCTAGAAAATAATAGTAGCTATGCCCAGCTACTCTATCTAGGATCTGGTCTAAAAAAGGCAATGGGAAATGATCCTTCCTAGTTTTGGAGTTGAGCTTCCTATAGTCAATACAAACTCTCCATCCCGTGGGAGTACGTGTAGGGATAAGCTCTCCTCTCTCATTCTTCACAACTGTGATCCCGGACTTCTTAGGGACAACTTGGACTGGGCTAACCCACTCACTATCGGAGATCGGATAAATAATGCCTGTATCTAAAAGCTTAATGATCTCCTTCTTAACTACTTCGCTCATGTGTGGGTTTAGCCTTCTTTGCATCTCCCTAGAAGGAATGGCTCCATCTTCAAGGTGAATACGATGCATACAAACAGAGGGGTCTATACCTCGCAAATCATCAATTTTCCACCCTATAGCCTTCCTGTGTTTCTTAAGGACCTCTAAGAGACGCTTCTCATGCTCACTAGAAAGATCGAAAGCTATGACGACCAGAAGGGTCTCACTAGAGCCTAGGAATGCATACTTCAAATGATCCGGAAGGGGTTTGAGCTCTAAAGAAGGGCTAGGCTCAACCAAGGGGGGCTTAGCCTCAGCATCATCAATGCCTACATCACTAGAACTGGGACTAGAAGGATTAACCTCAAGTGACTTATTAATCAAATAGCTCTCAATCAAGGAAGTAGAAGCTCCACATTTCTTCTCTATGGTCTCCAAATCAAAACTAGAAATCAATTCCTCAAATTTCCTCAAATCATTTCCATCAGTCATAGTCTTTTCTATAAAATCCTCAATGCAAGAATCAATCACATCCACTCTAAAGCACTCTTCTCCATCCTCCTCTCCTATACTCGCCCTATTTATCGCCTCTGCAACCTTCATAGTGGATTTCAAATTCCCAAATTTCATCTCTAATACCCCCGACCTACAATGGATAATAGCATCTGTGGTGGCAAGGAAGGGGCGACCTAGAAGAATGGGTGTAGAATGTCTAGAGTCGTGTCCCGAATCCATATCTAACACTATGAAGTCAACAGGGTACACAAACTCACCTACCTGAACCATAACGTCCTCTATCATACCCTTAGGTCTACGCTCAGACCTATCAGCTAGCTGAAGAGTAACATAAGTGGGAGACAACTCACCTAGACCTAGCTGGCGATGAGACAGTAGGGAATAAGATTCACACTAGATCCTAAATCTAATAAGGCGTGATCAATTTGTGTCTCACGGATCCTACAAGGAATGGTGAAGGCTCCGGGGTCACTCATCTTGGGTGGAAGGCCCGAGGTACAAATACTACTCACCTTCTCCGTAAGCCTCACCTTCTTAGGAATTTTCGATGACTTACGTTTCCTTGTACAAAGATCCTTAAAGAACTTAAAGTAAGATGGGATGGAAGTGATCGCATCTATCAAAGGAAGATTGACCTTAAGATCTTTGAGATGCACTAAAATCTTGAAAAACCTAGAATCCTCACTAGGTGTAGGTCTCTCTAAAGCGGATGGAAAAGGAACTCTAGGCTCTATATCTATAGATGCATGGGATTCATCCATGGGCTCTTTTCCCTCCCTATGTGGTCGGGAAGTACTAATCTCTCCCTGATCTCTAATGGTCTCATTTCTCTCAACAGGACTCTCTCTAGAATTTCCCCTAACAAGGTTACCATGTTATGCTCTAGGCTCGAAAGGACCATTAGGTGCAGGCACTGCAGAGTCAACTCCTACCCTATTATCCACTACCCGACCGCTTCTAAGAGTAGTGACGGCCTTAGCTTGGGCCTGAGAGGGATAAGTGGTATCGGTGGAGGAACAAGATTGGACTCTAGGGTTTACCTCCGGCTGGGAAGGCAATTTCCCGGGGTCTCTAGCACTCAATTGACTAGCAATCTGTCTTAATTGTGCCTCAATCCTCGCCATTTGCTGTCTATTTTCTGCCAACTCCTGTTGTTGGTTCAGAATGAACTGCATTATTTTCATCATATCGTTACTAGGAGGTTGGCTACTAGAGGGAGCAGGCAAAGCCTGAGGTTGAGGAGCACTAGTAAGACGAGGTTGATTCAGATGATAGAAACCTGGAGAATATTGAGGATGAGGGTGCTGCTGAGGTGGAACTTGAGGATGTGAACTAGACTCATGCTGTCCTTGTCTCCAAGAAAATTTTGGGTTGTCCCTCCAACCCGGATTGTATGTGTTTGAGTATGGATTATACTCACGAGAATAACCTTGTGTGGCACATACTTGCTCTTTCATGAATTCAGGAAATTGGGATGCTAAAGGGCAAGCCATAGTCTCATGAGATGACTCAGAGCACAATGCACAAACTTCAACAACTAAAGGGGCAGAGGGAGAACCTAAAGAACTAGTCCTATGACCTTGGGATGAAATGGACAAAGAAATGAATTGATCTAGTTTATTTGTTAAAGCCTCGACCTTAGAGGGTAAGTCTGAAGAAATTCCAACCTCACTAACATTTCTCTTGTTACCCCTTCGACTAGACCTTTCAATTGCAAAATTTTGAAATGAATTCTCAACCATCATTTCTATTTTCTCCCATGCCTCAGTCGGTCTTAAAAGATAGAAACCACCACCGAAGGCAGCATTGACCATCATCCTATTTTGTTCATTTAGGCCTCGAAAGAAGTATTGCATTAGGTCATGATTGCCGTATCCATGGTGTGGACATTGTCTAAGAAGATCTTTGAACCTCTCCCAAGCTTCATGAAAAGATTCTAGGTCATGTTGGGAGAAAGTCATAATGGCAGTCCTAAGATCATTTGTCTTGGCCATGGGATAAAATTTCTGGAAGAACTTAGATTGAAGCTCAGCCCATGTAGTAATGCACCCATTAGGTAAGGAGTGCAACCAAGTCCTAGCCTTATCCTTAAGAGAGAAAGGAAACAATCTTAGACGTATGACCTCTTGGGAGACATTGGGGACATGTAGAGTAGAACTCATTTCAACAAAATCAGTAATATGATCAAGAGGACTCTCATTGCTTATCCCGTAGAAGGAGGGAAGCATACCCAACATATTAGGCTTAATCTTCAAGTTCGTCCCCCCCAAACCCGGAATTTGAATAGCCGAATTGGGCTCAAAGGTTTCGGGAAGAAAGAATTGCCTAAGAGTGGGTTCCTCATCTATAGGTAGATCCGGTCTACGGGGCTCTTGTCTAAAATGAGCTTGGGCTTGATGCCCAATGTGCTCATGAGGTGTAATGGGATTCATAGGGGGATTGGGTTGATTATGAGGATGATTGGGATCGGTCATCTCCTCAGGAAGATCTCCTAAATTCCTGAAACGTCTAGTGATTCTTTCGGGTTCGGGATTAAGAGGAACTAGGGGATTCCAAAGGGATCTCCTACCACGCATGCACAAACTATCCTAACTCCGGCCAATTCAACCCCCGAAAACTTCAATATTCCTATACTACAGCAAATAATCCACAATCCTAAAAAGTCTACTAAAAAAAATAAAGTCAAAAGCTGAAATAAACCAACAAAAAAAAACTAAAACAAGATAATGTGAGCAAACAAAATAAGTAAAAACTAAACAAACTATAAAGAAAAAGCAAGAAAAGCAACTATCAAAACACACAAGCACAGAATGCAAATCACCGTGCCTCCCCGGCAACGGCGCCAAAAACTTGATGTCGTGTTACGAGAGCAAGCTCTAAAAGACCCGCAAGCGTATGGATCGTGCAATATAGTGTCTACGAGTGCAGGTGTCGAACCACAGGGAGGCGTGAATAATGTGAGTGAATTCTATGCTTGGTGTTCTAAAAAGAGCTAAAAAGAAAGATCTAAACTATATGTATTTTACTTTTGAGGGTTTTGGATTATTGGGAGCTCTATGTAAACGAAATAAAAATAAACTATGAATAAAAAAAAACAAATGAAAACGCAAGTTGATTAAGAGGAAAGTAACAATTGAAAAGGGAAAGGGTGACTTCGACTTATGAATGGGTAATTCTACACTCAAATGCTATGGGATTAAGGGATGATGGCTAACTATCATAAGTGCTCGTAACTAGGTTGCTAATTAATGTCCTGATCTCCCCCTAGGACTCGGAGTGGGTCCGTCCCTAGGCGGCGCCTCCTAGCGCTACGGCGTGGTCCTTATGACCTAGGGCCTCAAGAGTGACTAACTAACTTCCTAGGCGGCTTAGAATGAACCTACCTTAGTACCTAAACCGTTGGCTGGGTTTAAAGCCAAGACCTAGTGTTGCTAAGGTCGACTAAATCTATCCTGAAACCTATTGGCTGGATTTAAAGCCAAAGGAGACTCGACCTAGACTAGCCCTAAATTATGTTTCGTCATTCTAAAGCCACTCCAGCAGGATTTCACTTGCTAGTGCGTGCATAAATATGCAATATTAAAGTTATGCTCGTTACTAGGCATGCAAATACGCATATAGACATGAATAAAAGCATTACCCACTTCATAGCATCCACATATAAACACATAGACATGAGTATAACATGGATTAGATGTGTTTAGTAACAAACAAACTTCAATTTGTATACATGTTACTCATCTAGGCATTTTATCAAACACATAGACATGAATGAAAGAACACCCAATTAAACAAGACAAATCAAAACATATATATATATATATATATATATATTCAGCCATTATATCCCATATCATAAGAGTATAAAATCAACACATTACATAAGTTTAATCACCCTATACAAGCCTACTCAGACATAATGGAAAATTGAATGAAAGAGATATAACGAAACTCCCCTTTCATCCTAGCGAATTTAGATCACGGCTTGTGACCAATCTTGATTCCAAAGCGTTTGAATCCTCCCAACTTAGCTTGGTTCTTGGTGAAAAGTGTGTGAAATTGTTGTGGGAGGTGGTTAGAGATTAGGGTTAAGTGTGTGACAGGTTAGGTGTGAAGTACGTGTTTTTGCTCTCCCTGAATTCTTCCGCATCGGGCTTTATTTATAGGTTCGCGCAGAGCCGGTCGACCGGCTAGGTCGACCGGCCTCTGGAATACTCGACCAGCTTTCTAGTGGAGCTCTCTGGAGTGGCCGGTCGACCGGCTCTTGAAGGAGGGTCGTCCGGCTGACTTCCTTAATCAAATTTTGATCTCTTCGGCCTTTGGTCTTCTCTCTTGGCCCCATGCATGTCCTATCTTCATCACCTTTCATCGTCCAGTCTTTATCTTAACCCAGAGTTCACCTAAATCATTGAAAACAAGCAATTAGTGTAGCAATTTACCTCTTAAACTCAATATGCACATTTGTTCACGCTTAAGCCTATTCCTATCAAAAGTACTACACTAATGCATCATTATAAGCATTCAACACCTCTAAAATATAAGTAAATGGCAATGCAAACACACACCAAATCACAACTCATCAGGGATTCTTAACATATTTTGGTGGATGTTTATAATGCATTGACATATGTTTTAACATATTTGCACAAGTATAAACATGATTATCACCTAGAAATATACCCACTCATTAGGTTTTTAAAATTGGCCAATCATATGTGTTAATTTCTCAGAGATAGTTAAGTTCATTTAAAAGACTTTGGCTTAGACAAGATAATTGTAAGCAATTATGTCTAAAGATGCTATGCAATCTCATGACAAAAATGAAAAACTTAACTTGAAATTTAAAATATGACAACCTAAGGGTCCATACACCTAGATTAGGTAAGTAATCTATAATGGTATTGCAATGTTTTACTAATATAAAGGGGATTCACAAAAACCAAAGTGTGTTTAGATCTAAAACAAAAAGCGAGAATACCAAAAATAGAGAAAACCATTATGTTAAAATATTGAGTGGGAGAGGGGATTGGAAATACCCTACCGCTTTTCATATTCGATTCACGCTAATGGTAAATGTTATTAACTTCCCCATCGGAGGGTGACATTTTATCAAGATTTAGCAAGGTGAATTTAAAATGTTTATTCAAAAAAAGGTGTTAGTGAGTTTGGCTATCCTATCGATGGAATTCTTCACTAAAAATTGCCTCACACAACATTGATTAAAGTCACTACCCCATCAGAAAGTTAAATCAAGAATGTTATGGCGAATGAACATAAGGAATGGGTATACACTCAACTTAAATAGTAGGTTCGGCTATCCCATCGATAGAGTTCACTATCGAATTTAAGAAGCCAAATGAAACAGTGATTGAATTATTCAAATTGGAACATATCCAGATAATTATCAATTCAAATAAGTCATGGCACTTAACTTAACGTTCATAAGTTCCTCCATCCCATCGGCGGAGTTCTTGTGAGGATGTTGAGGCACTGTTACATCAAGTAGTTTAAGGGTTAATGTACTCAAAGGCAAATGATGTAAAAGTACTTGTATGTTTTATTTCCAAAGATAGCATACATATTAAATATGCATCAATTCCATACTCAGAAAATAATTATGATTATATTGTTGTATATCCAGAAAAATGTCTTCGTTCAGTCCACTAGCTACAATTCTCAAAGAGCACAAGCTCACTTGACCAAATTTTGTGGACTAGGAACGGAACTTGGACATAGTACTCACTGCAGAAGAGTACAAGTATGTCCTAACAACTCCTTGTCTTGTTGTGAGGGAAAACTCTTTTGACGCCCAAAAAGATGTTGAGGCAAAATGGCAGAAGGCCAATAGTATGGCCAAGTGCTATATCATGGCTTCTATGTCAGATATTTTGCAAAAGAAGCATCATCATATGGAAACTACAAAAGAAATCATGACCTCACTGTCTTGTATGTTTGCCGATAAGAGTAGGCCAGCAAGGCAAGGTGCTCTTAGAGAAATTATGAATCAAATGATGGTAGAAGGTGCATCTGTCAGAGAGCATATGCCCAAAATGATGGATTACTTCAATACTGCCAAGACAAACATAGATGAACAGTCAAAGGTAGACATGATTTTCGAGACTCTACCGCCGCCTTACACCCAGTTCAAGCTTAATTATAATATGGGCAAGATGAACTTGGATATGATGGAATTAATGAAAGAGCTCCTAGCTGTAAAAGCCATCATGAAAAATAAGGGCCACATAAACATAGTTCAAGCATCCACTTTTGGACTTAACCCAAAAGGGAAAAAGTTCAAAGGAAAGGGGAAGCAAAAATGTGGTCAAGGGGAAAAAAAAAAGAAAAATGGCAAACAGCCCAAATAATTAACAGTTGAAAAGCCCAAGGGCAAATGCTTTAAGTGTGGGCAGAAAGGGCACTGGAAAAGGGATTGCCCAAAGTACCTGGCACGAGGCCAGATAGGTACACCTCTTTTGTTCTACATTGAAACCTGTTTGTGGTTGATTCTACTGATTCTTGGATTGTAGACTCTGGAGGCACTAACCATATTTGCAATTCTTTGCATTTGTTTTCAAGAAATGAATGAACTAGCTAAAGGGGAATTTGCTCTGAGGATGGGTAACGGAGCAAAAGTATGGGCTGCTGTAGTGGGAGGAATATGCTTAAATTTTCCATGTAATAGGAAGTTATTTTTGAACAATGTTTATTATGTTCCGGATGTACATAAAAACCTTATCTCTATTTCACAATTAATATTAGACGATTTTTGCATTAATTTCCGTTCTGGTGTTGATATCAGTAGAGCTAGAAATATTATCTTTTCCGGTATCATGCATTATACTTTTTCTATATGAAACCTATTACAAATTCACTGCATAATATAAAACAAAGTAATTCCCAAAAAAGGAAGGTTTCTTCGACCAACGATACTTATCTTTGGCATCTACACTTAGGACATATTAGTCTAAAGCGAATTCGGAGATTAGTCGAGGATGGGCATCTTAGCTCATTAGATCTCGTAGATTTACCTATGTATGAATCTTACCTCAAAGGAAAGATAACCAAACGGTCATTTTCTTCTAAAGGAGAAAGGGCCAAAGAAGTATTGGAATTGGTTCATACCGATGTGTGTAGTCCTATGAGCAAACCAGCACAAGGAGGTTATGAGTATTTCATTACCTTGATTGATAATTACTCTAGGTATGGATATGTATATCTGATGTGACGCAAGCATGAATCCTTTGAGAAATTCAAAGAGTTCAAGGCTGAAAAGGAGTGGAAATTAGATAAACGTATCAAAGCCCTTCGGTCTGATCAAGGTGCCGAATACCTTTCAGGTGAGTTCAGAGACTATCTTACACAAGAAGGGATTATGCCTCAATTGATTACACCAGGGACTCCCTAGCAAAATGGTGTAGCAGAGAGAAGAAATCGCACCTTATTAGATATGGTTAGGTTAATGATGAGTTATGCATCATTACCTTTATCTTTTTGGCGGTACATCCTTGAGACAGCAGCATACATCTTGAAATTTGTACCATCTAAATCAGTGCCTAGGACACCACAAGAAGTGTGGACCAGGCATAAGCCTAGTTTAAATCATCTCCACATTTGGGGTTGTCCAGCTTATGTACTTAATAGTAATGCTTCAAAGTTGGAACCAATATCCGAGTTGTGCTATTTTATTGGGTATCCTAAGTGAACCAGAGGTAGGATCTTTTATAATCCTAAGGAGCAAAAGGTGTTTATAAGCACCCATGCTAGAGACTTAGAAAATGGTGAAATGATCCAGACAACACCAGATTCTGAAGTTGTTCTAAAAGAGATTTCACAAGAATCTCCAATAACACCTATGGTAACTGTAAATGAAAAGGAATAGCATATTACACCTAATATATCGGAGCCTTGTTGTAATGGGAGGATATCCAGGCCTCTTGATAAATACTATAGGGAGTCCTTTCAGACTTCTTCAGAGGATTAGGTGGTGGATCCCACAAGTTATTATGAAACAGTTTTCAACATAGATGTCGACCAATGGCATAAGGCAATGGATTTAGAGTTAGAATCAATATATTCTAACAAAGTCTAGGATCTTGTAATTACACCTGAAGCGGTTGAACCTATAGGGTACAAATGGGTCTACAACAGGAAAAGAGGAGTTGATAGAAAAATTGAAACCTTTAAAGCAAGGTTGGTGGCGAAAGGTTATACTCAGAAAGAAGGGATTGATTATGAGGAAACTTTCTCACTAGTAGCCATGCTTAAATCCATCAGGATACTTCTTGCTATCGTATGTCATTATGACTACGAGATATGGCAAATGGATGTCAAGACAACTTTTCTTAATAGAGAGCTTGACGAGACCATTTACATGACACAACCAAATGGATATGTTGCCAAAGGCCAGGAACATATGGTTTGTAAGTTAAAAAAGTCCATTTATGGTTAAAAGCAAGCATCTAGAGCATAGAACATCAAATTTGATTGTGCAATTAAATCTTATTGTTTTGATCAAAATATTGATGAATCTTCATGTATAAGAGACGTAATAGAAATGATGTAGCTTTTTTGGTTCTGTATGTGGATGATATCCTATCTATTGGAAATGATGTGGAGATGTTCTCATTCATCAAGGTTTAGCTTTCTACTCAATTTCAAATGAAGTATTTAGGAGAAGCTAGTTATGTTCTAGGCATCAAGTTTATACGAGATCGTAAGAATAGAAGGCTAGCCCTATCTCAAGCTTCATTTATTGAGAAGATATTGGTTGGTTTAACATGCAAAACTCTAAGAAGGTCTCATTACCTTCTAGACATGGAGTTTATCTATCTCGGGATCAATGTCCTAAAACACCTAAGGAGATAGAGAGCATGAAACGAGTTCCTTATGCTTCGGCGGTTGAAAGCCTTATGTATGCCATGTTATGGACTAGACCAGATATTTGCTTTGCTGTTGGCAAGGTTATTTGATATTAGTCAAAGCCTGGACCAGCACATTGGGTCGTAGTTACGCATATATTCAAATTCTTGCAAAGAACTAAGGATTATGTGTTGGAATACCGTGCACATGATCTAACGCCATTAGCCTATACAGACTCAGATTTCCAGTTTGACAGAGATTCCAGAAAGTCTACTTCTGGATATGTTTTCTCTCTGTCAGGAGGAGCTATTTCATGGAGAAGTGTGAAACAAAATTGTATTACTGACTCTACCATAGAGGCCGAGTATGTAGCAGCATCTGAGGCTACGAAAGAGGTAGTATGGCTAAGAAAGTTCCTTTTAGACCTAGAGGTTGTGTTGGCAGCTCACAGACCGATAACGTTATATTGTGACAACAACGATGCTATTTCATAGTGCAAAAAGCCCAGAAATCACAAAAAAAGGTAAAGATATTGAACGAAAATATCATTTGATCCGTGAGTTTATCCAGAGAGGAGATGTTGTAGTTGAAAAGATAGCTTCAGTGGAAAACCTGGCAGACCCATTTACAAAGACTCTTCTAGAGAAAATGTTTACCACACATTTGGAGTCTATAGCTATTAGGTTGTGCAAAAGTGATCTTTAGTGCAAGTAGGAGATTGTTAGGATTAGTATGCCCTAAAGCTCACTTGTATATAACATTTTCGATGCTAAACAATGTATCATCATCAGGTTAAATGGAATTATGAGTTTCTTACATATTATCTCTGCTATGTTTTATTGATATATGTATAAAGGTCCCTTGACTTGAACTAATGACTTGGGTGCGTAGTGATGCTAGATGCACAGTAGGTCTAAGTGTATATTTAGTCATGTCATAAATTGAGTCCGTAACCGAATAGCAGTGTTGGGCACTCTACTGAGATAAGGTTATATTGAGCAAGTCTCCTCATTGAGGGTGATCTACGTAGGTCATTGGAGGACTTTCCGGATCTTGTCTCAATAGTACATGTGTCACGTATTTGACAGGACCATTGTGAGTATGTTTTCTAGAGACGTACTATCAAAGAAAGAAAACACGATACTCACTGCTACTAAATGATCATTGCTCTTAATCTTGAGCATATGTGGATGAACTAATGAAGCTAGGATTTGGTACTTTGATTTGCTGTGGGTGAGATCTTACTTTATTAGGATCAATAGCCTTGTGCATTGAGTGCTAAGTTCTAATTAATTGGATCAGGCATGTGCAATATGGAATCTATGTGCCCTTTTTGGGATTGTCCATATTTATCATCCAAATATAGATCTAGTAATACTACCTTTATAGGTATATCAGTCATAAGGCTTGAGGGTCGCTCCCGAGATCAAGAGATTCCATGACCAAGGGTGGTTGGGAATAGGACAAGAAACCCAACGGAAAAAGATACAGCTAAGGAGGTGATAGTACACAGGCCAAAGGACCGGTCTTAGCTGTGGGTATACATAGAGGGGCATTATGGTCGGTTATTTAGTAGATCAAAGACAAAGTTCACATTCTTTTGTGATAAGCTTTTGGGTAATAGTAATTATTCCTGGAGTGCAACTTTGATCTTATGGTGGAATAGATCGGAGTTAAAAATAATTATTATATCGCCTAGATTGGTCAAGGACATTTTTTTATTATTTTTAGAAGCCGAGGTTAATTGTGTCTTCTTGGTCCCTTCCCTAGTTGAAATGACTTTGAGAGAGTAATCTTGAAAGAGAAAATTCCATATTGTGGTAGTAGCCTTATTGGGCCAAAGCTTAGAATTGGATTTGGACTTTCTTTAGAGTCCATGATAACCTTATTGGGCTTGGATGGTTTCTTATTAGGCTTGGGCTTTCACATGGATTATGGACTATGCATTGGGCTTGGATTGCGGGATTGGCCCAATCTTCCAAGACATGTGCTAGAAAGTTACTACATGAAGAATTTGAATTATACAAGTAACTTCTATGAAGAATTCAAATTGTACAAGTAACTTTCATGACATATGGCAAACATTTACTACTAGGAAAAAGTTTCCCACATGGAAAGTTTACAAGGTTTAGGTGCCAAACTTTTTTCTATAAATAGGCAAGACCTTAAACCATTTTTAGCATCCAAAAATTTTGTAGTTGATCTCTTCCATTTTGGCAAGACAATACTATAATACATAGTACACACTTATTGTGTGTTTTTTTGCTCTAGATTTTCAAAAGCATATTACTCTGCTTCTTCCCACACAAGAGGCTATTCTCTCAAGAAAAGTCTCTTTAACCATAGGGAAGAAGACTAGGGAGTTGCATATTGTGACACCCTTATAGTAAAATTTTTTGGTGGCCTTGTTTGTGAGCGGGAACAAAGCTCGTGATGGTTTTAGATTTATCAAAGGCCCCACGCTTTAAGAGGTTATCTTTACATATTTTGCAAATACTAGTTATGTTCTATATTTTCTTAAACATGTTCTTGTGCATGTTATGTGGTTATTTTATTTTCCTAGCATGTTTTCTTGGTAGTATTTTTGAAAATATGGACTAGGATAGACCACATGTAATGTTATCGCTCCTACAAATTGGTGATCTTAGATTCCAATACTATGGGATTACATGGAATGGCTTATTCATTAATTGCTCTTTTACTAGGTTACTTAGTTAATGTCCTAACTTCCCTCTAGGACTTGGTGTGAGTTCGTCCCTAGGCGGTGCCTTCTAGAGCTATGTCGTGGTCCTTATGACCTAGGGCCTTAAGAGTGACTAACTTGCTTCCTAAGTGACCTAGAACAAACCTACCCTAGTACTTAAATCATTGGTTAGATTTAAAGCCAAGACCTATTGTTACTAGAGTCGACTAAATCTATCGGGAAACCTATTGGCTGGATTTAAAGCCAAGGGAGACTTGATTTAGACTAGCCTTTAGTTATGCTTTGTAATTCTAGGGTCACAATAGCGGGGTTTGACCAATTAACGCATTCATACATGTTTCAAGCTAAGGTGTTTGCGAATAAAGGGACCTATTCGACTACCAAATGTCATCATGCTCGGATTATACCATTAAAAGCACTTTTGAACCAACATGTATGCAATATTGAGGTCATATTTACTACTAGGCATGTAAACAAACACATGGACATGAATATAAGCATTACCCACTTTATAAGATCTACACATAAACACATAGACATGACCATAGAATGGACTAGAGGTGTTTAGTAGCAAAACAACTTCAATTTATACATATGTAACTCTCATAGGCATATTATCAAACATCTAGACAAATATTGAACAATAGCCATTGAAACAAGAAAAATATAGCATATTTACATACATTAAGCCACTGAATCTCATAATATAGAAGCATAGAATCAACCCATTATACAAGTTTCATCACCCTAAACAAATCTACTTAAACATAATATAATAGAGGACGAAAGAGAGAATAGAAAACTCCCCTTCTATCCTAGCAGTTCTTCTTCAAAATCCTTGAGTAGCCTTTGATCCAAGTGTTTGAATCCCTCCAAATGAAAAGTGTATGAATGTGTGTGTGTGTGTGTGTTGGAGGTTGGTGAAAGAAGAATTAGGGTTTGGGAGATGGGTGTGAAAGAATAATTTTTAATTGTCTTTTAAAATGGCCAAAAGTGGGCTTATACAGCTAATTTCTGCTACTACTGAAACACTTAACCAGAGCACTGGTACCAATGGAGCCTCTATAATGGTACTAGAAGTTTGATCTCTGTTTTTGGTAGAATAGTGAGCCAATGCACCGATACTTTGAAGCCAGTGCTCCGGTAGTGCCTTTTTACTCTCTTTTGGCTTCGTTTTAGCTCTGTTTTGCTTCCAATTGTTTGGACCTTTGTCCGGAAGCCTCCAAACTTGATTTTCTTCCACTTTTCCTCTTCAATAGGCTTCCAATCCTTGCTCAAACCATCTCCATCTTCGTTGATCTTCAAACAATCCACAATCTCACCTATAACATCCAAGCCATTAATGTAGCATTTACCTTTTAAACTCAACTATGTACAGTTGTATATGCTTAAGCCTATACCTAGCAAAAATACTACACTAATGCAACTATTTAAGCTCAATAGACCTCCAAAATATAGACAAATAAAAATTCAAACCCACACAAAAACACAACACATCAACACCCCCAAACCTTCTCCTTGCTTGTTCCTAAGCAAGCCTAAATCTAAGTTTATGTCTAAAGCCGATGCAATGGATTACCGAAAGGATTGACTCGCTACCAAAGTTAGTCTAAGAAGCATGAAGGGGGCATTCCTATTATGGAGAGATCTCTAAATCTCTTTAGATCCTCCCTCTACTCATAAGGGGTCTTGTTCCTCGTGGGAATTTACCAAGTAGCCAATCCACCACAAGCTTAGGATTCTAACTCACATACTCGAGATGTTGATATTTCACGCTCTCTCAGCTAACATGGCCTCCCCAACATGCATCAAGCCTCAAAGATAAGACAAGAGAATATACAAGCATAATGGCTAATAAAAAGCCTTATTCACGTATCTACAAAGATGATAACTTGTGCTAAGTTGACATTGTATCACTTATACACTTATTCACAAAACTTTTTGGTGCCTTTGGCTTTTTTTCTCTTCTTTCAATTTTTTTTTTGGATATTTTTGCCCTTTTTGCCTCTTTCAATTTTTTTTTGAATTTTTCATACTTTGCATTGCATTTACACAAAAATAAAGAAAAAGAAAGGGTTAGGCACTTAAAAAAGAACCAATCAAGGAAAGGGCACTCACATCAACAACCCTTTTCTAACCTCTTTCCTACCAAGCTATGAGGTGGCCATATGAGTCATTCTTAAAGGTCCCCACTCCCCACAACTTTGAAGGGCATCCCCTCTAAGACTTAGTTTTCAAACCATTCTATCCATTTCCCCACAATGCATCTCATTTTCAAAAATCAATAGAGTCAATTACAATAGCCAGTACAACGATCAACAAAGAAATAAATGACTCTACATGCATCAAAATTGAAATTTTTTCACCATTTTTAAGCGCATTATGCTATCTACCCTATGCAAGATATATAACAAGAAAACCAAACTCCTACACCCCCAAACCTAAACTTTGCTTGTCCTCAAGCAATTTAAGTAAAGCATATAAACAAGCAAATTGGCATTGCAAAATAAGTAAGAGTGGTGGGGATGGGGTAGAAACATGGGAAACAAGTAGAGAAAGGATAGATACAACCTTGCATTGTCTTTAAAGCTCTCTATGCGAATGAGAAATCACCATGCTACTAACCCTGTGACTTAAAATTCACAGACACTCACAAAGAAAACAAGGTTAGTGGCATTGCCTATGCAAGCTTGCATTGACATGTGCAATAATAAGCCATGGTTTATCTTATAGGACAAAGGATTAGGATTCAACACTTTGGTGTGGGTGCAAGAAAGACAAAAGAAAGGAAAATAAAATAAGTGCAAAATCACAAAATTGAACCTAGGTTGCCTCCTAGTAGCGCTAACCATCATGCCGTCAGCCGGGCAAACACCAACTCTTCTTCAGCCTCCATATATGGGATCTTGAAGCATTAAAACTTTCACATGATCCATGCTAGGATCATATGCATGCTTTAGGCATTGCCTATTCACAGTCAACTCTCGGTCATCCTTCAAGTCTTTGATCTTGATTGCACCGGACAGGTAGGCAACTAACACCTCATATGGACAATCCCATCTTGACTTGAGCTTACTTGGAAAGAGCTTCAAACATGAGTTAAACAATCAAACTTTATCGAAGGTAGAGAATGATTTCTTAAGAATGTATTTATCATGGATTCTCTTTATCCTATCCTTATAATGCTTGGGTTCTCATACGCCTCAAACTTAAGCTCCTTTAACTCTGCTAGGTCAAGCTTTCTCTTCTCACCCGCTCTTGCCAAATCAAAATTTAGGGCTTTGATAGCCCAATAAGCTCTATGCTCTAGTTCTACCAGCAAGTGACAAGCTTTCCCATAAACCAATCTATACGGAGACATACTAATAGGTGTCTTAAAGGTGATATGGTAGGCCCACAAAGCATTATTTAGCCTAACAGACCAATCTCTCCTATCAGGCCTAACTGTTTTCTCTAAAATGTGCTTCATCTCTCTATTGGACACCTCTACTTGTCCACTAGTTTACGAGTGATAAGGAGTAGCTATCTTATGGGTGACCAAATATCTCCTCAACAAGGCCTCTAAAGTCCTATGGTGATAATGCAAACCCGCATCACTAATTAAGGCCCTAGGGACTCCAAATCTAGAGAAAATGTTTTCTTTAATGAATTTAACCACTACCATATAGTCATTAGTGCATGTGAGAATTGCTTCAACCCATTTAGACACATAATCAACTACCACTAAAATGTATTGGTATCCAAAGAAAGGTAGAAATAGACCCATGAAATCTATACCCCAAACATCAAACAACTCACATGGAAGAATAAGGGATAAAGGCATCATGTTTCTCCTAGAGATGGACTCAGATTGTTGACATCTAAAACACTTTTTACAATACTCTTGGGCATCCTTAAAGAGAGTGGGCCAAAATAATCCACATTGCAAGACCTTTGCGGCAGTTTTCTTTCCACCAAAATGACCCCCATACCCTTTATCATGACACATACTCAAAACTCTCTCAAACTCATCCTCGCACATACATCGGTGAATCATTTGATCCACACACACTTTGAAAAGATAGGGATTCTCCCAAAAGAAATGCCTAACTTGTGCTAGGAACCTATCTCTCTCTCTTTTCTCCCAATGGGAGGGCAATCACCTTGTGGCAAGATAATTAACTATTTGAGCAAACCAAGGTGTGTGATGAGAGACGGAAAACAATTGCTCATCGAGAAATGAATCACGAAAAAGGGATGGATCACTAGAAAACTCGCTAACAAGACGGGAAAGATGATCCATAACTAAATTTTCTTTACTCGTTTTATCCTAGATCTCAACATCGAACTCTTGAAGAAGGAGCAACCACCTGATCAAGCGGGGTTTAGATTCTTTCTTAGCTAACACATACCTCAACACCGCATGATCGGTGTATACAATCACCTTAGACCCTAAAATGTACGACCTAAACTTGTCAAGGGAGAAGACTACTGCTAGAACTCTTTTTTGTGGTGGTATAGTTCTTTTGAGATTCATCAAGAGTCTTGATAGCATAGCACACAACATAGGGCAACTTGTCCTTTCCTTGACCTAAAACAGCTCATATCGCATAATTCATATCGCATAATTAGATGCATCACACATAACCTCAAATGGGAGACTGTGGTTAGGCAGCTGGATAATTAGGGATGTAGACAATAAGGATTTAAGCCTATTGAAAGCCCTAACACACTCATCATCAAAGTCAAAAGGGACATCTTGTGCTAGGAACCTAGACGAAGGACGTGCAATATGGCTAAAATCCTTAATGAATCTATGGTAAAATCTTGCATATCCTAGAAAAGATCGAACATCCTTGACACATTTAGGAATAGGCAACTTCTCAATTAATTCTACCTTAGCTGGGTCAATTTGAACACCACTAGATAAAACTATATAACCCAACACTATCCCTCGTTGCACCACGAAGTGGGATTTCTCCCAACTTAACACTAAATTCTTCTTTACACATTGGTCTAAGACTAAAGAGAGGTGACTCAAGAACTAATCAAAACTTTCACCAAAGACTAAGAAATCATCCATAAATATCTCTAAATGCCTCTCAATCAAGTCATTAAAAATGGCCATCATACATCTCTAAAATGTTGCTGGGGCATTACATAGACCGAAGGGCATCCTCCTATAGGCAAAAGTGCTATAGGGACAAGTAAAAGTGGTCTTCTCCTAGTCCTCGGGAAACACGGGGATTTGATTGTAACCTAAATAGCTATCTAGAAAACAATAGTAGTTATGCCCTGCTACTCTATCTAAGATCTGGTCTAGAAAAGGCAATGGGAAATGATCCTACCTAGTTTTGGAGTTAAGCTTCTATAATTAATACAAACTCTCCAACCCGTGGTAGTATATGTAGGGACAAGCTCTCCTCTCTCATTCTTCACAACCGTGATCCCAGACTTCTTAGGGACAACTTGGACTGGGCTAACCCACTCACTATCAGAGATTGGATAAATGATGCCTATATCTAAAAGCTTAATGATCTCTTTCTTAACTACTTCACTCATGTGTGGGTTTAGCATCCTTTGCATCTCCCTAGAAAGAATGGCTCTATCCTTAAGGTGAATACAATATCAATTGTCCACCACATAGCCTTCTTATGTTTCCTAAGAACCTCTAAGAGACACTCCTCATGCTCACTAGAAAGATCAGAATCTATAATAACTGGAAAGGTCTCATTAGGGCCTAAGAATACATACTTCAAATGATCAGGAAGGCATTTGAGGTCTAAAGAAAGGCCAAGCTCAACCAAGGGGGACTCAATCTCAACATCATCAATGGGGATGTCACTAGAATCAAGACTAGAAGGATTAACATCAAGTGATTTACCAATCAAGCAACTTTCTGTTAGGATTAGTATGCCCTAAAGCTCACTTGTACATGACATTTTGGATATGAAACAATGTATAATCATTTTTGTTATATGACATTATGAGTTTCTTACATATTATCTATGTTATGTTTTATTGATGCATGTGTAAAGGCCCCTTAACTTGAACTAATGACTTGGGTACACAGAGAGGCTGGACACACAGTAGGCCTAAGTCTAGATTTAGTCATGGCATAAATTGAGTCCATAACTGAATGGTAGTGTTTGGCACTCTACCAGGATAAGGTTATATTGAGCAAGTCTCCTCGTTGAGGGTGATCTACCTAGGTCTTTGGAGGACTTTTCAGATTTGTCTCGATAGTACGTGTGCCACGTATTGGACATGAGCATTGTGAGTAGGTTTTCTAGAGATGTACTATCAAAGAAAGAAAACAAGATACTCACTGCTACTAAATGATCATTGCTCTTAATCTTGAGCATATCTAGATGGACTAATGAAGTTAAGGTTTGGTACTTTGATTCACTGTGGGTGAGATCTTACTTTATTAAGATCAATAGCTTTGTGCATTGAATGCTAATTTCTAATTAATTGGAACATGCATATGCAAAATGGAATCTAGGTGCCCCCTTTGGGATTGTCCAAATTTATCATCCGAATCTAGATCTAGTGATACTACACTTATAGGCGTATCGATCATATGGCTTGAGGGTCGCTCCTGAGATCAAGAGATTCTATGACCAAGGATGGTTGGCAATAGGACAAGAAACCCAACGGAAAAAGATATAGCTAAGGAGGTGATAGTACACAGGCCAAAGGACCGGTCTTAGCTGTGGGTATACATAGAGGGGCATTATGGTCAGTTATTTAGTAAGTCAAAGACAAAGTTCACATTCTTTTGTGATAAGCTTTGGGGTAATAGCAATTATTCTTGGAGTGCAACTTTGATCTTATGGTGGAATAGATCGGAGTTAAAAATAATTATTATGTCTCCTAGATCGGGCAATGACATTTTTAATTATTTTTGGAAGCCAAGATTAATTGTGTCTTCGTGGTCCCTTCCCTAGTTGAAATGACTTTGAGAAAGTAATCTTTAAAGAGAAAATTCCATATTGTGGTAGTTGCTTTATTGGACCAAAGCTTGGAATTGGGTTTGGGCTTTCTTTAGAGTCCAAAATAACCTAATTGGGCTTGGATGGTTTCCTATTGGGCTTAGGCCTCCACATGGATTATGGACTATGTGTTGGGCTTGGCCCAAGTCTTCCAAGACAAGTGGACAACTTGCAAAATACTACAAAAACAAGTGGACAACTTGCACAAGTCTTCCAAGGCAAGATTGACAGGTTACATAAAGGAAATACTACATGGAAATTTTCTCCCACATTGAAAGATTAGCAACTTTGGGTGCCAAGGTTCTCTCTATAAACAGACAAGTCCTTACTCCTTTTATGCAATCCACTTTGTAATTGATTTTTTCCTTTTTGGCAAGAAAATACTACAGCACATAGTACACACTTATTGTGTGATTTTTGCTCTAGTTTTTCAAGAGCATATTACTTTGCTTCTTTCCACACAAGAGGCTATTCTCTCAAGCTAAGTCTCTTTAATCATAGGGAAGAAGACTAGGGAGTTGCCTATTGCGACACCCTTATAGTAAAATTTTTGGTGGCCTTGTTCGTGTACGGGAACAAAGCTCGTGACGGTTTAGCTTCACCAAAGGCGCCACGCTTCAAGAGGTTAGCTTTACATATTTTTGCAAGTACTAGTTATATTCTATATGTTCTTAAGCATGTTCTTGTGTGTGTGTTATGTGATTATTTTATTTTCCTAGCATGTTTTCTTGGTAGACTGTTTGAAAATATGGACTAGGATACATCACACTTAATAATATCAATCTTGCAATTGGTATTAGAGCTTAGGCTTACACACAACATGGTTAGACTATGCAAGAATATTGTATTTTCATAAATATGTTAGTCATCTTGTGAGTGGCAAGATTAGGAAATCTTGTGTTGCTTATACTTGCGGTTCTATGCTTGTATGTGCAGGTGATATAAAATCCCCTTGATGGTTCGTATGTATGCATGATAGATTTTCGTGTACGGTCAACAAAGCTTGGCCATAGGCGATTTCATGCATAAATATTTACGGTTATTGCTTATATTATCTCTGTTATGATTTATTGATGCATGTGCAAAGGCCCCTTGACTTGAACTAATGACTTGGGTGCACAGTGAGGCTGGACGCACAGTAGATCCAAGTCTAGATTTAGTCACGTCATAAATTGAGTCCGTAATCGAATCGTAGTGTTGGGCACTCTATCGAGATAAGGTTATATTAAGTAAGTCTCCTCATTGAGGGTGATCTACCTAGGTCATTGAAGGACTTTTTGGATTTGTCTCAATAGTACGTGTGTCACGTATTGGACAGGACTATTGTGAGTATGTTTTCTAGAGACGTACTATCAAAGAAAGAAAACAAGATACTCACTGCTACTAAATGATCATTGCTCTTAATCTTGAGCATATGTGGATGAACTAATGAAGTTAGGGTTTGGTACTTTGATTCACTATGGGTGAGATCTTACTTTATTAAGATCAACAGCCTTATACATTGAGTGCTAATTTCTAATTAATTGTAACATGTATATGCAATATGGAATCTATGTGCCCCCTTTGGGATTGTTCAAATTTATCATCCGAATCTAGATCCAGTGATACTACCTTTATAGGTGTATCGGTCATATGGCTTGAGTGTCGCTCCCAAGATCAAGAGATTCCATGACCAAGGATTGTTGGCAAAAGGACAAGAAACCCAACGGAATAGATGTAGCTAAAGAGGTGATAGTACAAAGGCTAAAGGACTGGCTTTAGCTACGAGTATACATAGAGGGGCATTATGGTCAGTTATTTAATAGGTCAAAGACAAAATTCACAATCTTTTGTGATAAGCTTCTGGGTAATAGCAATTATTCTTGGAGTGCAACTTTGATCTTATGGTGGAATAGATCGGAGTAAAAATAATTATTATGTCGCCCAGATCGGGCAAGGACATTTTAATTATTTTTGGAAGCCAAGGTTAATTGTGTCTTCTTGGTCCTTTCCCTAGTTGAAATGACTTTGAGAGAGTAATTTTGAAAGAGCAAATTCCATATTGTGGTAGTAGCCTTTTTGGGCCAAATCTTGGAATTGGGTTTGGGATTTTTTTAAAGTCCAAGATAACCTAACTGGGCTAGGATGGTTTCTTATTGGGCTTGGGCCTCCACATGGATTATGGACTATGTGTTAGACTTGGATAATGGGCTTGGCCTAAGTCTTCCAAGACAAGTGGACAACTTGCAAAATACTACAAAAACAAGTGGACAACTTGTACAAGTCTTCCAAGACAAGTTAATAAGTTGCATAAAGGAAATACTACATGGAAATTTTCTCCCACATTGAAAGATTAGCAACTTTGGGTGCTAAGGTTCTCTATATAAATAGACAAGACCTTACACCTTTTATGCAATCCACTTTGTAGTTGATTTCTTCCTTTTTGGCAAGAAAATACTACAACATATAGTACACACTTATTGTATGATTTTTTCTCTAGTTTTTCAAGAGCATATTACTTTGCTTCTTCCCACACAAGAGGCTATTCTCTCAAGATAAGTCTCTTTAATCATACGGAAGAAGACTAGGGAGTTGCCTATTGCAACACCCTTATAGTAAAATTTTTGGCGGCCTTGTTCGTGAACGGGAACAAAGCTCAAGACGGTTTTAGCTTCATCAAAGGCCCCACGCTTCAAGAGGTTAGCTTTACATATTTTGCAAGCACTAGTTATATTCTATATGTTCTTATGCATGTTCTTGTGTGTGTTATGTGGTTATTTTATTTTCCTAGCATGTTTTCTTAGTAGAATTTTTTGAAAATATGGACTAGGATATATTACACTTAATAATATCGATCCCACAACTTGTGCATATTAGCTTTAACATGTTCATAGTTGAGTTTAGAACATAAATGCTACACTAATACACGTTTATTGCTTGCTTTAGGTGAGATCCAAAGAGGCTATTTGAGCTTGATTGATGGCAATTGGGATGTGGATCAAAGACAAAGGTGTTCTAGATGCAAAGGAATAAAGAGAAGTGCATTTGGAAGTAGCTGGGCGAAGATAAAGTACCCGAGAATAAATCAACTCGTGAGGAGAAAAAATTGGTCGAGTCTTTGACCTGGCCGATCAACCCCCTTCAAGGGCCAGTTGACCGACTTCACAAACGTTACAGTAATACACGATTATTTCTCGTGTTTAGTGAAGTTAGGTTAAAGCTTGGGGGATGAATTGATGGTAAATTGATGATGGAGTCAAGCTCGAGGTGTTTGGGATGTAGGAAAAGCATAAAAGAGGCTTTTGGAGGCGATCGGGAGAAGAAAAGAGCAACTAGGGCGAAACGAACACAATGCTAGAAAAATTGGCCAAGTCCCTGACCTGGCCGGTTGAACCCTTTCCAGGGCTAATCGACCAACCTGGTAGACCGGACAAAACAGAGACCAAGGCTTTTAGGACAATTGACCTAGGTGTTAGGCCGGTCAATTGACTAAGGCCCCTAACTGGATATGTATTCTGCACTATTTAAGCACTTTTTCAGCTCATTTTTGGATATCTTTGAACCATTTTTCACCTCACCCAATTCTCACACACTAAACCCTACCTTTACCTACCTCACATATAAACACTCACATGCTTTCATCTAGCTTCAAGCTTATTTGGAGGGTTTCAAGCACTTGGATTGGAGTATGCTCAAGGAGTTTGTACAAGAGTTGCTAAGAAGATAAGTAAGTTTCGTATTCTCTTTTTCATCCTATTTTATATTATGTTTGAGTAGACTTGTTTAAGGTGATTAAACTTGTGTAATAGGTTGATTATACTCTTATGTTATCAGATTTGATGGCTTAATATATACATATGCTATGTTTTTCTTATTTCAATGGCTATTGTTCAATACATGTTTAGGTGTTTGATAATATGCCTATAAGAGTTTCATATGTATAAATTAAAGTCTATTTGTTCCAAAACACCTCTAATCCATTTTATAAATTTACCTAAGAGTTTTTGTGTGTGGATTTCACGAAGTGAGCAATGCTTATATTCATGTCTATATGTATGTTTGCATGCCTAGTAGTGAATATGACTTCAATAATGGTTTTCAAATGATGAAAGAGCCTTATTCACAACACATCAAAAGAATGAAATGATAACTTGTGCGAAGTTGACACTGTGTCACTTAAGAACTTATTCAATGCACTTCATTTTTTCATGTTTTTGTTGCCTTTTCTTTTTCGCATTTTTCGTTTTTTTGGGTTTTTCAAGCTTTTTGCCTTTTTCCGTTTTTTTGGATTTTCCACACTTTTTGTATTACATTACATAACAAAAAGAAAAGAGAAAGAAAGAAAGGATAGGATTATGCGACTTAATGAAGGATTTTGAAAGCTAGGAGGATAAGGTATTACTTTGTCTAAAACATATCCATAAGAATCATCAAGAACCAAACTATCATCAAGCTCATCCTCATTCTCACTATATGATGTTATCTCTCCATCAACCTCTTTTTCTAATTGTCTCTCCGATGCATCATCTTTTTCACCCCTAGCATGTCTATGTGTTTGTATGATGGTCCCATGAAGTGAGTATGACTATATACATGTCTATATGTTTGTTAGCATACATAATAGCATGAATAGCTTTCATTGCTTACATGTTAGGTGCTATTGCTTAAATTGGTGTAATCTAAGTATGTCTATATGCTTAGTAGTAGGATAGGTTGATATATCCTCGAATGCCATGCCTTAGATGCATGTACTTTGCGCATACGCTGTTATGATGACAATCGATGATGCACAACTAATAGCTAACCTAGATAGAGTCTCCATTAACTTAAATCCAACTAACGGGTTTCAGGGTAGGTTAATTAACCTTAGATAGACAAGGTCTTGGCTTTAAACCCAACAAACTGTTTTTACACTAGGGTTAGATCGCCTTGATTAGCTAGCCCTTATACTTAGGTCATAAGGACCTTGCCGTCGCTCCAGGTAGACGTGCCTACGGACGGACTCACACCAAGTCCTAGGGGTTCCATTAGGAGGTTAATTAGAGGTCTAGACGAGAGCACATAAGTATAATCCATAAAGCATCCTTAAATAGACATAGTAATTATCCATAGCCAAGACATAATCACCCTAGTCCTCATTTCAACGTGTTTGACTCCCTTAGATCGCTTGATTCCCCTATTTCACACACAAACACATCTTTTATTTCTTTGTCTTTAGCTTAGATTTCTCTTTTTTTAGCTCTCCTTAAACAAAAAACCCAAAAATATCATAGTTTAGAGACCTAACACGTAGCTTTTTAGGATGCACATAGCTTAGGACATCTTCCACATTAGGTCTCCCTGTGGATTCGACCCTGCACTCGCACACACTGTACTACACACGACTTATGCACTTGCGGGCTATTTAGGCTTGTGCTCCAAAATAGCATATCATTTATACCATTATTCCCACTAGTTAGGTTTACTTTCCTTTTAGTTTAGGTTTAAGTTAGAGCTCCAATCAAGCTAAAAACCCTAAAAAAAGAGTAGGTAGAACTATATGTAACTAGTGTAGCATGCACTTTCACTTAGAACCACATGCAATCTAGCTTCCTTGTGGACACGACTTTGCACTCGCACACACTATACTACTATGACCCATGCGCTTGCGTGTAACACATTCGAGGTTTACAATCAAGTTTTTGGCGCCATTGCCGGGGAGGCACGGTTGTTGGTTTCTTTGTTTTTTGTGGGTTTTTCATTAGTCACCTATTGCATTTCTTATTTGTTTATCATGTACATACTTATTTTCATTGTGTGGTGCTTTTATTTATTTTGATATTGCTAGCTTAGTTTACTTCTTGTGTTTGTGCTTTGTTTTGTGTTTTTCTTAGGATTTAAGTGTTTGTGGTAAGTAGATGTTTGTTGAATTGAAGTTCAGGGGTTGAAATGTGGAAGGAGAATTAGGTTATTCTGCATTCTTGAACAGATGGCTAATCCTAATCTCAATCCTCTACCAAAGGCTAAGACCTTAATTCCATATCTTGAGCTTGATACTTATTAACCTTGCGTGCGTATTCAACTAATGACCCTAGGAGATGTGACCTTTAAGATTAGGCCTGAGACTTGCAAATGCTTCCATCATTCTATGGTCGTAACAATAAGAATTCATGTGTGCATATATGTGCATTTCTTGAGATATGCTCTACTATTCATTTTAGGGATGTCTCTTTCAAGAACACTAGGCTTATATTGTTCCCATTCTCTTTGAAAAAAAAAAGACAAAACAAAGCAACGGTTCAAGTCCTTACCTCACAAGTCTATCACTAGTTGGGATGAATTTCAAGTTATGTTCCTTCAAAGATTTTTCCCCATAACTAGGACAACCACTCTTAGGCCCAAGATCATGACATTTTCACAACAACAATTAGAATCCTTTCACAAGACTTACGAGAGATTCAATGAGCTTTGACGCCAATGCCCACGTCATGGGTATGATTTACATGAATTGCTCTAGTTTTTCTATTTAGGCTTGACTTCAATTCGTAGGCTAATGGTCAATTCTTCGAGTGCTAGGGGTTCTTAGATTTGACACCTAAGGAGGCATGGTCAAAACTAGAAATTATGGTTGAGGACTCATTCTAGAATGCTAATTTTGAGAGAGTTGGGAAGGGAACTAGGAATATCACTCTTAGTAATGTGTTTGGGGTTGACTTGAACTATGATTTAGAAACTGAGGTAAGAGCTCTCACTAGGAAGTTTGACCAGTTTCTGTCTTTAAGAGCTACAGCCACTCATAGGTTTATTCCTATTGCATCTTTCCCTCATCCCCTGAGTCTTGTAGAGGTGTGTGCTTTGTGCTACGAGTCTAGTCATACCACTATAGGGTTCCCTCCTACCCCTCAGTTCCTTGAGTTTATTCAAGAACACGTTCTCACTAATCAAGGTCATTCAATCACTTCTTCTTGCCTATTTGGACTTGGATGGCATGATCATTCTAATATAGTGAAGTCTTACAATAACACAAATTCTTCTTATTCATTCTAGAATCATCCTAGTCTATCTCTTCCTAGTCTTCTAACATTTCATCAGGCAGTTTTTAAGCCTAGGTATCCTAGTTTGTCACAATAGTCATTGTAGTTTACTCCCATTAGTTCCACTCCACCTATTCAGCTTATAGTTGACCAGAGGTTAAACTTACTTGTTGAGATAATACAGGCCTAATGATAGATGTTTTAGACATCTTGCTAAACAAGTCTATCATAAAGACCCAGTAGAGCTACCTATTTATCCTAAGCTGAGTCCTAGAGATCCTCGTGGTATTTTTAACCCTTCTTTAAGTGATTATGCACAAGCTATGGTCGTCACAACCTTGAGAAATGGTAGGGTTATAAATAATCAAGTGGTAAAGTCCATGAGTAGAGCTAGGCCTAAAACAACATGTGTTGATGGAGAGACTAGTGTGCCTAAAGAGAAGATTAGAGAGTTTGAGGAGAAAGAGAAATCACATTGAGATGAGTGGTGATCCACTGTGTAGAAAGGAAAAAGGTTTCTAAATCTTATGATGTCACTCTCAGAGTTCATTTTCCCTTAGCATTAAAAAGGCCCAAGAAAGTTGAGGATGACAAAGAATCGAGGATTTTAAAGCCTCTTAAGGATATCAATGTCACTTTGCCTTTAGTTAAGGCCATTAAGAAGATACTAGCTTATGCCAAATTCTTTAGAAATTTGTGCATTAGGAAAAGGCATATCACCTGCCTACCTGAGTAGGTGAAGCTTACAGAGATGGTTGTACTATAGGTGTCCGCTTAAACTTAGCGATCTTGGAGCTTTTACCGTTTCTTGTGCTATTAATGATCAGCTGGTTACCCATGCCTTGCTTAATTTTGATATTAGTGTCAATCTTACTGCTTTTTTGGTGTATAAACATTTAGTTTTGGGGGTGTTAAAGACTACCAGTGTGGTTTTGCAACTAGTCGATAGAAGTGAGAAAAAGACCTCGAGGGATAGTTAAGGATATCACCATTAAAGTTGGAGAGTTCTTTTATCCCATGGATTTCATTGTTTTAGGCATGCATCTAGGTCTTGACACAAGGAAGATGACACCTGTCCTTTTGGAGAGACCATTTTTGGCAACTGTTAATATAGTGATATATTATAGGACAGGAATAATTGAGTTTACCTTTGGGAAATTGAAAGAAAGGTTTAGGGGTGCCAAGTCTACAACTAAGGATAGAGTGGGAGAAGAGGAGAATTGTTTCTTCATAGAGCCTATCGCTTATGGTGATGATGTTTCCTATGATTCTTTCTTGTTCTTAGAAGATAAAGCTGTGCTTGAGATGATCATTAAGTAGTTGAATTTGGAGGCTTTTAGTGAGACTCACTTAGAAAGTGATGTGCTTTGCTTAGGAGATACTCCCTGATTCCCATGCCAAGGAGTCCTTTGATTCATTCCTAGCCTTAAATGATATTGGTGAGCTTGATAACATTATTACTCTAATTAACTTTGCATCTCTTTTTTGCGAATTAAGTACCTCTTCTATTCTTTCATCTACTTTTAGATCTAGTGAGACCATTGCCATAGATCCTCTCCTAATTGAAAGCAGTCTCAAACTTCTGCCAAGTGTGCTTCCTACTCTTTCATAGTCCATATCTGTACCTCCTGTTCCTAGTCATATAATGGATAATGCTTCATTTTCTCCTTGGATCCCACTAGAGTTTTGGTTACCCACTAGTTAATTAAATTTGAGAAAAGACATGCGAGTGTTCGACCTAGGCATAGAAGAGTGTGTTGTTGCACCATTTGTTTTAACCTGTCACGTGAGATACACATTTTTTGACCCATTTCTTTTATCTAAGGACTCCCAGCATGACCCTAAGTGCATATTCTTACAGCATGAGTTCAAATCTTCGAGATGTCAGCTGCGTGATATTGACTGCATTTTTCATTGACCGCATCCATTTACTGATTTCTTTTGCACTAATTTGCTTATTTGGTAGTATAGGCCCAACAATTTTAAGCACCATTGGCCCTAACATTACCGCTTGATTGGGGACATAAAATTGAGCGCTATTAGGAGGTATACTAGAAATTTTGATAGTTAGAGTTTAGTTGACGAGTTCCTTACTTTTGCTTTTCTTAGTAAGAGTTTAGTTGATGAGTTCCTTACTTTTGCTTTTCTTAGTACATTTTGTTTTTCATTTCTTTTTCTCTTCATTTTCGTTTCCCTGTTGTCTAATGCTTTCCATACATAAAGCCTTGTTAGTTACACTTACCATTACGAGCTTTTAATGTTGTGTGTTTATTGATTTCCTTTGTAGATCTTTTTAGTTGAGTGGAAATTAGGTGCAAAGAATGTTAATGGACACAATCATCAAAACATGGTATTCATGGCTTGATGCTACACAAGGTTGTATCTATCCATCGTCCACTTGTGCCCTCTTATCTACCCCTACCCCACCTCCTTTACGTACTTTGTGATAATTACTTGCTTGTTATGTGGTTCTATTTTTTTTGCTCGAGGACAAGCAAAGTTTTGGTCTAAGGGTGTGTAGGAGTTTGGTTTTATTGTTTTATGCTTCATTAGGGTAGATTTGCATTATATTCATAAAAATGGTTAAAGTATTTTTTATTTTTTTATGCATATAGAGTTGTTTAACTCTTGTTGATTGGAGTGTTAGCTCTTACAATTGACTCAAATGATTAGTGAATATAAGTTTACATTGTAGAGTGTGAATAGAGATGAGAGAGATTCGAGTCTTAAAGGGAATGCCCTTGAAAGTTGTAGGGAGTGAGTACCTTTAAGAATTTACCTTGTAGCTATCCCACAACTTGGTTGGAAAGAGACTTTGAAAAGGGGTGTTGATATGAGTAGCCCTTCCTTGATTGGTTCATTTTATGTGCTTTAGCCTTTCTTTTTTTTTTTTGTTATGTAACGAAATGCAAAAATGCGAAAAAATTCAAAAAGAATTGAAAAAAGGCAAAAACGTTCAAAAAGATGAAAAAGATTGAAAAATTGGAAAAAGTGAAAAAAAAAGAGAAAAAAGCCAAAAGCACCAAAAAGTTCAATGAATAAGTGCTTAAGTGACACAATGACAACTTAGCACAAGTTACTTCCTTTTTTCTTTCATAGTAATTATGGATCTTACACCATTTTGTGAGTCATTGTGTTTGTACAAGCCTTCTCTCCTTATTTTTGAGGCTTTGTGTATATAGGGAGACTATAATAGTTGAGCACGAATAAAATATCAACGTCCTTAGTGCATGCATTAGACTGCTGAGCTTGTGGCAGTTAAAGCTACTTAGGAACTTCCTACGAGGTGCGAGACCCTTTGTGAGTAAGGGGAGGATCCGAAAAGGCTTGAGAATCCCTCTACAAAAGGAATGACCTCTTCATACTCCTTTGATTCACCAAGATAGTGAGTCAATACATTGGACAACCCTCTTTAGCTTCTTAGAGATCAACTTAGGTTTAGTCTTGTTTAGGGACAAGCAAGGAGATGGTTTGGGGGTGCTAATGTGACTTGGTCTTGTGTGTGCTTGCGCTTCATTTCTATACTTGTTTTGAGGTGGTTTATGCTCTATTAGGTGTATTAGTATAGCATCTATACTACACTTGTACATATTAGGCTTCAAATGTCCATAATTGAGCTAAGAACGTAAATACTACACTAATGCGCGCTTATTCCTTGTTTTAGATAAGAATTGGAGCAATGCTTAGAGCTTGATTGAAGATCTTGATCGAGTGAACAAAGCTTGAAAAGGGTTTGAAGGGTGAAAAGAGCGAGAAAAATAGGTTTAGAAGCAAGCAGACGAGGTTCGTAGTAATCGGGAGTGATCGGAGTGAAATTGGAGCATAATGCATCCCCCACCAGTCGCCCTTAGGGTCTTTTGCTGGTCAACCAGCATCGGTGAAGAACAAGTCATTTGCTGGTCACTTAGCCCCCATTTTGCCAATTGACCAGTTGGGCTTCCGGCAATGCCCGCTAACAGCTTTAAAAACTCATTTTTAGGGCTATTTATAAGAACCTGGAACCTTACTCAACCCCATCCTCCATACCAATTACACCAAAACTTATTTCCATCACTCACCCACCTCACACACATAATCCCACAACAATTCCATCCATAAACATGCTTGGACTTGAAGGGTTTAGAGCAAGATTTGTAAAGAGCAAGCAAGGATAATGAGATATTGTTCTCTTTATTCTTGATGATACTATGTTAGATTAGCTCTAGATTAGGGATGATTGCTATTTTTGTAATGGGTTACTTGTTTTGAGATATTGATGGTTATATATACATGCGTTGTTCTTATATTTCTATGGCTTGAAATTAAGCATGTCAATGTATTTGATGAAATGCTTCTATGAGTTTTCATGTGTCATTTGTGCTTAGATGCTAATAGTAATAGCTTCACCTTAGCCTTAATCCATGCTAATGGCATGAACCCTACTTGTAACTACATTTGTGATTGATTAATTGTTATTTTAATGTCTTTTGTATAGTAGGTAATCACCTCTAGCATGAAGCATGGCTAAAAAGATACCACTATCACTTGTTTGACCTAGAAAACTTAACCTCTAGTTTGAAATATAACTAAAAGGTTAGACTCCCTATTAGGAAATTAATCATCAACTAAAGGACTTAGAACTAGACCCAAAAGCCCTAGCTAGTCAGGATAAACCTATACTTCCAATTAGGCCTAGTTTGGGATAGGGTTGCATTGATAGTTAGAAGAGGTAAGTCTAGTAAACTAAGCCTGCCATTATAGTAGACAAACCATCAATGGCCTTAAAACAAGATTAGTAACCCAAATCCATTCCAAAGGAGCAATCACCCTAAAGTTTCCCTAAAACTTTGTAGATTCTCACTTCCATAGCTTGTTTATACCACCATTCTCGTTAGTTAGGTTCACTTTCCTTTTAGTTTAGGTTTAAATTAGAACTCTAATCAATCCAAAAACCCTAAAAAAAGAATAGGTAGGAGCACACGTAACTAGTGTAGAACGTACTTTCACTTAGAACCACATACATTCTAGCCTCTCTATGGACACGAATCCTTACTCACACACGCTGTACTATTGGGACCTATGCACTTGTGGCTAACACTTTCAAGGTTTATGATCAAAGACCTCATGGGACACTTCCAATAGTGATGTAAAAAGTGAAAAAGAGCATAAAGTAACAAACTTCATGTGTCTCATGGCAAATGAGGATGATGTACATCTTTCCCCTTGCTGCTGTAGTTGTTCTTCACCTTGTGCAGAAGAAAATGAATGCACTTTTGATGACTTACAAGAGGATTTTTTTTTTTAAATTGCATGATGATCTTTTACTTGTTTTGAACAAAAACAAGAGTTTGCAAAAGAAAATGAAATTTGCATTGAATGAAAAAGTTTGTTTGGAAAAGAAAAATGCATCTCTTGTTGAAAGCATTGGAAATTTGGGAAAAAAATTTGTTTGGAAAAGAAAAATGCATCTCTTGTTGAAAGCATTGAAAGTTTGGGAAAACAAGTTAGAGAGTTGAAAAAGAATAATGATGATTTGAATGGAATTGTAGGAAAAAATCAAAACTAGAAAAGAAAACTTTGAAAAAATTCTTGGTTCGGAAAAAATGGCATTTGACAAAAATGGAATTGGTTATGAGCCTACAATCAAATAAGGTATTTGAAAAACGACTTTGTTAAAGCATCAACCACCACTACTATTCTCTTGAAACCTACTATTTCTTGCACTTATTATGAAAAACATAAGCATGTTTCTACTCATTGCTATTACAAGAGACTATATGATAGAGGCACATTTGTCCCACATTAGTAAAGACCCAAATGGGTTGTAGAAGCCAAACATTGAAACTAACGTCAAAAACCCAAGCAATTTAGGGAGCCAAAATAAAGGTCTTTGTGTTTATTTAACATGTGTAGATATGCAATGTGAGCAAACATAACAAGATAGGGGTGAACAAAAAATTGAAAACACCACAAAAAATTGCTTAGCCCGAACCAAACCGACTGCAAATTAATGGTTTCTAAAATGGTTCAACTAGTCATGGTTTTAATTCTTAAAAACCAACAAATGTTTGATTTTCGCTTTTAGAGGTAAAAAATCATGACCAAAACCTAACCGTCCACTCATTACAAAAAAAGTATATATATATATATAATTTTGTTTCTAATAATCTAACAAATATAGTTAATGATAGACATTTAAGGAATAGGATTTCTTTTAAGTTTTAAGACATACTATGCATTGTGCATCTCTTTGTTTCTGTTGACTGCTCTTTATTCTACAAATGTATTATATATATATGTGTGTGTGTGTGTGTGTGTATGTATATTTATATATATGTATATATATGTATATATATATGTATATGTATATAAAATTATTTCTAATAATTTAAATATTGGACTATTAGATTCATTAGCATCATTAATATTTGTTGTTTAGTGTGATAATTAAATTATAGCACCACCCAAAATTGCTCTAACCAAAACAGCCAATATTTTCATTCTTTTAGGTAGTTTTGGTTTCACAAAATCATAAACCTCCAAAATAGGTTTGGTAAAAAAAATAGTATAAAAACTGCCCCAACCGCCCGTATACAGCCTTATAGCAAGAACAATTGGATACTGGATAGTGGGTGCTCCAAACATTTGACTGGTGATCCCTCTTTGTTCTTTGAGCTTAAGAAATTGAAAGGTGGTGATGTCATCTTTAGTGACCATAGCAATGTGAGGTTTGTACGTAAAGGGAGTATTGGTAACAAAGAATCTTTTGCAATCCATAATGTCTTGCTTGTTGAAGGTCTTAAGTGTAATTTGCTTAGCATTAGTCAACTATGTGATAGAGCTCATAAAGTTGATTTTCAATCTCCTAGTTGCATTGTTCATGATTGTGATAGTGATAATGTGCTCTTTGTTGCTAATAGAAACGATAATGTTTATACCGTTGAAATTGACTTGAAAATCAAAATGTTACATGCTTATTTGTTGTGCATGAAAATTCATCGTTGTGGCATATTAGACTTGGGCATGCTAGCATAAGTTTATTGAAAAATTTGTCAAAACATGGGCTTGTTAGAGATTTCCCAAAGATCAAGTTTGAAAAAGACAAGGTGCGTGATGCATGTCAGCTTGGAAAACAACATAAAATATCTTTCAAGCCTATCAACATGGTTTCAACATACAAAGCATTAAAATTATTACATATGGACTTGTTTGGACTAATTGATGCTGTAAGCCTAGGTGGATCAAGATATACCTTTGTTGTCGAAGATAATTATACTAGGTTCACATTGGTCATGTTTCTTGCACACAAAAATGAAGTCTTCAATGAATTTGCAAAATTGTGTAGGAAAATTCAAAATAAGAAAGACTATTTTATAACTTGCATACATAGTGATAACAACACGAAATATGTGAACACTCCTTTCATTCATTTTTGTGATGAACTTACTATTAAACATAATTTTCTGTCTTCTCAAACTCCTTCACAAAATGGGGTAGTTGAGGGGAAGAACTAAACACTAAAAGAAATGGCAAGGACCATGCTTAAAGAACACAACTTGCCTACATATTTTTGGAGTGATGCCGTTAATACTGCATGTTATGTGAAAAATAAAGTCCTCATTAGACCCTGATTGCTATCATGTAGAACAAGCCTAAATAGCTTGTAAGTGCAAGGGTCGCCTATAGTATGGTATGTGCAAGTGCAGGGTCGAATCTACGAGGAGACCCAACGTAAGTGGTGTCCTAAGCTAAATGCGTCCCAAAAGGCTATGTGTTAGGTGCCTAAGGATGTGTTATGTTTTTGTGTGTGTTTGCATTGTCATTTGCCTATATTTAAGAGGTGTTGAGTGCTCATAATGATGCATTAGTGTAACGCTTTTGATAAGAATAGGCTTAAGCGTAAATAAATGTACATATCAGGTTTAAAAGACAAATTGCTACACTAATTGCTTGTTTTCAATGATTTAGGTGAACTTTGGGTTAAGATCGAGATTGGATGATGAAAGGTGATGAAGATGGGAAATGCACGGGTCTAAGAGAGAAGACCGGAGGCCGAAAAGACGAAGAATGAAGGGAGAAAGTCAGCCGGACAACCAAGGAAAAAGAGCCGGTCGACCGGCCTATCCAGAGAGCATCATCAAAAATCCAGTCGAGCTAGGTCCAGAAGCTGGTCAACTGTCAAAAATCCGATCGAGCTAGGTCCAGAAGCCGGTCAACCGGCAATGTGCTGAGAACATATAAATAGGGCCCGATTCTGCAAAAAAAGGGGGAGAACTTTTTGGAAAATTAATACAGACTTTACACCTAAAATTCTCACACACTTAACCCTAGATCCCACTCACTTCACACACACTTTTCACATATTTCTCACTAAGAACCAAGCTTGATTTGGAGGGTTCAAACATTTGGAATCAAGTTTGCTCAAAAGCTTTGTACAAGATTAACTAGGATGAAAAGGAAGCTTCATTATCTCTCTTTCATTCTATTTCCTATTATGATTGAGTAGCCTTGGGTAGGGTTATTTAACTTATGTAATGGGTTAACTATATACTCTTATGATATGGGATATGATGGTTGAATATATATACATGTTTTGAATTTTCTTGTTCAAATGGGTATTTTCTCATTCATGTCTAAGTGTTTGCTAAAATGCCTAGATGAGTAACATGTGTATAAATTAAAGTTTGTTTGTTACTAAACACATCTAATCCATGTTATAATCATGTCTATGTGTTTATATGTGAATGCTATGAAGTGGGTAATGCTTTTATTCATGTCTATATGTATATTTGCATGCCTAGTAATGAGTATAACTTCAATAACGCATACGTGTTGGTTGTTAATTATTTCTAATGGTGTGAATTGAACATGACGATGTTTGGTAGTTGAATAGGTTCCATTATTCACAATTACCTGGGCCTTGAGCATGTATAAACGCACTAGCAAGTCAAATCCTGCTGTAGTGACCTTAGAACGACGAAGCGTACTTTAGGGCTAGTCTAGACCGAGTCTCCTTTGGCTTTAAATCCAACCAATAGGTTTCTGGATAGGTTTAGTCGACCTTAGCAACACTAGGTCTTGGCTTTAAATCCAGCCAAAGGTTTAGGTACTAAGGTAGGTTCATTCTAAGTCACCTAGGAAGTTAGTTAATCACTCTTGAGGCCCTAGGTCATAAGGACCACACCGTAGCTCTAGGAGGTGCCGCCTAGGGACGGACTCGCACCGAGTCCTATAGGGAAATTAGGACACTAACTAGTAACCTAGTTAAGAGCACTCATGATAGTTAGCCATCATCCCTTAATCCCATAGCATTTGAGTATAGAATTACCCATTCATAAGTTGAGTCACCCTAATCCCTTCTCAATTGTTAGTTCCCTCTTGACCAACATGTGTTCCCATTTTTCATATTCATAGTTTAGCTTTATTTCCTTTACCTAGAGCTCCCGATAATCCAAGACCCCAAAAAAAAATATGTCTAGTTTAGATCTTTCTTTTTGGCACCTTCTAGAGCACCAAGCATAGAATCCACCCACATTATTCACACCTCCTTGTGGTTCGACACCCACACTTGTACACACTATATTGCACGATCCCTACGCTTGCGGGTCTTTTACAGGTTGCAGTCGAAAGACGCACATCAAGTTCTTGGCGCCGTTGACGTGGAAGCACGGTGATTTGCATTCTTTGTTTGTGTGTTTTGGTAGTTGCTTTTCTTACTTTCTTGCTTTTCCTTTATCGTTTGTTTAGATTTTGCTTATCTTTCTTATTGTTCATATTATCTTGCTTTGATCCTTGCTTATCTATTTCAGCTTTTGTCTTTATTTTAGTAGACTTTTTAGGATTGTGGTTTACTTGCTGTAATTTTGGGAATATTGAAGTTTTCTGGGGTTGAAGTAGCTGGAGTTAGGATAGATTGTGCATGCTTGGTAGGAGATCCCTTAGAAATCCCCTAGTTCCTCTTAATCCCGAACCTGATAGAATTGCTAGACATTTTAGGAATTTTGGAGATCTCCTTGAGGAGATGGCCGATCCCAATCATCCTCCTAATCCTTTCAATCCCCCAATGAATCCCATTCCACCTCTTGATCACATTGGGCATCAAGCCCAAGATCATTTTAGATGAGAGCCCCGTAGACCGAACCCACCGATAGATGAGGAACCCACTCTTAGGCAATTCTTTCTTCCCGAAGCCTTTGAGCCTAATTTGGCTATTCAAATTCAGGGTTGAGGGGAAACGAACTTTGAGATTAAGCCTAACATGTTCGCTATGCTTCCCTCCTTCTACGGGAGAAGCAATGAGAGTCCTCTAGATCATATCACTGATTTTGTTGAGATATGTTCCACTCTCCATGTCCCCAATGTCTCCCAAGAGGTCATACGTCTAAGATTGTTTCCTTTCTCTCTTAAGGACAAGGCTAGGACTTGGTTGCATTCCTTACCTAATGGTTGCATTACTACATGGGCTGAGCTTCAATCTAAGTTCTTCCAAAAATTTTATCCCATGGCCAAGACGATCAACCTTAGGACTGCTATTATGACTTTTTCCTAACATGACCTAGAATTTTTTCATGAGGCTTAGGAGAGGTTGAAGGATCTTCTTAGACAATGTCCACATCACAGGTACGGCAATCATGACCTAATGCAATACTTCTTTCGAGGCTTAAATGAACAAAATAGGATGATGGTCAATGCCGCCTCCGGTGGTGACTTCTATCTTTTGAGACCGACTGAGGCATGGGAGAAAATAGAAATGATGGCTGAAAATTATTTTCAAAATTTTGCCATGGAAAGGTCTAGTCGAGGAGGCAACAAGAGAAATGTTAGTGAGTTGGAGTTTCTTTAGATTTACCTGCTAAGGTTGAGGCTTTGATGAATAAGCTAGATCAATTCATTTCTTTATCCATTTCATCCCAAGGTCATAAGACTAGTTCTTTAGGTTCTTCCTTTGCTTCATTAGTTGTTAAAGTTTGTGCATTGTGTTCCGAATCATTTCATGAGACCATAGCTTGCCCTTTAGCATCTCAATTTCCTAAATTTATGAAAGAGCAAGTGTGTGCCACGAAAGGTTATTCTCGTGAGTATAATCCATACTCGAACACATACAATCCAGGTTGGAGGGACAACCCAAAATTTTCTTGGAGACAAGGACAGCATGAGTCTAGTTCACATCCTCAGGTTCCACCTCAGCAGCGACCCCGTCCTTAATATCCCCCAGGTTTCTATGATGTTAACCAACCCCGTCTCAGTAGTGCTCCTCAACCTCAGGCTTTGCCTGCCCCTTCTAATAGCCAACCTCCTAGTAATGATATGATGAAGATAATGCAATTTATTCAAAACCAACAATAGGAATTGGTAGAAAATAGGAAGCAAATGGCTAGGTTTAAGGCATAGTTCGGACAGATTGCTAGTCAGTTGAGCACTAGAGACCCCAAGAAATTGCCTTTTCAGCCGAAGGTGAACCCTAGAGTCCAGTCCTGTTCCTCCACCGATACCACTTATCCCCCTCAAGCCCAAGCTAAGGCCGTCACCACTCTTAGGAGCAGTCGGGTAGTGGATAATAGGGTAGGAGTTGACTTTGCAGTGCCTGCACCTAGTGGTCCTTCCGAGTCTAGAGCACCACATTGTAGCCCTGTTGAGGGAAATTCTAGAGAAGGTCCTGTTGAGAAAGATGAGCCCATTAGAGACCATGGAGAGAGTAGTACTTCCCGCCCACATCGGGAGGGAAAAGAGCGTATTGATGACTCCCATGTGTCTAAAGATGTAGAGCCTAGAGTTCCCTTTCCATCTGCCTTAGAGAGGCCTACACTTAGTCAGGATTCTAGGTTCTTCAAGGTTTTAGAGCATCTTAAGGACATTAAGGTCAATCTTCCTTTGATAGATGTGATCCTTTCTATCCCCTCTTATTCTAAGTTCTTTAAGGATCTTTGTACAAGGAAACATAGGTCATCGAACATTTCTAAGAAGGTGAGGGTTACGAAGAAGGTGAGTAATATTTGTACTTCGGGCCTTCCGCCCAAGATGAGTGACCCCGGAGCCTTCACTATTCCTTGTAGGATCCGTGAGACCCAGATTGATCATGCCTTGTTAGATTGAGGATCTAATGTGAATCTCATTCCCTACTCTGTCTATCAGCAGCTAGGTTTAGATGAGTTGTCTCTTGCACATGTTACTCTTCAGCTAGCTGATAAGACTGAACGTAGACCTAGGGGTGTGATAGAGGACGTTATGGTTCAGGTAGGTGAGTTTGTGTACCCTGTTGACTTCATTGTGTAAGATATGGATTCGGGACATGACTAAAAATACTCTACACCCATTCTTCTAGGTCACCCTTTCCTTGTCACTGCAGATGCCATTATCCATTGTAGGTCGGGGTTATTGGAGATGAAATTTGGGAATTTGAGATCCACTATGAAGGTTATCGATGCGGTGAATAGGGCTAGTATAGGAGGAAAGGATGGAGAAGAGTGCTTTAGGGTGGATGTGATTGATTCTTGCATTAAGGATCTTATAGAGAAGACTATGACCAATGGAGAAGAATTGAAGAAATTTGAGGAATTGATGTCTAGTTTTGATTTGGAGACCTTAGAGCGGAAATGTGTAGCTTCTACTTCCTTGATTGAGAGCAATTTGACTAATAAATCAATTGAGGTTAATCCTTCTAGTCTCATTTCTAGTGATGTCTCCATTAATAATATTGAGGTTAAGTCTCCCTTGGTTGACCTTAGCCCTTCTTTAGAGCTTACACCCCTTCCTGATCATTTGAAATATGCATTCCTAGGCCTTAATGAGACCCTTCCGGTCATCATTGATTTTGATCTTTCTAGTGAGCATGAGAAGCGTCTCTTAGAGGTCCTTAGGAAACATAGAAAGGCTATAGGGTGAAAAATTGATGATTTAAGAGGTATAGACCCTTTGGTTTGCATGTATCGTATTCACCTTAAGGACGAAGCCATTCCTTCTAGGGAAATGCAAAGGAGGCTAAACCTACACATAAGCGAAGTAGTTAAGAAAGAGATCATTAAGCTTTTAGATGCAGGCATTATTTATCCAATCTCTGATAGTGAGTGGGTTAGCCCAGTCCAAGTTGTCCCTAAGAAGTCCGGGATCACGGTTGTTGAGAATGAGAGAGGAGAGCTTACCCCTACACGTACTCCCACAGGATGGAGAGTTTGTATTGACTATAGGAAGCTCAACTCCAAAACTAGGAATGATCATTTCCCATTGCCTTTTCTAGACTAGATCTTAAATAGAGTAGCTGGGCATAGCTACTATTATTTTGTAGATGGCTATTCGGGTTATAACCAGATCCTTGTGTTTCCCGAGGACCAGGAGAAGACCACCTTTACTTGTCCTTATGGCACTTTTGCTTATAGGAGAATGCCCTTCGGTCTTTGTAATGCCCTAGCGACTTTTCAGAGATGTATGATGGCCATTTTTAGTAACGTGATTGAGAGGCATTTAGAGATTTTCATGGATAATTTCTCAGTCTTTCGAGATAGCTTTGATGAGTGCTTGAGTCATCTCTCTTTAGTCTTAGACCGATGTGCAAAGAAGAATCTAGTGTTAAGTTGGGAGAAATCCCAATTCATGGTGCAACGAGGGATAGTATTGGGTCATGTTGTCTCATATAGTGGAATTCAAGTTGACCCAGCTAAGGTAGAATTAATTGAAAAGTTGCATGTCCCTAAGTGTGTCAAGGATATTAGATCTTTTTTAGGGCATGCAGGATTTAACCGTAGATTCATTAAGGATTTTAGTCACATTGCACACCCCTTGTCTAGGCTCCTAGCCTGAGATGTCCTTTTTGACTTTGATGATGAATGTGTTAGAGCTTTTAATAGGCTTAAGCCTATTATCCCCAATTATCCAGCCAGCTAACTACAGTCTCCTATTTGAGGTTATGTGTGATGCATCCGATTATGCGATAGGAGCTGTTTTAGGTCAAAGGAAGGATAAGTTGCCCCATGTTGTGTACTACACTAGCAAGACTCTTGATGAAGCACAAAAGAATTATACCACTACGGAAAAAGAGCTTCTAGCAATAGTTTTCTCCCTTGACAAGTTTAGGTTATACATACTGGGGTCCAAAGTGATTGTCTATGCCGATCATGCGGCATTGAAGTATTTGTTGTCTAAGAAAGAATCTAAGCCCCACTTGATTAGGTGGTTGCTCCTCCTTCAAGAGTTTGACATAGAAATCTGGGATAAGAAGGGAAGAGAAAATTTAGTTGCGGATCATCTTTCCCGTCTTGTTAGCGAATCTTCTAGTGATCCATCTCCTTTTCATGATTCATTCCCCGATGAGCAATTGTTTGCCGTCTCTCATCACACACCTTGGTTTGCTCATATTGTCAATTATCTTGCCACAGGGCGTTTTCCTTCCCATTGGGAGAAAAGAGAAAAAGATAGGTTCCTAGCACAAGTTAGGCATTTCTTTTGGGAGGATCCCTATCTTTTCAAAATGTCTGCAGATCAAATGATTCGTCGGTGTGTGCCTAAGGATGAGTTTAAGAATGTTTTGAGTTGCTGACCAAAGAAAAAGAGCCGGTCGACCGGCCACTCCAGAGAGGTGCCAAAAATAGCCGGACGACCACCCCTCCAAAGCCGGTTGACCGGCTAGGTCAACCGGCCAGTCCAAAGAGCATCATCAAAAAGCCGGTCGAGCTACGTCCAGAAGCCGATCGACCTAGACAGTCGACCGGCAATGTGCTGAGAACATATAAATAGGGCCCGATTCTGCAGAAAAAGGGGGAGAACTTTTTGGAAGATTAATACAGACTTTACACCTAAAATTCTCACACACTTAACCCTAGATCCCACCCACTTCACACACACTTTTCACACATTTCTCACTAAGAACCAAGCTTGATTTGGAGGGTTCAAACATTTGGAATCAAGTTTGCTCAAAAGCTTTGTACAAGATTAGCTAGGATAAAAAGGAAGCTTCATTATCTCTCTTTCATTCTATTTCCTATTATGATTGAGTAGACTTGTGTAGGGTGATTTAACTTATGTAATGGGTTAACTATATACTCTTATGATATGGGATATGATGGTTGAATATATATACATGTTTTGAATTTTCTTGTTCAAATGGGTATTTTCTCATTCATGTCTAAGTGTTTGATAAAATGCCTAGATGAGTAACATGTGTATAAATTGAAGTTTGTTTGTTACTAAACACATCTAATCCATGTTATAATCATGTCTATGTGTTTATATGTGGATGCTATGAAGTGGGTAATGCTTTTATTCATGTCTATATGTATATTTGCATGCCTAGTAATAAGTATATCTTCAATAATGCATACGTGTTGGTTGTTAATTATTTCTAATGGTGTGAATTGAACATGAAGATGTTTGGTAGTTGAATAGGTTCCATTATTCACGAGCACCTTGACCTTGAACATGTATGAATGCACTACCAAGTCAAATCCTGTTGTAGTGACCTTAGAATGACGAAGCGTAATTTAGGGCTAGTCTAGACCGAGTCTCCTTTGGCTTTAAATCCAGCCAATAGATTTCCGGATAGGTTTAGTCAACTTTAGCAGCACTAGGTCTTCGCCTTAAATCCAGCCAAAGGTTCAGGTACTAAGGTAAGTTCATTCTAAGTCACCTAGGAAGTTAGTTAGTCACTCTTGAGGCCCTAGGTCATAAGGACCACACCGTAGCTCTAGGAGGCTCCGCCTAGGGACGGACCCGCACCAAGTCTTAGGGGGAAATTAGAACACTAACTAGTAACCTAGTTAAGAGCACTCATGATAGTTAGCCATCATCCCTTAATCCCATAGCATTTGAGTGTAGAATTACCCATTCATAAGTCGAGTCACCCTAATCCCTTCTCAATTGTTAGTTCTCTCTTGACCAACTTGTGTTCCCATTTTTCATATTCATAGTTTAGTTTTATTTCCTTTACCTAGAGCTCCTAATAATCCAAAACCCCAAAAAAAATATATGTCTAGTTTAGATCTTTCTTTTTGGCACCTTCTAGAGCACCAAGCATAGAATCCACCCACATTATTCACACCTCCCTGTGGTTCGACACCTGCACTTGTACACACTATATTGCACGATCCGTATGCTTGCGGGTCTTTTAGAGCTTGCACTCGAAAGATGTATATCACCGAAACTATGATATTTTTGGGTTTTTAAGATGGAATGAGTACGGGAAAAGTAAATCTAACATAAGGGCAAGAAAAGTAAAGGCAGTGTATGTGTGACGAGGAAATCAAACAATCTAAGGGGATTCTAACACGTAGAAATACGAACTAAGGTGATTACGACATACAAATGGGTGATTACTAAGTCTTGTTGTGGTTGCTTGATGGATTGTTTAGGTTACTCTTGTCTAGACCTTTAATTAACCTCCTAATAGAACCATAGGACTCAATGCGGGGCATCTCTAGGCACGTCTACCTAGAGCGGCGGCATGGTCCTTATGACCCAGGCAGTAGGGCTAGATATGAAGGGTTTAATGTAACTTAGGTTGATCTAAACCTAGCATCTAAACTGTTGGCTAGATTTAAAGCCAAAGGACACTCAACCTAGGCAAGTCATTAGTTAGTCACTATTGATTATCATCACAATAACGGGAATTAACATTGAAGCGCAAAGATATACACATCTAGGGCATGGAATTCAAGAATATTCTAGTATATTCTACTTCTAAACACATAGACATGCTTTGATTACATCAATTTAAGCTATAGTACCTAACATAAAAGCAATAGAAGCTATTTATACTATTAAGTAGGTACATACAGACATATACATGTATACAAGCGTTCCGACTTCATGTAATCACCACACAAACACAGACATGATAGACAAATGATTTAGACATGGTTAATAGCATAATAGTCTTTAATATACATATGTAATATCATTGAGGCACTTTAACAAACACATGGACATGTATGTAAAATAACCTTCGAAACCCTAAGTACAAGTGTATATATACACAGATCCATCAAGTACACATTACAAAAGAGTCGTGATCAATCCATAATACAAGATATAATCACCCTACATGTTTTATTTATACCTATATTAACTTGGTATAAAAGGGGAATAAGGAATATACCCTTCTATCCAAAGATGATCCTCTACAATCCATGAGCATGAGCACTAAATCTTGTGTTTAATCCACCCAGATACTTGATTCCTAGGTGTTAAATGTGTTTAGTTGTGTGAGGTGGGTGAGAAAGGAATTAGGGTTTTAGGATATGGGTGAAAGAGTTGTGTAAAGTTTTGGAGATAAGTTCTCTTCTAAATGCCTAAAAATAAGCATTTAAAGCTGTCAGCGAGCGATGCCGAAAAGCCCAAACCGTTGATTGACAAAATACCCTAAGGTGATTGGTTCTTCATATCATCTTTGCCTCTACTAGTCACCTTAACTGGCCGACCGACAGAGGACAAGGGGGGTGACCGGTTCCTCCTGCTTTATAACTCCAAGTTATGCTCAGCTGCTCTGGTTGTTCTTGATTACTCCAAAGCTCGTCTGCAAGCCTCCAAACTCATTTTCCTGACTCTTTTCATCCTTTAAACCCTTTTTCAAGCTTGATCATTCCATCATCATCTCCATTCATGCTTTAAGCATTGCATCATTTCTCACCTAAAACACATGAAATAAGCACTTAGTGTAGTACTTTGTCTATAAGCTCATTTATGTACATTTATATCCTTGCATGCTTAAATATAGTATAAAAACTATACTAAGGCTATCTAATAAGCACTAAGACACCTCTAAATAAATATAGAAATATGATACAAAATGACGCACAAAACCAACACATCATACCCATTTTGAACAAAGCCCCTTATGAGCTTTAGCATGGTACATGTTTCAAAGTCTTTGGTTGTAAATGCTTTATCTTAAATACAAAGGGTCATTTGAGAAAATTTGATGCTAAATTCGATGATGAATTTTTTGTGACTATTCCACTAAGAGTAAAGTATATCGTGTCTATAATAAAAGAGCTCTTGTTATAGAAGAATCAATGCGTGTATACTTTGATGCAACTAATTCATTTTCTATGAGAAAAGATGATGTTGATGTAGGTAACCTCTTGCAGAAGGTGACAAACGAAGATCAACCTACAAATCCCTAAAAGATCAAGAGAGTGTACATCAAGAAGGAGATTCTCTAGTCAAGATGGAAGATGGACAAGCTTCAAATGAAAACACTACCTTGGAGTGAGAAGAAACTCACATTGACTTGCCATGGAGTTGAAGGTTTGTGAGAGATCACCTACAAGATTAAATCATTGATCATCTTACAAAAGAAGTGAGAACGAAGGGATAATATCAACACGTTTTGTGAGCATTATACATTTATTTGACATATCAAGCCTAAATATGTAAAAGACGCCTTACTCAATGAGAACTAGATAATAGCTATGCAAGAAAAGTTTATTCAATTCACTAAGAATAAGCTTTGAAAGCTAGTTGAGAGACATAGAGATCACCCGATAATTGGAACTAAATGAGTATTTAGGGAAAAAACTCAATGAATCTGGTGTAGTAACTAAGAATAAGGGAAGACTTGTAGCTCAAGGGTATAATCAAGAAGAAAGAATAGATTATGATAAGACTTATGCCCCCATAGCTAGATTGGAATCTATTCATATGCTGCTTACATTTGCATGATATATGAATTATAAGCTTTACCAAATAAATGTTAAAAGTGATTTTTTAAATAGTTCTATTGAAGAGGAGGCTCTAGTATGAGAAGGACCATGTGCACATATAGGAGATCATGCCCTATTTACTCATTAATTATCCACACCATGGCCTTCTTCTCATGATCCATGTTAACACGCCATGGGTTAATGAAAGGAATGAAAGGTCTAATGCATGCAAGGAGGGAGGTGTATGTCCTAATTGATGTCGTCTCTCGAGTGCAAGCTCTAAAGACCTACAAGCACAAGGAACGGTGTAGTGGAGTGAGTGCAAGAAAGGGTGTCGAACCACAAGAAGGCTAGTTAATAGAGTGGATTCTATGCTCGTGTGTCCTAAAGGTGCCGAAAAGAAAGCCTATACTAAGCATATTTTTTTTGGGATTTTAGATTAACGGGAGCTCGAGAGTAAGAAAATGAAACTACATTATGAAACGGGAAAGCGAGGAAGCAAGCTAATCTAGAGGGAACAAACAAATGCAAAGGTGTTAGGGTAACTTTGACTTATGAATGGGTGATTCTATACTTAGATGCTATGGGATTAAAGGATGATGGCTTGCTATGGTGAGTGCTCTTAGCTAGGTTACTAATTAGTGTCCTAATTTTCCCCAAGAACTCGGTGTGGGTCCATCCCTAGGTGGCGCCTTCTAGAGCTACGGTGTGGTCTTTATGACCTAAGGCCTTAAGAGTGACTGACTAGCTCTTTAGATGACTTAGAGTGAACCTACCCTAGTACCTAAACCATTGGCTGGATTTAAAGCTAAGACCTAGTGTCGCTAAGGTCGACTAAACCTATCCAGAAACCTATTGGCTGGATTTAAAGCCAAAGGAGACTCGACCTAGGCTAGCCCTAAATTACTTACTATCATTCCAAAATCACTACTGTTAGGATTAGTATGCCCTAAAGCTTACTTGTACATGACATTTTGGATATGAAACAATGTATAATCATATTTTTGTTAAATGGCATTATGAGTTTCTTACATATAATCTCTGTTATGTTTTATCGATGCATGTATGAAGGTCCTTTGACTTGCACTAATGACTTGGGTGCGCAGTGAGGCTGGACGCACAGTAGGTTCAAGTCTAGATTTAGTCACATCATAAATTGAATCCATAACCAAATAGTAGTGTTGGGCACTCTACTTTGATAAGGTTATATTGAGTAAGTCTCCTCTTTGAGGGTGATCTACCTAGGTCATTGGAGGACTTTCTAGATTTGTCTCAATAGTACGTGTGTCACGTATTGGATAGGACCATTGTGAGTATGTTTTCTAGCGACGTACTATCAAAGAAAGAAAACAAGACACTCACTGCTACTAAATGATCATTGCTCTTAATCTTGAGTATATGTGGATGAACTAATGAAGTTAGGGTTTAGTACTTTGATTCACTGTGGGTGAGATCCTATTTTATTAGGATCAACAGCTTTGTGTATTGAGTGCTAAGTTCTAATTAATTAGAACATGCATATGCAAAATGGAATCTATGTGCCCTCTTTGGGATTGTCCAAATTTATCATCCGAATCTAGATCTAGTGATACTACCTTTATAGGTGTGCCGGTCATACGGCTTGAGTGTCGCTTCCGAGATCAAGAGATTCCATGACCAAGGATGGTTGGCAATAGGACAAGAAACCCAACGGAAAAAGATACAGCTAAGGAGGTGATAGTACACAGGCCAAAGGACCGATCTTAGCTGTGGGTATACATAGAGGGGCATTATGGTCAGTTATTTAGTAGGTCAAAGACAAAGTTCACATTCTTTTGTGATAAGCCTTTGGGTAATGACAATTATTCTTGGAGTGCAACTTTGATCTTATGGTGGAATAGATCGAAGTTAAAAATAATTATTATGTCGCCTAGATCGGGCAAGGATATTTTTAATTATTTTCGGAAGCCAATGATAATTGTGTCTTCTTGGTCCCTTCCTAGTTGAAATGACTTTGAGAGAGTAATCTTGAAAGAGCAAATTCCATATTGTGGTAGTAGCCTTATTGGGCCAAAGCTTGAAATTGGGTTTGGGCTTTCTTTAGAGTCCAAGATAACCTAATTGGGCTAGGATGGTTTCCTATTGGGCTTGGGCCTCCACATGGATTATGGACTATGTGTTGGACTTGGATAATAGGCTTGGCCTAAGTCTTCCAAGACAAGTGGACAACTTGCAAAATACTACAAAAACAAGTGGACAACTTGCACAAGTCTTCCAAGACAAGATTGACAAGTTTCAAAAAGGAAATACTACATGGAAATTTTCTCCCACATTGAAAGTTTAGCAACTTTAGATGCCAAGGTTCTCTCTATAAATAGACAAGACCCTACACCTTTTGTGTATTCCACTTTGTAGTTGATTTCTTACTTTTTGGCAAGAAAATACTACAACACATAGTACACACTTATTGTGTGATTTTTGCTCTAGTTTTTCAAGAGCATATTACTTTGCTTCTTCCCACACAAGAGGCTATTCTCTCAAGATAAGTCTCTTTAATCATAGGGAAGAAGACTAGGGAGTTGCTTATTGTGACACTCTTATAGCAATTTTTGGTGGCCTTGTTCGTGAACGGGAACAAAGCTTGTAACTGGTTTTAGCTTCATCAAAGGCCCCACGCTTCAAGAGGTTAGCTTTATATATTTTTGCAAGCATTAGTTATATTCTATATGTTCTTGAGCATGTTCTTGTGTGTGTAATGTGGTTATTTTATTTTCCTAGCATGTTTTCTTAGTTATAATTTAGAAAATATGGACTAGGATACCCCCACACTTAATAATATCGATCCTACAATTGGTATCAGAGCTTAGGCTCACACACAACATGCTTAGACTATGCAAGAATATTGTATTTGCATAAATATATATTAGTCATCTTGTGAGTGGCAAGATTAGGAAATCTTGTGTTGCATATACTTGTGGTTTTATGCTTTTATGTGCAAGTAATATAAAATCCCCTTGATGGTTCGTATGTATGCATGATAGATTTTCGTGTACGGTCAACAAAGCTTGGCCATAGGCGATTTCATGCATAAAATATTTCTGGTTATTGCTTTTAGTTTCATTTAAAAGAAGCATAGGATGTTTTGATATCCTTGTAATGTTTCTTTATGAAGCTTGTATTAGCAATAGCAAAGTGTATTATTGTAATCTTTGAAGACCAAGGAGAAAAACAAGAAAAATAGCATATAGGAATACTCTACCTGGTAAGCAAGCCGGACGACCGGGTGGACTTAACCGGTCGACCGGCTACTCTAGAGAGCAAAAAATTCCTGAAGCAATTATAGCCGGTCGACCGGCTCTTATTGACGGTCGACCGGCTGAGGCAGAAAAAACTACTATGTGTGTTGTTTTTGTTGAAAGATTACAGGGAGCCATCAAAGAGGGATTCTAGCATATTTTTGGTGGATGTTTATAATGTATTGATATATGTTTTAACATATTTGCATTAGCATGATTGCCACCTAGAAATATGTCCGCTCATTAGGGTTTATAAAAATTAGTCATAAATATGAATTGATTCTCAAAGATAGTTAAGTTTATGAGAATGGCTTAGACAAGAAAATTACAAGCGGCTATGTCTAAAGATGCCATGAGATCTCATGACAACATTAAAAGAACTTAACTTAAGATTTACATGTATATATATCAACCTAAGGGTCTATGCACCCAGATTTAGGTAAGAGATCTATTGTGATATTGCAATGTTTTAGTAACACAAAGGGGATTTACATATATCCAAAATGTGTTTAGATCTAAAACAAAGCAAGAATATCAAAGGAAACTCTTAAGTTAAAATATTGAGTGGGAAAGGGGACTGGAAATACCCCACAGCTTTCCATATCCAATTCACGTTAATGATAAATGTCATTAACTTCCCCAACGGAAGGTGACATTTTGTCTAGATTTAACAAGGTGAAACATAAAATGTTTATTCAAAAGGGTGTTAGTAAGTTCGCCATCCCATCGATGGAGTTCTTCACTAAAGATCGCCTTACGTAACATTGATTAAAGTCACTACCCTATCGGAGGGCTTAAATCAAGAATGTTTTGGGGAATAAACATTAGGAATGGGTGTACACTCAACTTAAATGGTAGGTTCAGCTATCCTATCAATAGAGTTCGCTACCGGATTTAATAAGCAAAACAAAACAGTGATTGAATTATTCAATTGGATCATATCCAGACAATTGTTAATTCAAATAAGTGGTGGCACTTAACTTAACATTCATAAGTTCGGCCATCCCATCGGTGGAGTTCTTATGAGGATGTTGAGACACTGTTACATCGAGTAGTTTAAAGGGTTGATCTGCTCAAAGGCAAATGATGTAAAAAGTACTCGTATGTTTTATTTCCAAAGATAACATACATATTATACATGCATCAATTTTGTACTCATAAATTAATTATGATTATATTGTTGTATCCAGAAAAATGTCTTCATTCAGTCCACTAGCTACAATTCTCAAAGAGCACAAGCTCACTGGACCGAATTTTGTGGACTGGGAACGAAACTTAGACATAGTACTCACTGCAGAAGAGTACAAGTATGTCCTAACAACTCCTTGTCCTGTTGTGAGGGCTAACTCTTGAAACTCAGAAAGATGCTGAGGCAAAATGGCAGAAAGCCAATAGTATGGCCAAGTGCTATATGATGGCTTCTATGTCAGATATTTTGCAGAGCAAGCATCATCATATGGAAACTGCAAAAGAAATCATGACCTCACTGTCTCGTATGTTTGCTGATAAGAGCAGGCCCACAAGGCAAGGTGCTCTTAGAGAAATTATGAATCAAAGGATGGTAAAATGAGCATCTGTTAGGGAGCATATGCTCAAAATGATGGATTGCTTCAATACTACTAAGATCCTAGGAGCAAACATAGATGAACAATCAAAGGTAGACATGATTTTGGAGACTCTACCGTCATCTTATACTCAGTTCAAGCTTAATTATAATATGAGTAAGATGAACATGGATATGACGGAATTAATGAAAGAGTTCCTAGCTGCAGAAGCCATAATGAAAAATAAAGGCCACATAAATATGGTTCAAGCATCCACTTCTGGACTTAACCCGAAAGGGAGAAAGTTCAAAGGAAAGGGGAAGCAAAAACGTGGTCAAGGGAAAAAGAAGAAAAGTGGTAAACAGCCTAGGCAGTTAACATGTGAAAAGCCCAAGGGCAAATGCTTTAAATGTGGCCTAAAATGACACTGGAAAAAGGATTGCCCGAAGTACTTGGCTCGAGGCCAGAAAGGTACACCTCTTTTGTTCTACATTGAAACCTGCTTAGTGGTTGATTCTACTGATTCTTCGATTGTAGACTCTGGAGCCACTAACCATATTTGCAATTCTTTGCATTGGGTTCAGGAAATGAAGGAACTAGCTAAAGGGGAGTTTGCTCGGAGGTTGGGTAATGGAGCAAAAGTATGGGCTGCTGCAGTGGGAGGAATGTGCTTAAATTTTCCCTGTAATAGGAAGATATTTTTGAACAATGTTTATTATGTTCCGGATGTACGTAAAAACCTTATCTCTATTTCGCAATTAATATTAGAGGGGAGATGGAAATATTATTTGTTCCGGTAGCATGCATGATAATTTGTTCTATATAAAACCTATTACAAACTCACTGCATAATATAGAACAAACTAATTCCCGGAAAAGGAAGGTTTCTTCGACCAATGATACATATCTTTGGCACCTACGCTTAGGACATATCAGTCTAAAGCGAATTCGGAGATTAGTTGAGGATGGGCATCTTAGCTCATTAGATCTCGAAGATCTACCTCCGTGTGAATCTTGTCTCAAAGGGAAGATGACTAAACGGTCATTTTCTTCTAAAGGAGAAAGGGCCAAAGAAGTATTGGAATTGGTTCACACGGATGTGTGTGGTCCTATGAGCAAACCAGCACGAGGAGGTTATGAGTATTTCATTACTTTTCGATGATTACTCTAGGTATGGATACGTATATCTAATGCGACGCAAGTCTGAATCCTTTAAGAAATTCAAAGAGTTCAAAGCTGAGGCAGAGCGGAAATTAGATAAACATATCAAAGCCCTTGATCTGATCGAGGTGGCGAATACCTCTCAGGTGTGTTTAGAGACTATTTTACACAAGAAGGGATAGTGTCTCAGTTGTCTGCACTTGGGTCTCCTCAGCAAAATGGTGTAGTAGAGAGAAGAAATCGTACCCTATTGGATATGGTTAGGTCAATGATGAGTCATGCATCATTACCTTTATCTTTTTGGGGGTATGCCATTGAAACAGCGGCATACATCTTGAACTTGGTACCATCCAAATCAGTACCTAGGACACCTCAAGAAATGTGGGTGGCGTAAGCCTAGTCTAAATCATCTCCACATTTGGGGCTGTCCGGCTTATGTACTTAATAGTAATGCTTCAAAATTGGAACCAAGATCCGAGTTATGCTATTTCATTGGATATCCTAAGGGAACCAGAGGTGGGATCTTTTATAATCCTAAGGAGCAAAAGGTGTTTATAAGCACCCATGCTAGATACTTAGAGAATGATGAAATGGTCCAGAAAACACGGTCTGAAGTTGTTCTAGATGAGATTTCACAAGAATCTCCAAGAACACCTGTGGTAACTGTGAATGAAAAAGAACAACATATTACACCTAATATATCGGAGCATCATCGTAGTGGGAGAATATCCAAGCCTCCTGATAGATACTATGGAGAGTCCTTTCAGACTTCTTCAGAGAATCAGGTGGTGGATCCCGTAAGTTATGATGAAGCAGTTTCCGACATAGATGCCGACAAATGGCATAAGGCAATGGATTCAAAGTTAGAATCTATGTATTCTAACAAAGTCCCGATCTTGTAGCTGCACTGAAGGGTAAAACCTATAGGGTGCAAATGGGTCTACAAGAGAAAAAGAGGAGTTGATGGAAAAGTTGAAACCTTTAAAGCAAGGTTGGTGGCGAAAGGTTATACTCAGAAAGAAGGGATCGATTATGAGGAAACTTTCTCACCCGTAGCCATGCTTAAATCCATCATGATACTTCTTGCCATCGCTTGTCATTATGACTACGAGATATGGCAAATGGACGTCAAGACAGCCTTTCTTAATGGGGAACTTGACGAGACCATTTACATGACACAACCAGATGGATACATTGCTAAAGGCCAGGAGCATATGGTTTGTAAATTAAAGAAGTCCATTTATGGATTAAAACAGGCATCTAGAGCATGGAACATCAAATTTGATCAGGTAATTAAATCTTATGGTTTTGATCAAAATATTGATGAACCTTGCGTGTATAAAGGTGTAATGGAAATGCTGTAGCTTTTTTGGTTCTGTATGTGGATGATATCCTACTAATTGGAAATGATGTGGGGATGCTATCATCCATAAAGGTTTGGCTTTCTACTCAATTTCAAATGAAGGATTTAGGAGAAGCTAGTTATGTTCTAGGCATCAAGCTTATGCGAGATCGTAAGAACAGAAGGCTAGCCCTATCTCAAGCTTCATTTATTGAGAAGATATTAGTCAGGTTTAACATGCAAAACTCTAAGAAGGCCTTGTTACCTTCTAGACATGGAGTTTATCTATCTCGGGATCAATGTCCTAAAACACCTGAGGAGATAGAGAGCATGAAGCTAGTTCCTTATGCTTCAGCAGTTGGAAGTCTCATGTATGCCATGTTATGTACTAGACCAGATATTTGCTTTGCTGTTGGCATGGTTAGTAGATATCAGTCAAACCCTGGACCGGCACATTGGGTAGCGGTTAAGCATATATTCAAATTCCTACAAGGAACAAAGGATTATGTGCTAGAATACCATGCAGATGATCTAACACCATTAGCCTATACAGACTCGGATTTCCAGTCCGACAGAGATTCCAGAAAGTCTACTTCTGGATATGTTTTCACTCTGTCAGGAGGAGCTATTTCATGGAGAAGTGTGAAGCAAAATTGTATTGCTGACTCTACCATGGAGGCCGAGTATGTAGCAGCATCTGAGGCTGCGAAAGAGGCAGTATGGCTAAGAAAGTTCCTGTTAGACCTAGAGATTGTGCCGGCAGCTCACAGACCAATAACGTTGTCTTTGCGACAACAACGGTCTTTGTTTCACAGTGCAAAGAGCCCAGGAATCACAAAAAGGGTAAACACATTGAACGGAAATATCATTTGATTCATGAGTTTATCCAAAGAGGAGATGTAGTAGTTGACAAGATAGCTTCAGCAGAAAACCTGGCAGACCCATTTCCTAAGACTCTTTCAGAGAAAGTGTTTGCCACACATTTAGAGTCTTTGGGTATTAGGCTTTGCAGAAGTAATCTTTAGTGCAAGTGGGAGATTGTTAGGATTAGTATGCCCTAAAGCTCACTTGTACATGACATTTTGGACATGAAATAATGTATAATCATATTTTTGTTAAATGGCATTATGAGTTTCTTACATATAATTTCTATTATGTTTTATCGATGCATGTATGAAGGTCCTTTGACTTGCACTAATGACTTGGGTGCGTGATGAAATTGGGACGCACAGTAGGTTCAAGTCTAGATTTAGTCACGTCATAAATTGAATCCATAACCAAATAGTAGTGTTGGGCACTCTACTTTGATAAGGTTATATTGAGTAAGTCTCCTCTTTGAGGGTGATCTACCTAGGTCATTGGAGGACTTTCTGGATTTGTCTTAATAGTACGTGTGTCACGTATTGGATAGGACCATTGTGAGTATGTTTTCTAGCGACGTACTATCAAAGAAAGAAAAAAAGACACTCACTGCTACTAAATGATCATTGCTCTTAATCTTGAGTATATGTGGATGAACTAATGAAGTTAGGGTTTAGTACTTTGATTCACTGTGGGTGAGATCTTATTTTATTAGGATCAACAGCCTTGTGTATTGAGTGCTAAGTTCTAATTAATTAGAACATGCATATGCAAAATGGAATCTATGTGCCCCCTTTGGGATTGTCCAAATTTATCATCCGAATCTAGATCTAGTGATACTACCTTTATAGGTGTGTCGGTCATATGGCTTGAGGGTCGCTCTCGAGATCAAGAGATTCCATGACCAAGGATGGTTGGCAATAGGACAAGAAACCCAACGGAAAAAGATACAGCTAAGGAGGTGATAGTACACAGGCCAAAGGACCGATCTTAGCTGTGGGTATACATAAAGGGCATTATGGTCAATTATTTAGTAGGTCAAAGACAAAGTTCACATTCTTTTGTGATAAGCTTTTGGGTAATGACAATTATTCTTGGAGTGCAACTTTGATCTTATGGTGGAATAGATCGAAGTTAAAAATAATTATTATGTCGCCTAGATCGGGCAAGGATATTTTTAATTATTTTTGGAAGCCAATGATAATTGTGTCTTCTTGGTCCCTTCCCTAGTTGAAATGACTTTGAGAGAGTAATCTTGAAAGAGCAAATTCCATATTGTGGTAGTAGCCTTATTGGGCCAAAGCTTGAAATTGGGTTTGGGCTTTCTTTAGAGTCCAAAATAACCTAATTGGGCTAGGATGGTTTCCTATTGGGCTTGGGCCTCCACATGGATTATGGACTATGTGTTGGACTTGGATAATAGGCTTGGCCTAAGTCTTCCAAGACAAGTGGACAACTTGCAAAATACTACAAAAACAAGTGGACAACTTGCACAAGTCTTCCAAGACAAGATTGACAAGTTTCAAAAAGGAAATACTACATGGAAATTTTCTCCCACATTGAAAGTTTAGCAACTTTAGATGCCAAGGTTCTCTCTATAAATAAACAAGACCCTACACCTTTTGTGTATTCCACTTTGTAGTTGATTTCTTCCTTTTTGGCAAGAAAATACTACAACACATAGTACACACTTATTGTGTGATTTTTGCTCTAGTTTTTCAAGAGCATATTACTTTGCTTCTTCCTACACAAGAGGCTATTCTCTCAAGATAAGTCTCTTTAATCATAGGGAAGAAGACTAGGGAGTTGCTTATTGTGACACTCTTATAGCAAATTTTGGTGGCCTTGTTCGTGAACGGGAACAAAGCTTGTAACCGGTTTTAGCTTCATCAAAGGCCCCACGCTTCAAGAGGTTAGCTTTATATATTTTTGCAAGCATTAGTTATATTCTATATGTTCTTGAGCATGTTCTTGTGTGTGTAATGTGGTTATTTTATTTTCCTAGCATGTTTTCTTAGTTATAATTTAGAAAATATGGACTAGGATACCCCACACTTAATAATATCGATCCTACAACTACAACAGGATTTAACTTGCTAGCACATTCATACATGTTCTATACCAAGGTGTTCGTGAATAACGAGATCTATTCGACTACCAAACATCGTCATGCTTGGATTACACCATTAGATATGATTAACAGCCAACATGTATGCATTATTTAAGTCATATTCACTACTAGGTATTGAAACATACATATAGACATGAATATAAGCATTACCCACTTCATAACATCCACATGGAAACATATAGACATGATTATAGTTTGGATTAGATGTGTTTAGTAACAAATTAACTTCAATTTATACATATGCTACTCATTTAGGCATTTTATCAAACACTTAGACATGAATGAGAAAATAACCATTTCAACAAGAAAATCAAAACATGTATATATTCAGCCATCAAATCCCATATCATAAGAGTATATAGCTAACCCATTACATAAGCTAAATTACCCTACACAGGTCTACTCAATCATAATAGAAAAGAGAATGAAAGAAAGATTATGAAGCTTCCTTTTCATCCTAGCTAATTGATGTCTTCTTTCGAGTGCAAGCTTTAAAAGACCCGCAAGCATACGGATGTGCAATATAGTGTATACAAGTGTAGGTGTTGAACCACAAGGAGGCGTGAATGATGTGAATGAATTCTATGCTTGGTATCCTAAACGTGCCAAAGAGAAAGATCTAAACTATATATATTTCTTTTCTTTTGGATTTTGGATTGTCGGGAGCTCTATGTAAATGAAATAAAACTAAACTATAAATAAAAACAAATGGAAACGCAAGTTGATTAAGAGGAAACTAACAATTGGAAAGGGATTAGGGTGACTTTGGCTTATGAATGGGTAATTCTATACTCAAATGCTATGGGATTAAGGAATGATGACTAACTCTCATAATTGCTCTTAACTAGGTTGCTAATTAGTGTCCTGATTTCCCCCTAGGACTCGGTGCAGGTCCATCCCTAGGCGACGTCTCCTAGAGCTGTGGCATGGTCCTTATGACCTAGGGCCTCAAGAGTGACTAACTAACTTCCTAGGTGGCTTAGAATGAACCTACCTTAGTACCTAAACAGTTGGCTGGGTTTAAAGCCAAGACCTAGTGTTGCTAAGGTCGACTAAATCTATCCTGAAACCTATTGGCTGGATTTAAAGCCAAAGGAGACTTGACCTAGATTAGCCCTAAATTATGCTTCGTCATTCTAAGGTCACTACAGCAGGATTTCACTTGCTAGTGCGTGCAGAAATATGCGCTATTGAAGTTATACTCGTTACTAGGCATGCTAATACGCATATAGACATGAATAAAAGCACTACCCACTTCATAGCATTGCTTATGCATACTTGCATTGGCATGTGCAATAATGAGCAGTGGTGTATCTTATGGGACAAAGGATTGGGATTCAACACTTTTGAGTTGGGTGCAAGAAAGATAAAAGAAAGAAAATAAAAAGAAACAAAAGTAAGACAAATGCAAAACTACAAAATTGAACCTAGGTTGCCTCCTAGTAGCGCTAACTACCAAGCCGTCAGCCAGGCAAATACCAGCTCATCTTCAACTTCCATAGGCGGGATCCTGAAGCTTTAAAACCTCCACACGAGCTATGCTCAGATCATATGCGTGCTTCAGGCGTTGCCCATTCACCGTCAACTCTCGGCCATCCTTCAAGTCTTTAATCTTGACTGCTCTGGAAGGATAGGCAATCATCACCTCATATGGACCATCCCATCTCGTCTTAAGCTTACCTGGAAAGAGTTTCAGTCGTGAGTTAAACAACCAAACTTTATCAAAAGGAGAGAATGATTTCTTAATAATGTGTTTATCATGGATTCTCTTCATCCTATCCTTATAAAGTTTAGCGTTCTCATATGCCTCGAATCTAAGCTCTTCCAGTTCCGCTAGGTCTAGCCTCCTTTTCTCACCTACTCTTGCCAGGTCAAAATTTAGGGCTTTGATTGCCCAATACACTCTATGCTCAAGTTCTACTGGCAAGTGACAAGCTTTACCAAAAACCAATCTATATGGAGACATACCAATAGGAGTCTTAAAGGCGGTACGGTAGGCCCACAAAGCATCATTTAGCCTAATAGACCAATCTTTTCTATCGGGCCTAACCGTTTTCTCTAAAATGTGTTTGATCTCTTTATTGGACATCTCAACTTGTCCACTAGTCTATGGCTGATAAGGAGTGGCTACTTTATGGGTGACTGAATATTTTCTCAACAAGGGCTCTAAAGTCCTATGGCGAAAATGCAAGCCCCCATCACTAATTAAGACCTTAGGGACTCCAAATCTAGAGAAAATGTTCTCTTTAATAAACTTAACCACTACCCTATGGTCATTAGTGCGTGTAGGAATAGCCTCAACCCATTTGGACACATAATCAACGGCCACTAAAATGTCGACACCCAAAGGAAGGTGGAAATGGACCCATGAAGTCTATACCCCAAACATCGAACAACTCACAAGGAAGAATAGGGGATAAAGGCATCATGTTTCTCCTAGAGATGGACCCGGATTGTTGACATCTAAAACACTTCTTGCAATATTCCTGGGCATCCCTAAAGAGAGTAGGCCAAAAGAGTCCACTTTGCAAGACCTTCGCAGTAGTCTTCTTCCCACTAAAGTGACCCCCACACCCCTCATCATGACACATGCTCAACACGCTCTCAAACTCCTCCTCAGGCACACACCGGCGAATCATTTGATCCGCACACACTTTGAAAAGATAGGGGTCCTCCCAAAAGAAATGCCTAACTTGTGCTAGGAACCTATCTTTTTCTCTTTTCTCCCAATGGGAAGGAAAATGCCCTGTCGCAAGATAATTGACAATATGAGCGAACCAAGGTGTGTGATGGGAGATAGCAAATAATTGCTTATCGAGGAATGAATCATGGAAAGGAGTTGGATCACTAGAAGACTCACAAACAAGACGGGAAAGATGATCCGCCACTAAATTTTCTCTACCGTTCTTATCCCTAATTTCTATGTCAAACTCTTGAAGGAGGAGCAACCACCTAATCAAGCGGGGCTTAGATTCTTTCTTGGACAACAAATACTTCAAGGCCGCATGATCGGTGTAGACAATCACTTTGGATCCCAGGATGTATGACCTAAACTTGTCAAAAGAGAAGACTATCGCTAGAAGCTCTTTTTTCGTAGTGGTATAATTCTTTTGCGCTTCATCAAGAGTCTTGCTAGCATAGTATACAACATGGGGCAACTTATCCTTCCTTTGACCTAAAACAGCTCCTATTGCATAATCGGATGCATCAAACATAACCTCAAATGGGAGACTGTAATTAGGTGGTTGGATAATTGGGGATGTAGACAATAAGGATTTAAGCCTATTGAAAGCTCTAACACATTCATCATCAAAGTCAAAAGGAACATCTTGTGCTAGGAGCCTAGACAAGGGACATGCAATGTGACTAAAATCCTTAATGAATCTACGATAAAATCCTGCATGTCCTAGAAAAGATCTAACATCCTTGACACATTTAGGGACAAGCAACTTTTCAATTAATTCAACCTTAGCTGGGTCGACTTGAATTCCATTAGATGATACAACATGACCCAACACTATCCCTCGTTGCATCATGAAGTGGGATTTCTCCCAACTTAACACTAGGTTCTTCTCCACACATCGGTCTAAGACTAAGGAGAGATGACTCAAGCACTCATCAAAGCTATCTCCAAAGACTGAGAAATCATCCATGAAAATCTCTAAATGTCTCTCAATCATGTCACTAAAAATGGCCATCATACATCTCTGAAAAGTCGCTGGGGCATTACAAAGACCGAAAGGCATTCTCCTATAAGCAAAAGTGCCATAGGGACAAGTAAAGGTGGTTTTTTCCTGGTCCTCGGGAAACATAGGGATCTGGTTATATCCCGAATAGCCATCTAGAAAACAATAGTAGCTATGCCCAGCTACTCTATCTAGGATCTGGTCTAAAAAAGGCAATGGGAAATGATCCTTCCTAGTTTTGGAGTTGAGCTTCCTATAGTCAATACAAACTGTCCATCCCGTGGGAGTACGTATAGGGATAAGCTCTCCTCTCTCATTCTCCACAACTGTGATCCTTGACTTCTTAGGGACAACTTGGACCGGGCTAACCCACTCACTGTCGGAGATTGGATAAATAATGCCTACATCTAAAAGCTTAATGATCTCCTTCTTAACTACTTCGCTCATGTGTGGGTTTAGCCTTCTTTGCATCTTCCTAGAAGGAATGGCTCCATCTTCAAGGTGAATACGATGCATACAAACAGAGGAGTCTATACCTCACAAATCAACAATTTTCCACCCTATAGCCTTCCTGTGTTTCCTAAGGACCTCTAAGAGACACTTCTCATTCTCACTAGAAAGATCGGAAGCTATGATGACCGGAAGGGTCTCACTAGAGCCTAGGAATGCATACTTCAAATGATCCGGAAAGGGTTTGAGCTCTAAAGAAGGGCTAGGCTCAACCAAGGGGGGCTTAGCCTCAGCATCATCAATGCGTACATCACTAGAACTGGGACTAGAAGGATTAACCTCAAGTGACTTATTAATCAAATAGCTCTCAATCAAAGAAGTAGAAGCTACATATTTCTTCTCTACGGTCTCCAAATCAAAACTAGAAATCAATTCCTCAAATTTCCTCAAATCATTTCCATCAGTCATAGTCTTTTCTATAAAATCCTCAATGCAAGAATCAATCACATCCACTCTAAAGCACTCTTCTCCATCCTCCTCTCCTATACTCGCCCTATTTATCGCCTTTGCAACCTTCATAGTGGATTTCAAAATCCCAAATTTCATCTCCAATACCCCCGACCTACAATGGATAATAGCATCTGCGGTGGCAAGGAAGGGGTGACCTAGAAGAATGGGTGTAGAATGTCTAGAGTCGTGTCCCGAATCCATATCTAACACTATGAAGTCAACAGGGTACACAAACTCACCTACCTAAACCATAACGTCCTCTATCACACCCTTAGGTCTACGCTGCACCTATCGCCTAGTCAAGAGTAACGTACGTGGGAGACAACTCACCTAGACCTAGCTGCTGATAGACAGAGTAGGGAATAAGATTCACACTAGATCCTAAATCTAATAAGGCGTGATCAATTTGTGTCTCACGGATCCTACAAGGAATGGTGAAGGCTCCGGGGTCACTCATCTTGGGCGGAAAGCCCGAGGTACAAATGCTACTCACCTTCTCCGTAAGCCTCACCTTCTTAGGAATTTTCGATGACTTACGTTTCCTTGTACAAAGATCCTTAAAGAACTTAGAGTAAGATGGGATGGAAGTGATCACATCTATCAAAGGAAGATTGACCTTAAGATCTTTGAGATGCTCTAAAATCCTGAAGAACCTAGAATCCTCACTAGGTGTAGGTCTCTCTAAAGCGGATGGAAAAGGAACTCTAGGCTCTATATCTATAGATGCATGGGAGTCATCCATGGGCTCTTTTCCCTCCCTATCTGGTCGGGAAGTACTAATCTCTCCCTGATCTCTAATGGTCTCATTTCTCTCAACAGGACTCTCTCTAGAATTTCCCCCAACAAGGTTACCATGCTGTGCTCTAGGCTCGGAAGGACCACTAGGTGCAGGCACTGCAGAGTCAACTCCTACCCTATTATCCACTACCCGACCGCTTCTAAGAGTAGTGACGGCCTTAGCTTGGGCCTGAGAGGGATAAGTGGTATCGGTGGAGGAACAGGATTGGACTCTAGGGTTTACCTCCGGCTGGGAAGGCAATTTTCCGGGGTCTCTAGTGCTTAATTGACTAGCAATCTGTTCTAACTGTGCCTCAAACCTCGCCATTTGCTGCCTATTTTCTGCCAATTCCTGTTGCTGGCTAGCTAATGCCTGTTGCTAATTCTGAATAAACTGCATTATCTTCATCGTGTCATTGCTAGGAGGTTGGCTACTAGAGGAAGCAGGTAAAGCCTGGGGTTGAGGAGCACTAGTAAGACGGGGTTGATTCAGATGATAGAAACCTGGGGGATATAGAGGACGGGGTCGCTGCTGAGGTGGAACTTGAGAATGTGAACTAGACTCATGCTGTCCTTGTCTCCAAGAAAATTTCGGGTTGTCCCTCCAACCCGGATTGTATGTGTTCGAGTATGGATTATACTCACAAGAATAACCTTGTGTGGCACATACTTGCTCTTTCATGAATTCAGGGAATTGGGATGCTAAAGGGCAAGCCATAGTCTCATGAGATGACTCGAAGCACAATGCACAAACTTCAACTACTAAAGGGGCAGAGGGAGAACCTAAAGAACTAGTCCTATGACCTTGGGATGAAATGGACAAGGAAATGAATTGATCTAGTTTATTTGTTAAAGCCTCGACCTTAGAGGGTAAGTCCAAGAAATTCCAACCTCACTAACACTTCTCTTATTACCCCCTCGACTAGACCTTTCCATTGCAAAATTTTGAAATGAATTCTCAGCCATCATTTCTATTTTCTCCCATGCCTCAGTCGGTCTTAAAAGATAGAAACCACCACTGGAGGCGGCATTGACCATCATCCTATTTTGTTCATTTAGGCCTCGAAAGAAGTATTGCATTAGGTCATGATTGCCGTATCCATGGTGTGGACATTGTCTAAGAAGATCTTTGAACCTCTCCCAAGCTTCATGAAAAGATTCTAGGTCATGTTGGGAGAAAGTCATAATGGCGATCCTAAGATCTTTGTCTTGGCATGGGATAAAATTTCTGGAAGAACTTAGATTGAAGCTCAGCCCATGTAGTAATGCACCCATTAGGTAAGGAGTGCAACCAAGTCCTAGTCTTATCCTTAAGAGAGAAAGGAAACAATCTTAGACGTATGACCTCTTGGGAGACATTGGGGACATGGAGAGTGGAACTCATTTCAACAAAATCAGTAATATGATCAAGAGGACTCTCATTGCTTCTCCCGTAGAAAGAGGGAAGCATAGCCAATATATTAGGCTTAATCTCGAAGTTCATTCCCCCCAAACCTGGAATTTGAATAGCCGAATTGGGCTCAAAGGTTTCGGGGAGAAAGAATTGCCTAAGAGTGGGTTCCTTATCTATAGGTGGATCCGGTCTACGGGGCTCTTGTCTAAAATGAGCTTGGGCTTGACGCCCAATGTGCTCATGAGGTGGAATGGGATTCATTGGGGGATTGGGTGGATTATGAGAATGATTGGGATCGGTCATCTCCTCAGGAAGAGCTCCTAAATTCCTGAAACGTCTAGTGATTCTTTCGGGTTCGGGATTAAGAGGAACTAGGGGATTCCTAAGGGATCTCCTACCACGCATGCACAAACTATCCTAACTCCGGCCACTTCAACCCCCGAAAACTTCAATATTCCTATACTACAGCAAATAATCCACAATCCTATAAAGTCTACTAAAAAAAATAAAGTCAAAAGCTAAAATAAATCAACAAAATTTAAAGCAAGATAATATGAGCAGCAAATAGAATAAATAAAAAAAAAACTAAACAAACTATAAAGAAAAAGCAAGAGAAGCAACTATCAAAACACACAAGCACAGAATGCAAATCACCGTGCCTCCCCGGCAACGGCGCCAAAAACTTGATGTCTTCTTTCGAGTGCAAGCTTTAAAAGACCCGCAAGCGTACGGATGTGCAATATAGTGTATACGAGTGCAGGTGTTGAACCACAAGGAGGCGTGAATGATGTGAATGAATTCTATGCTTGGTATCCTAAAAGTGCTAAAGAGAAAGATCTAAACTATATATATTTCTTTTCTTTTGGATTTTGGATTGTCGGGAGCTCTATGTAAATGAAATAAAACTAAACTATGAATAAAAACAAATGGAAACGCAAGTTGATTAAGAGGAAACTAACAATTGGAAAGGGATTAGGGTGACTTTGGCTTATGAATGGGTAATTCTATACTCAAATGCTATGGGATTAAGGAATGATGACTAACTCTCATAATTGCTCTTAACTAGGTTGCTAATTAGTGTCCTGATTTCCCCCTAGGACTCGGTACGGGTCCATTCCTAGGCGACGTCTCCTAGAGCTACGGCGTGGTCCTTATGACCTAGGGCCTCAAGAGTGACTAACTAACTTCCTAGGTGGCTTAGAATGAACCTACCTTAGTACCTAAACCGTTGGCTGGGTTTAAAGCCAAGACCTAGTGTTGCTAAGGTCGACTAAATCTATCCTGAAACCTATTGGCTGGATTTAAAGCCAAAGGAGACTCGACCTAGATTAGCCCTAAATTATGCTTCGTCATTCTAAGGTCACTACAGCAGGATTTCACTTGCTAGTGCGTGCAGAAATATGCGCTATTGAAGTTATACTCGTTACTAGGCATGCTAATACGCATATAGACATGAATAAAAGCACTACCCACTTCATAGCATCTACATATAAACACATAGACATGAGTATAACATGGATTAGATGTGTTTAGTAACAAACAAACTTCAATTTATATACATGTTATTCATCTAGGCAATTTATCAAACACATAGACATGAATGAAAGAACACCCAATTAAACAAGACAAATCAAAACATATATATATTCAGCCATCATATCCCATATCATAAGAGTATAAAATCAACCCATTACATAAGTTTAATCACCCTATACAAATCTACTGGAGCATAATGGAAAATAGAATGAAAGAGATATAACGAAACTCCCCTTTCATCCTAGCTAATCTTGACTGCAGCTTTTGAATAGATTTGCTCCAAAATATTGTTGAATCCTCTAACTCAAGCCTAGTTCTTGATGAAAAGTGTGTGAGGCGGCTAGAGAATAGGGTTAAGTGTGTGTGAGGTTTAGGTGTGAAGTGCATGTGTGGCTCCTTCAAAATTTTGCTCCGCATCGGGCTTTATTTATAGGTTCGCGCATAGCCGGTCGACCAGCTAGGTCGACCGGCCTCTGGAGTACTCGACCGGCTTTCTACTAGGGCTCTCTGGAGTGGCCGGTCGACCGGCTAGGGTCGTCCGGCTTTTCGATGGATCTTTCTGGAGTGGCCGGTCGATCTAGACGGTCGACCGGCTCTTCTTCCTTGGTCGTCCGGCTGACTTCCTTCATCCAATTTTTCGTCTTTTCGGCCTTTAGTCTTCTCTCTTAGACCCGTGCATGTCCTATCTTCATCACCTTTCATTGTCCAATCTTTGTCTTAACCCAGAGTTCACCTAAATCATTGAAAACAAGAAATTAGTGTAGCAATTTATCTCTTAAACTCAATATGCACATTTGTTTACGCTTAAGCCTATTCCTATCAAAAGTACTACACTAATGCATCATTATAAGCATTCAACACCTCTAAAATATAAGTAAATGGCAATGCAAACACACACCAAATCACAACTCATCATTAATCTTGTACAAATCCCTTGAGCAAACTCTAATCCAAATGTTTGAAACCCTTCAAATTGAGCATGTTTCAAGATGAAATATGTGTGAGAAAGTGTGTGTGAGATGGTAACAATTAGGGTTAAGAGTGTGAGATGTAGGTGCAAAGTGTGTGTGATGGGTCTAAAAGTATTCTTCTTTTCTCTATAAAATGGGGCCCTATTTATAGATTTTCGTGCATCGCTGGTCAACCTAGCTGGTCAACTAACTCTGGAGGGGTAGTTGACCGGCATTTTTTGTTAACTATCTAGAGTGGCCGGTTGACCAGCTTGGAGGAGGAACTCAACCGGCAATTTTTGGTTGCTTTCTTGAGCAGCAGGTCGACCTAGTCCTTTCTTCTACGTTGTCCAACTGACTTTTCTTTCTTCATTCTTTGTCTTTTTGGCCTTTGATCTTCTCCCCTCGACCCATACATCTTTCATCTTCATCACCCATCAACGTCCACTCTTCATTTTAGTCCTATAGTTCACCTAAGGCATAAAATTAAGCATTTAGTATAGCATTTGACTTAGAAACTCAACTATGTACATTTGCTTACACTCAAGCCTAGCTCTAGTATATGTACTATACTAATGCATCTTCTAAGGCTCAAAATACCTCTTAAACATAGGCAATTAACAACATCAATGCACTCAAAAACACAACACATCAACACCACCAAACCTTCTCTTTGCTTGTGCCCAAGTAAGCCCAATCTCAAGTTTATTTCTAAAGTCGATGCAATGGATTGTCTAAGGGATTGACTCGCTATCAAAGTTAGTCTAAGAAGCATGAAGGGGGCATTCCTATTGTAGAAAGATCCCCAAATCTCTTTGGATTCTCCCTCTACTCATAAGGGGTCTCGTTCCTTGCGGGAATTTCCCAAGTAGCCTATCCACCACAAGCCTCGGATTCTAACTCACACACTCGGGATATTGATATTTCATGCCCCCTCAACTAACATGGCCTCCCCAACATGCACAAAGCCTCAAAGACAAGAAGAAAGAGAATATACAAACACACTGCCTTATAAAAAGCCTTATTCACATATCTACAAAGATGATAACATGTGCTAAGTTGACATTGTGTCACTTATGCACTTATTAACAAAACTTTTTGGTGCCTTTGGCTTTTTCTCTTTTTTTCAATTTTTTTTTTTAACTTTTGCACATTTTTGCCTTTTTCAATTTTTTTTTTTTTTTCATGCTTTGCATTGCATTTACACAAAAAACAAAGAAAAAGAAAGGCTTAGACACAAGAAAAAGGACCAATCAAAGGGAGGGCACTCATATCAACGACCCTTTCTTTCTTCACTCTTTCCTACCAAGCTATAGGGTGGCTACAAGGGATGTTCTTGAAGGTCCTCACTCCTCACAACTTTCAAGGGCATCTCCCCTAAGTCTTGGTTCTCTCTCCACTCTATTCACTTTCCTACGATGCTACTCATATTAACTAATCAATTGAGTCAACCACAATAGCCAACATAACGATCAACCAAGAAATAAACAACTCTACATGCATTAAAATTTGAAAAATTTTCACCATTTTTAAGCACATAATGCTATCTACCCTAAGAAAAAATAAAAACAAATGCTATCTACCCTAAGAAAACATAAAATCAATAAGACCAAACCCTCACATCCCCAAACCTAAACTTTGCTTGTTCTCAAACAATTAAAATAAAGTGCATAAACAAGCTAATTCGAATTACAAAGTAAATAAGGGTGGTAGGGATGGGGTAAAAACATGGGGAACAAGTAGAGAAAGTATTGATACAACCTTGTACTATCTTCAAAGCTCTCCATGCCAATGATAAATCACCATACTATTAACCCTATGACTTATAATTCACAAACACTCACAAAGAAAACCAGGTTAGTAGCAATGCCTATGCATGCTTGCATTGGCATGTGCAGTAAATAGCAACAAAGGATCAGGATTCAACACTTTGGTGTAGGTTAAAGAAAAAGAAAGAAAACAAAGAAAAAAATTAAATAAATGCAAAATTGCAAAATTGAACCTAGGTTGCTTCCTAGTAGTGCTAACCACTATGTCGTCAGCCAGGCAAACACCAACTCTTCTTCAACCTCATAGATGGGGTCCTAAAGCATTAAAATTCCATATGAGCCATGCTAAGATCATATGCATGCTTCAGGCGCTGCCTGTTCACTATGATCTCTCGACCATCCTTTAAGTCTTTGATCTTGACCGCTCTGAAGGGGTAGGCAACCAAAACTTCGTATGGACCATCCTATCTTGACTTGAGCTTACCTAGAAAGAGCTTCAAACATAAGTTAAATAACCAAACTTTATCGGAGGGAGAGAATGATTTCTTAAGAATATGTTTGTCATGAATTCTCTTCATCTTATCCTCATAAAGCTTGGTGTTCTTATATGCCTCAAACTTAAGCTCCTCTAATTCCACTAGGTTAAGCTTTCTCTTCTCATCGGCTCTTGCCAAATCAAAGTTTAGGGCTTTAATTGCCTAAGAAGCCTTATGCTTTAGTTCTACCGATAGGTGATGAGCTTTCCTATAAACCAATCTATATGAAGACATACCAATGGGAGTCTTCAAGGCAGTACGGTAGGCCTACAAAGTATCATTTTGCCTAATAGACCAATCCCTCCTATCGGGCCAAATTGTTTTCTCTAAAATATGCTTGATCTTCCTATTGGACGCCTCTACTTATCCACTAGTTTACGGATGATAAAGAGTAGCTATCTTTTGGTTGACTAAATATTTTCTCAACAAGGCCTCTAAAGTCCTATGGCGTACAAGCCCCTATCACTATTAAGACCTTAGGGACTCCAAATCTAGAGAAAATATTCTCTTTAAGGAAATTTCACTACTACACTATGGTCATTAGTGTATGTGGGAATAGCCTCATCCCATTTGGACGTATAATTAATAGCCATTAAAATGTATTGGCACCCTAATGAAGGTGGAAATGGTCCCATGAAATCTATACCCAAATATCAAACAATTCACAAGGAAGAATAGGGGATAAAGGCATCATGTTTCTCATAGAGAAAGACCTAGATTATTGACATCTAAACACTTTTTGCAATACTGTTGGGCGTCTCTAAAGAGAATTGGCTAAAATAATCCACATTGCAAGACCTTCAGGCGATCTTCTTTCCACTAAAATGACCTCCACACCCCTTATCATGACATATGCTCAACACGCTCTTAAACTCGTCCTCGAGCACACACCGATGAATCACATGATCCACAGACACCTTGAAAAGATAGGGATCCTCCTAAAAGAAATGTCTAACTTATGGTAGGAATCTATCTTTCACCCTCTTTTCCCAATGAGAGGGAAAACACCTTGTGGCAAGATAATTGACAATATGAGCAAACCATGGTGTGTGATAGGAGATGGCAAACAATTGCTTATCAGGAAATGAATCATAAAAAAGGGATGGATCACTAGAAGACTCACAAATAAGACAAGAAAGGTGATCCGCAACTAAATTTTCTATACCTTTCTTATCCCAGATCTCAACATCAAATTCTTGAAAAAGGAGTAACCATCTAATCAAGCAGGGCTTAGATCCTTTCTTAGCTAACAAATACCTCAATACTGCATGATCAGTATAGACAATCACTTTAGACCCTAGGATGTACAACCTAAACTTGTCAAGGGAGAAGACAACTGCTAAAAGCTCTTTTTCTGTGGTGGTATAGTTCTTTTGAACTTCATCACAAGTCTTGCTAGCATAGTATACTACATGGGGTAGCTTATCTCGTCGTTGATCTAAAACAGTTCTGATTGCATAATCGGATGCGTCACACATTGATGCATCTCTCGAGCGCAAGCTCTAAAGACCCGCAAGCGCAAGGATCAATGCAGTATAGTGTGTGCGAGAATGGGTGATGTACTATAGGGAGGTTATGTTGTGGGATGTATTCTACGTGTGTGTTCTAGAGAGTGCTAAAAAGGAAACTTAAACTAACTATTTTTGGTGTTTTTGGATGGTTGGGAGCTCTAACTAAAGTAAATAAAACTACACTATGGGAATGAGAAATATGGAGACAAGCTATCTAGAGGAACTAACAAATGGAAAAGATTAAGGTGACATCTACTTGTTAATGGGTGATCTTAGATTCCAATACTATGAGATTCCGTGGAATGGTTTATTCATTAATTGCTCTTTTACTAGGTTGCTTAGTTTATCCTAATTTCTCCCTAGGACTTGGTGCGGGTCCATCCCTAGGCGGCACCTCCTACAGCTACGGCGTGGTCCTTATAACCTAGGGCCTTAAGAGTGACTAACTAGCTTCCTAAATGACCTAGAACAAACCTACCCTAGTACCTAAATCATTGGCTGGATTTAAAGCCAAGACCTAGTGTTGCTAGAGTAGACTAAATCTACCCAGAAACCTATTGGTTGGTTTTAAAGCCAAAGGAGACTCTATTTAGACTAGCCTTTAATTATGCTTCATCATTCTAGGGTCACAATAGCGGGATTTGACCTATTAACGCATTCATACATGTTCTAAGCAAAGGTGTTCACGAATAAAAGGACCTATTCGGCTACCGAACATTGTCATGCTCGGATTACACCATTAAAAGCACTTTTGAACCAACATGTATGCAATATTGAGGTAATATTTACTACTAGGCATGCAAAAATGCACATGGACAAGAATATAAGCATTACCCACTTCACAAGATCCACACAAAAACACATAGACATGATTATAGAATGGACTAGAGGTGTTTAGTAGTAAATAGACTTTCAATTTATACATATGCAACTCTCATAGGCATATTATCAAACACCTAGACATGTATTGAACAATAGCCATTGAAACAAGAAAAACATAGCATATTTATATACATTAAGCCATTGAATCCCATAATACAGAAGTAAAGAATCAACCCATTACACAAGTGTCATCACCTTAAACAAATCTACTCAAACATAATATAATAAAGGATGAAAGAGTGAATAGAAAACTTCCCTTCCATCCTAGCAATTCTTGTACAAAATCCTTGAGTAGCCTTCATTCCAAGTGTTTGAATCGTCCAAATGAGCTTAAAACTAGGTGAAAACTGTGTGTGTGTGTTGAAGGTTGGTGAAAGAGAAATTAGGGTTTAGGAGATGGGTGTAAAAGAATTTGACTTAATTTTTTACAAAATGATCAAAAGCGGGCTTATATAGCTAATTTTTGCAACTACCGGAACACTCTACCGGAGTGCTAGTACCAAGGGGTCTCTATTCCGGTAATAAAAGCTTGCTTTCTATTTTTGGAGAAATAGTGAGCCGGTGCACCAGTACCAAAAGGCCTCTATTCCAGTAATAGAGACTTGCTTTCTATTTTTGGCAGAATAGCTAGCCGATATACCAGTACTTTGAAGCCATGTTCCGGTAGTGTTTCTTTGCTCTCTTTTGGCTTTGTTTTAGCTCCGTTTTGCTTCCAATTGTCTTGACCTTTGTCCGAAAGCCTCCAAACTTTGTTTTCTTCCAATTTCATCTTCAAATATGCTTCCAATCCTTGCTCAAACCATCTCCATCTTCATTGATCTTCAAATAATCCTCAATCTCACCTATAACATCCAAAACAAACTATTAATGTAGCATTTACCCTTTAAACTCAACTATGTATAGTTGTATACACTTAAGCCTATACCTAGCACAAGTACCACATTACTGCAACAATTAAGCTCAATACACCTCTAAAATATAGACAAATAACAATTCAAACACACACAAAAACACAATACATCAACACCCCCACACCTTCTCCTTGCTTGTCCCCAAGCAAGTCCAATGTTAAGTTTATTTCTAAAGCCGATGCAATGGATTGCCTAAAGAATTGACTCTCTATTAAGGTTAGTTTAAGAAGCATGAAGGGGGCATTCCTGTTGTGGAGATATCCCCAAATTTCTTTAGATCCTCCCTCTACTCATGAGGGGTCTCGTTCCTCGTGGGAATTTCCCAAGTATAGCATTTGACATCAAAACTCAACTATGTACATTTGCTTACACTCAAGCCTAACTCTAGTTATGTACTATACTAAGGCTCAGAACAACTCTTAAACATAGGCAATTAACAACATGAACACACACAAAAACACAACACATCACTAGTCTTATATGCATATGCTCAATGCAGTAAGGGACAAATGTGAGCTTTGAAACTAAGGGAGACTTAATAGAATGGGATTAGGGAGTAGTGATGACATCTTGAGAAGGAAAGTCAATGAAGGGAGCAATAGAAGTACTAGGCTATTCCTTTTTGTAGGATGTAGCATGACCATACAAAAGTCTCTCTAACTCTTCAATCTCTTTATCAAAGGTAAGGTTAAAATGGAAAGGTAATGTAGATTCCTCAAAATGGTATCCAGGCTTTAAGCACTTAATTTCCCTAACCTCCTCTTATGGGGTGGACACGAGTGGATAGGGTGAAACAAACTCAATTGACTCCTCATCATACAAACAAGGATGCAAAAGGGAAGTGTATATGCCCTACTCCTTAAGTATAGACTCAAAATCAATTTAAGTACTCAAAACATCAAGTTCATACTCCAAATGTGTGGAAATGTAGGAAGAGGAGGAAACATAGGCTCAGAGGTCTCAATAAAAGAAGATGAATGCATAAGAGGATTGAAAACTACCAATTCCTTTAAAATATAACTCATCATCATGAACAAGCATAAGATCACACTCATCCTCTTCTTCACTACATGAAGTAAACTCTCCATTAACCTCTTTCTCTATCTTTTTCTCCCGAACATCATCAATTTTATCACTAATCTCATTTTCTCTAGGTCTCTCACCCATGGGTCACTCATTCTTAACTTCTCTATTGAAGCGCTCGACTAGTTGGGATATTTGTTTCAATATCCTATCTAGTCTCTCTTGGTTGGATTGAATTAGTTGAAGCAATTACTCCTCACGTGAAAAAGACCAAAAGGAAGAGGGCTTCATCGAGTGAAAATGATAAGCATCTTGATTAAGGTCATTATGAGCATAACCACCAAAAAACTCGAAAGAAGGATAAGTAAGAAACAATGGTGTAAGGACACTTAAAACTAGGAGGTGTAGAAAGAAGAGTTACCTTGACCCCACGATGGATATGCATGAAATGGCTCCCTATGTCATATACACTAGATGTTGATGCATGAAGGGGCATATGACTATAAGGGCATAGCTAGTATTAGCACAAAATTCCAGGTGTCTATAGGCAAAGGTAAAGGGACAAGCTACCACATAAAGAATAAGGGTTGTAAGCATATTAGGTGAGGGAAGAGGATACATGTGAAAACCAAGAAGCTTAGATGAATCCATACCCAATTAACACAAGTAAACCCATCTTGATTCAATTCCTTTTAGATTTTAAAATTTTTACATTTTTTTTTGGGGTTTTCAAATTAAAAGAAAGCAAGCAAAGATAGAAAAGTATGCAAGCAACTAATCAAGAACACAAAAACCCAAGAACTAATACCATGCCTCTTGGGCAATAGCACTAAAAACTTTATATAAACCAGTTGGTATGTGAAAAATAAACACAAATTATGACCAAGTCTTAATCCACACGTGTACGGATTGAAAATAGTATAGTGTGCATGAGTTCAGGAATCATCTCCATAGAAAGGCTCCTTAGTTTGGTCTCTACGTGCAAAAGTGCCTAAGACAAGCTACGTGCATGTGTTTGGGTTGGTTTTTATTAAATTGAAGCGGTCTATAACTAACTAAAATAGAAAATAAACCTAACATAGAGTGTATGGAGTGAAAGTTCATCAAGATAGGGAAAAGGCAATTAAACTCAAGTTAGAAAGAACTAAGGAGATTGCATCTTGTATAGAGCTGAAATCACGCAGGGCTGGGGGACTAGCTGGTCGACCGGCCTTGGGGCTTTGTTGATCATGCTAATTAGCTTAGAATCTAACTTGGCTAGTCTACTAGGCCGGTCGACCCACTTAGTACATAGGTCAACCAGCCCTGACAGTAAAATGTTCATATCTTGCTCGTTTTGGCTCTAACTTGCACATTTTTTTCTATGGATTCGTACTACTTCTGGGGATCTTCCAAGCCATTTTTTTCTTCATCTTTTGTGCCCTATAAACATGTCCAAACTTTGTCCATATCCTCTTTGATTGCAAGCTCAGAATTTGGCTCCTGTTACGCTTAGTTTCGTCTAAGTCGCTTTTTCCTTTGCTCGGCCACTTTCAAATGCGTCTTTCAAGCCTTGTTTATGCCCCCAAACACCTTTAGATTTAATTCGTTTCCAAAATACCATCAATCAAGCTCGAATAATCTCTCCAAATCTCACCTTAACGTAGCAACAAATGCACATTAATGTAGCATTTAAGTCTTCGACAACTATGAACATGTAAACCCTAATATGCACAAGTATGAACTAAATGCTATACTAATAAACCAAATGAAGCACAAAACACCTCAAAACAAGAATAAGAATGGAAAGCATAAACACACACAAAACCAACATATCAACACCCTCAAACCTTCTGCTTACTTGTCCCCAAGCAAGCCCAAACCTAAGTTTATCTCAATGTTGGTAAAAAAAGGTTGTCTAAAGGATTGATTTGCTATCATGTTGAGTTTAAGGAGTATGAAGGGGTAGTTTCTTTCATGAAGGGTTCCCCAAGCCTTTTTGGATCTTTCCCTTACTCATAATGGTTCTTACACCTCCCAGAAGTTCCCTAGTAGCTATGCCACCACAAGCCTAGGATTCTAATGCACATACACAGGATGTTGATATTTTGTGCCCCTCAACTAACATGGCCTCCCCAACATACACAAAGCCTTAAAGATAAGAAGAAAGAAGAATGTATAAATATAATGACTCACAAATGACCTACAAAGCCTTATTCACAATCAAAGAACTAAATGAGAAACTTGTGCTAAGTTGACATTATGTCACTTGAGCACTTATTCAATGAATTTCATCTTTTCATATTTTTGCCACCTTTTGGTTTTTTTTGGCTTTTTTCTTCATTTTTTGGCTTTCTCAAGCTTGTTTCCTTTTTCCATTTTTTTGCATTTTTCAAACTTTCATAACATAAGCAAAAAGAAAAGAAACAATAAAGGCCAAGGCACATTAAAAAGAACCAATCAAGGGGTAGGCACTTGTATCAAAACCCCTTTTCAAACTCTTTTTCCAACCAAGCCATAGGATAGCTACAAGGTGCATTCTTAAAGGCACTCATTCCCCACAACTTTCAAGGGTATCTCTTCCAAGTCTTGGCTCTCACTGTACTCCATTCACTCCCCACAATACGACCTTATCTTCACCAATCAATTAAATCAATCACAAAAGCCAATACTCCAATCAACCAAGAGACAAACGACTTTACATGCATAAAAATAAATAAGAAAAATCACCATTTTTAAGCACATAATGTAATCTACTTTATACAAAGTGTATAACAATAAAACCAAACTTCAACACCCCTAAACCTGAACTTTGTTTGTCCTCAAGCAAATAGAATAATACTACTCAAGAAGCAAAAGGACAATTCAAAGCAAGTAAGGGTGGTGGGAACTAGGTAGATAAAAGGGACAAGTGGAGAAAGGATTGATACAACCTTGTGTTCCTTGTGGCTCCTCGATGCCAATGGTGAACGAATGGTCTACTAATCCCTATTTCTCAACAAATTGCAAACACTCAAAACACACAATTAGTAGCATTTCCATGCGAGTTCACGTTAGCATCATTAAATGAATAAACAAGGTGTGTGGAAAAGGGGAAAGGATAGAGTTGAGGATCAACTCTTGGAAGGGTGAAAAAGAAAACAAATAAAAAAAATGAAAAGCAAAAAGCTTAAAATAACTAAAAAGTAAAACAAAATGAAAATAAATGATGTGACTTTTCGAGTGCAAGCTCTAAAGACCCACAAGCATAAGGATCGGTACAGTGTAGTGTGTGTGAGAATGGGTGTCGAACCACAGAGAGACTATATTGTGGGATGGACTCTACGTGTGTGTGCCTTAGAGATTGCCTAAAAGGAAACCTAAACTAACTATTTTTGGTGTTTTTGGATGATCGGGAGCTCTAGCTAAAGAAAATAAAACTAAACTATAGGAATGGAAAGTGGGGAAACAAGCTAATCTAGAGGGGAATAACAAATACAAAGGTGTTAGGGTGACTTCGACTTATGAATGGGAGATTCTATACTCAAATACTATAGAATTAAAGGATAATGGCTTACTATGGTGATTGCTCTTAGCTAGATTGCTAATTAGTGTCCTAATTTCCCCTAGGACTTGGTGCAGATCCGTCCCTAAACGGTGCCTCTTAGAGCTACAATGTGGTCCTTATGACTTAGGGCATTAATAGTGACCAATTAGTTTCCTAGGTGACTTAGAATGAACCTGTCCTAGTATCTAAACCATTGGCTAGATTTAAAGCCAAGACCTAGTATCACTAGGGTCAATTAAACCTATCCAAAAACCTATTGGATGGATTTAAAACTAAAGGAGACTCGGCCTAGGCTAGCCCTAAATTACTTAAAGTCATTCTAAGATCACTATAGCAAGATTTAATTTGCTAGCACATTTATACATGTTCTAGACCAAGGTGTTCGCAAGTAATGGGACCTATTCAACTACCAAACATTGTCATGCTCGGACTACACCATTAGAAGCGATTAACAACCAACATGTATGCATTATTGAAGTCATATTAACTGTTAGGTATGCAAACATACCTATAGATATGAATATAAGCATTACCCACTTCATAGCATCCATATATAAACACATAGACATGATTATAGAATGGATTAGATATGTTTATAACAAATAGACTTCAATTTATACACATGCTACTCGTCTAGGCATTTTATCAAACACTTAGACATGAATGAGAAAATAACTATTTGAACAAGAAAATCAAAACATGCATAGATTGAGCTATCAAATCCCATATCATAAGAGTATATAGTTAACCCATTACATAAGCTAAATCACCCTAAACAAATCTACTCAATCATAATAGAAAATAGAATGAAAGAGAGATCATGAAACTTCCCTTTCATCCTAGCTAATCTTGTACAAATCTTTGAGTAGATTTCAATCCAAGTGTTTGAATCCTTCAAATAAGCTTGAATCTTGGTGAAAAGTGTGTGATTATGTGTGTTAGAGGTGGTGTAGCTAGCGTTTTATGTGTGTTTGTGTAATGGGTATGTGTTATGGGTCTAAAGTCTTCTCCCTTTTAAAAGTTGAAAAGTCAAGTTTTTATAGCATCTGTTGCAACCGACTTCTCATTTTAACTCATCCAGCTTTCCAAGTGATACTTTCTGGATTGGCTAGTCGACCTAACTAGTCGACCGATTTTTGGAGGGGTTGACCGGCTTAAAATGAGTTCCTCTCTCGAATGGCTAGTTGACGTAGTCGGTCGACCGGCAATTTTTCTAGGTTGACCAGCTCCTTCAGTTGGCCTTCTATTGTCTCTTTGTTGCTCTCAACCTTCATCATAACCCGTACCTCTTCTATCTTTCACTTTAATTCTCATTCAAGCTCCGTTTCAACCCTATAGCTCACCTAAGGCACAAAATTAAGCATTTAGTATAGCATTTGACTTAGAAACTCAACTATGTACATTTGCTTAGCTTAAGCCTATTCTAGTACATGTACTATACTAATGCATCTTTTAAAGCTCAAGATACCTCCTAAACATAGGTAATTAACAACATAAACGTACACAAAAGCACATCACATCAATAAGGAAATAAAATGAAATATAAACATGTCTAGGGTGCCTCTTAGAGCGTTGGATTTAGTGCCTTCAGCCGGTGCTAATGTTAAAGAAATATGTGTTAAAACTGTAAGGCACAAATTGCCAAATATTCAACCAAGCACAAACAGTAGAAAGAAAAGGGTCATGCAATAATTGATGGGCCAATGAATGCACAATGCACCGCTTTTCTAGAACCGACCCTGAACTTTCAAATGAAAACGTGTGCACAAGTGTGGAAGGTGTCATGCACAAACGTGAAAGATCATAACCCACTTGCTTTTTAACTGACCACCCCATGGCCTTCTTCTCATAACCAAAGGTTAAGAACACACCCTCTCCATAGGTCAAAAATAGGTCTAATGCATGCAACATAGGCGAAATGCTTTCGAACCCTAGATGAAAGTGTTCTATGTATGAAGGCATAAACTTGAGCTCCAAAGAGAGAGACTCAACAAAATAGGAAAAGGGAGTGGGGGCGACACTTGGAAAAGGAGGAGCAACAATAAGGGAAGTGGATGTACTACACTCTAACTCACACACATGTGACGTTGATATTTCGTTCCTCGTGGGAATTTTCCGAGTAGGTAATCCACCACAAGCCTAGGATTCTAACTCACACACTTAGAATGTTGATATTTTGTGCCCCCTCAACTAACATGGCCTCCCCAACATGCATGAGGCCTCAAAAACAAGAAGAAAGAGAATATACAATCACATTGGCTTATAAAAAGCCTTATTGACATATATACAAAGATGATAACAAGTGTTAAGTTGACATTGTGTCACTTGTGCACTTATTAACAAAACTTTTTGGTGCCTTTGGCTTTTTCTTTTTTTCAATTTTTTTACTTTTACACTTTTTTGCCTTTTTCAATTTTTTGGATTTTTCATGTTTTGCATTGTATTCGAGCAAAAAGAAAAGAAAAAGAAAGGCTTTGGCACATCAAAAAGGACCAATCAAGGGAAGGGCGCTCACATCAACCACTCTTTCTTTCTTCACTCTTTCCTACCAAGCTATGGGGTGGCTACAAAGGATGTTCTTGAAGGCCCTCAGGCCTCACAACTTTCAAGGGTATCCCCTTCAAGACTCGATTTTCAGTCCACTCTATTCACTTCCCTACAATGCAACTCATATTCGCCAATCAATAAAGTCAATCACAATAGCCAACACAATGATTAACCAAGAAATAAACACTCTACATGCATTAAAATTTCAAAAAAATTTGCCATTTTTAAGCACATAATGCTATCTACCCTAAGAAAACATAAAACACAATAAGACCAAACCCCCACACCCCCAAACCTAAACTTTGCTTGTCCTCAAGCAAATAGAGCAAAGCACATAAATAAGCAATTTGGAATTACAAAGCTAGTAAGGATGGTGTGGATGGGGTAAAAATAAGGGGACAAGTGGAGAAAGGAAAGATACAACCTTGCATTTCCTTCAAAGTTCTTTATGCCAATGATAGATCACCATACTAATAACCCTGTGACTCACAATTCATAAACACTCAAAGAAAATAAGATTAGTAGCATTACCTATGCAAGCTCGCATTGGCATGTGCAATAATTAACAATGGTGTATCTTAATAGACAAAGGATCAAGATTCAACACTTTTTGCTGGGGGTGAAAGAAAAAGAAAGAAAAACAAAAAGAAAGGAAAATGAAATAAGTGCAAAATTGCAAAATTGAACCTAGGTTGCCTCCTAGTAACCCTAACCACCGTGCCATCAGCTACACGAACAGGAACTCATCTTCAACCTCTATATGTGGGATCCTGAAGCATTATAACTTCCACATGAGCCATGTTTGGACATATGTATGTGATATTGCTATTTGAGCACAAGCCTAAATAGCCCGCAAGTGCACGGGACGTGTGTAGTACTGTGTGTGCAAGTGTGGGGTCGAATCCACAGGGAGGCTACCTTAGTTTAGTCTCTATGTGCTCGGGTGCCTTAAACTAGCTACGTGCGTGTGTGTACTTACTTTAGGATGGAAGGGAGCTCGGAAAAAGGAAATTAAAACTAATCTATGGAGGAACTTAAAGGAGCCAAACTAAGGAAAGAAACACTAATAAAGAAGAAGGGGACCTAGGGCGATTGCATTGCAACAAGACTTGGGCTATGATAACAGATGATATCTATCTAAGGCTCGGGACTTCTATTGCCGTTGTGTTGATCAGGGGCTCTCTTAACCAATACTAGTGGTTCAACCCGTTAGCTAGATTTAAAGCTAAGGGCCAATCCCTCCTAGCCTACGCAATCCGTGCTTAGAACTTATCCTCTTGGCTGGATTTAAAGCCAACGACTAGCACCTAAACACTACGTGACATTAAAGCTCAATTAACCAACACTAACGTGGGTGAGGGATACTCTAGTCTAGGTTAACTTATCCACTTGGCTGGATTTAAAGCCAAGGACTAGCACCTAAACTCTACTAAGCACAGCATGTAACCTATTAGCTGGATTTAAAGCTAAAGCCTACTCTACTAAGCAAAGCCACGAGATTAAGCACAATCACATCACCCATATAAGTAGATAAGAGCATTTGAAACATAAATAACACATGCATATTCACTTAGGCATTTTAACAAACACATAGACATGTTTGATTTCCAATACATAGACATATTGAATCATGCCATAAATTTATGTAAATAAACATGTATTAAGAGCCAAAGATCTACACAAATCCATTATTCAAAGCCCTAATCTAATATACAACAACAATCAACCCTAAATCTAACCTAATCTAGCAATATATTTACAAGAAATAGAGAAAGAACAAGAAGAACTTCCCTAAATTCTTGCTTCCAAATCCGTACAAATCTTTCAAATCTTTGTTTAATGCTTCAATCCTAGCTTGGTGTGGGGTTTAGATGATGGTTTAGGGTGTTTTGTGAAGTAGGTCGAGGTTAGGGTTTATTAGGATTTTAGAATAAAAGTTCCTCTCCTCGAAATTGGGCTGAAACGAGCTTTTATAGATTTCTTCCGCGCACAGCCGGTCGACCTAGCCAGTCGACCGGCTCCTCTTTCTTGCTCGACCGGTTTCAATCTTGATGCTCTCTGGACTGGCCGGTCGACCGGCTTCTTGAGGAACTCGACCGGCTCTAAATCTTTTATTTTCTGGAGTGGCCGGTCGACCGTCTAGGTCGATCGGCTCTTCATCTAAGCCGACCGGCTGGATCAGAATGCTCTCTTCTTTATTTCTTTTCTTCCGGTCTTCATCCGTTAGCTCATTTCTTCCTCGTATACGCTTGAACCCTTCCAAAACACTCCTAAAACATGGAATATAACACTTAGTATAGTATTTATGCACCTAAATACATTAAGTACGAATATTAACATATATGCATAAACTTTATACTAAGCACACTCAATTATGCTCTGAACACCCTTAAATATGCATGCAAAAACTAGATGCAAACATGCACAAATGACACACATCAACACCCCCAAACCTTCCCCTTGCTTGTCCTCAAGCAAGCCTAAATGAAGTCTATCCTCATGCTTTTCAAAGAGTTGCCAATTACATTGACTTGCTATCTTATCGCATCCAAGGGGTACAAGGGGTCATTCTTTTCATGTAAGGGCTTCCCTAGTCTTTTTCGGATCCTCCCTTTGATCACAAGGGGTCTCACACCTCTTGGGAATGTCACCAAGTAGCTAGAACCACCACAAACTTAGGATTCCAACTCACGTACTCGGGATGTTGATACTTCGTGCTCTATCAACTAACATGGCCTCCCAATATGCACTTAGCCCCAAAGATACAAGAAAGAGAAGATACATCACAATGGCTCACATTGACGTTAGAGCCTTATTCATAACACATGAAAGAACAAAAGAGATACTTGTGTCAAATTGACATTATGTCACTTGACGCTTATTCAACATACTTCACTTTTCAATCTTTTTGTTGCCTTTTGGCTTTTCTCTTTTTCTCTTTTTTTTTTTTCGTTTTTGTTTGTTTTTTTTTTTTGTTTTTTTTTCAATACATAAATAGAACAAAAAGAAAGAAAAAAGAAGAGGCTAAGGCAAACTAAAAGAACCAATCAAGGAATGGGCACTCATATCAACAACCCTTTAAAAACACTTTTTCCAACCAAGTTGTGGGGAAACTACAAGGTGCATTCTTAGAAACACTCACTCCCCACAGTTTTCAAAAGGATTCTCTTCAAAGTCTAGGTTATACCCTACACTCCATTTACTCCCCACAATACACCCTTATCTTCTCCAATCAAATAAGTCAATAACAAAAGCCAACTCTCCAACCAACGTGGAGATAAACTAACTCAAAATATGCAAAAAAAATTGAAAAATTTGAACACATTTTAAGCAAAAATAAGATATGGCAAGCGAATCTATCCCATATATGATATAAACAATCAATGAGCAACCACACCCCCAAACCTAAACTTTGCTTGTCCTCAAACAAAAATCACAAAACCACATGACAAGCAATCAACATGAAACACATATGGGGAGTGTAGAGAGGGATAGATAAGGACAAGTAAAAGATGGATAGATACAACCTTGTTTCCATGTAGTCCGCAAATGCCAAAGACAATCCAATGATCTACTAGCCTCTATCTTTTGTGGAAAGCACTAATGCTCAAAAAACAAAGAAGAGATTAGAAGATATGCTATGCAAGCTCACATTGACATTTGAAATGATAAACAAGAATGTAAACACGGGGTAAGGGATTGATGCACAAATGAAGGAAAAGGAGCAAGAACAAATGCGGAGTAAAAATCTAACCTACTAAGAATGAAAATAAACAAAAGAAATCCTAAAATATAAAAAAGGTAAGATAAACAAAAGCAATCTAATCTATTATGTATAAAAGCAAATAAATACAAGAAAAACAAGAAAAATATGAACAAGCCTAGGGTGCCTCCTAGTAGCGCTGGATTTAACGCCTTTAGCCGGGCGCCAATGTTAGAGTAAAACATGTTTAAAATTGCATGGCACAAATTGCCGGATAATCATTAAAGCACAGAATATAGAAGGAAAAGGGTCATGCACTAAAGGTTGGGGCAATGAATGCATGATGCGTTCCTTTTCAAGATCCCACCCTAAAATATCAAATGAATGCGCAAGTGTGGAATGAAGCATGCTCAAACGTGAAGAATCATGTCCCGCTTGCTCTTTAATTAGCCACCCCAATGCCTTCTTCTCATAATCAAGGGCTAGGAACACACTTTCCCCATAGGTCAAAGATAGGTCCAATGCAGGCAACATAGGAAATGTGCTTTCTAACCCTAGATGAAAATGTTCTATGCATGAAGGCACAAACGTGAGCTCCAAAAAGGAAGACTCAATGGAATGGGAAATGGGCGTTGAAACAACATTTGGAGAAGAAGGAGCAACGATATAGGAGGTGGATGTACTACACTCTTCTTCTCCACAAGATATAACATGATCAAGCCTAGGTCGTTCTAACTCCTCACGAAGGGTGGATTCGATCTTAATGGGCTCTATTTCCATCAATGAATCATCAAACATCCAAAGAGACCCATAGATCATTCTTCCAAGCACATCAATTCCTTTCTTATATGTCTTCTTGGAGTTGCTATTCTCTTCAACGTCATGATTCTTAACTCCAAGAAACTTATCATCTAAAATCTCTGAAATTGATGTCTTGTTTTCCCCAATGTATGACTTTAAACCTTCACTAGCTACAGTCTCTTTAAATTCATCAATACATTCATCACTAGTGGGTGTCATCTCGCCATCACGCTTTTCATATGGGGTGGACACTAATGGAGGGGGCAATGGTGACTCAACGGATTCCTCATCATGTATGCATGAATGCTCAAGGGGAGAATGCGCGCTAAACTCCCTAAATGCCAACTCGGAATGCAATTGAGTACTATCGACACAAGACTCAACCTCCATGTGTACAGAATGTGTGGGATGAGGAGAAAGAAAAAGCTCATGTGACTCCATGGGAGACGTTGAAAGCTTAGGAGGATAGGGTACCACTTCCTCTAAAACATAATCACAAGAGTCATCAAGAACCAAGTTATCATTAAGCTCATCTTCATCCTCACTACAAGATGTTATCTCTCCATCAACCTCTCTTTCTAGTTGTCTCTCCCATACATCATCATTTCCACCACTAATCGCCTCATCGTTAGGTCTCATCTCTATCCCTTCAACTCGTTCTAAAGATATATCAACATTCTCACTCATGAGTTGCATACTCTCAACCACTCTCTCCAAGGACATACCAAAAGATTTGGTGTCTCGCTTCAAACTATCAAGTTGTTCTTGGTTAGATTGGATGAGGGATAAGAGATAGTCAAGTGTTTCCTCTTGAGAAGAAAACCTAAAAGAAAAGGGCTCAACCAAGTGAAAAGGGTAGTCATGTTGAAAATCATTCTGCACATAACCATCAAAAAACTCGGGAGAGGAATGGGTGGAAAAAGAAAGTGTTGTAGGTGGGCAATTGAAACTAGAAGGTGAATGGAATAAAGAGTCATCTTGACCCCATTGTGAAAATGCATGATGTTGCTCCCTAGAATCATGATAACTAGATGTAGACGCATGCATAGGCATATGATTGCTAGGGGCAAGGGCATTGCATGCAATTGGGAATAAGAGTGGAAGGTGGGACAAGCACTAGATAAATGAGCACGGCTTCCACAATGATTGCAATAACAAGAATATGTATCCTTATAGTCATGATTACTAAATGAAGATGCATGAGATGTTGCATGACTATAGGGGTCATTAGTAGCACTAGCCCTAGGTGGGGAATTCTCGTGGGGACAGAAACGGTAGGATGCATGAAACTTCCAAACAAGCGACATGCATAAGGGACACGTTCAGGTGGTGGGGAAGAGGATACAAGTGACCACCAAGAAGCATTAGGATCGGTCATATTCAATAAATCACTAGTAAAACCTCTTCAAAAATCAAAATTTTTTAATTTAAAAAAAAAATTTTAATTTAATTTTTTTTTCCGAAAAATGGAAAGCAAGTAAAAATAGTGCACACGCAAGCAACCAATCGCAAACACAAAAGCACACACAGAACCAATACCGTGCCTCCTCGGCAACGGCACCAAAAACTTGATACCGCTATTTGAGCACAAGCCTAAATAGCCCACAAGTGCATGGGACGTGTGTAGTACTGTGTGTGCAAGTGCAGGGTCGAATCCACAGGGAGGCTACCTTAGTTTAGTCTCTATGTGCTCGGGTGCCTTAAACTAGCTACGTGCGCGTGTGTACTTACTTTAGGATGGAAGGGAGCTCGGAAAAAGGAAAATAAAAACTAATCTATGGAGGAACTTAAAGGAACCAAACTAAGGAAAGAAACACTAATAAAGAAGAAGGGGACCTAGGGCGATTGCATTACAACAAGACTTGGGCTATGATAACAGATGATATCTATCTAAGGCTTGAGACTTCTATTGCCGTTGTGTTGATCGGGGGCTCTCTTAACCAATACTAGTGGTTCAACCCGTTAGCTGGATTTAAAGCTAAGGGCCAATCCCTCCTAGCCTACGCAATCCGTGCTTAGAACTTATCCTCTTGGCTGGATTTAAAGCCAACGACTAGCACCTAAACACTACGTGACATTAAAGCTCAATTAACCAACACTAACGTGGGTGAGGGATACTCTAGTCTAGGTTAACTTATCCACTTGGCTGGATTTAAAGCCAAGGACTAGCACCTAAACTCTGCTAAGCATAGCATGTAACCTATAAGCTGGATTTAAAGCTAAACCCTACTCTACTAAGCAAAGCCATGAGATTAAGCACAATCACATCACCCATATAAGTAGATAAGAGCATTTGAAACATAAATAACACATGCATATTCACTTAGGCATTTTAACAAACACATAGACATGTTTGATTTCCAATACATAGACATATTGAATCATGCCATAATTTTTTGTAAATAAACATGTATTAAGAGCCAAAGATCTACACAAATCCATTATTCAAAGCCCTAATCTAATATACAACAACAATCAACCCTAAATCTAGCCTAATCTAGCAACATATTTACAAGAAATAAAGAAAGAACAAGAAGAACTTCCCTAAATTCTTGCTTCCAAATCCGTACAAATCCTTCAAATCTTTGTTTAATGCTTCAATCCTAGCTTGGTGTGGGGTTTAGATGATGGTTTAGGGTGTTTTGTGAAGTGGGTCGAGGTTAGGGTTTATTAGGATTTTAGAATAAAAGTTTCTCTCCTCGAAATTGGGTTGAAACGAGCTTTTATAGATTTCTTCCACGCACCAGTCGACTGGCTTCTTGAGGAACTTGACCGGCTCTAAATCTTTTATTCTCTGGAGCGGCCGGTCGACCGGCTCTTCATCTAAGCGACCAGCTAGATCAGAATGCTCTCTTCTTTATTTCTTTTCTTCCGGTCTTCATCCGTTAGCTCATTTCTTCCTCGTATACGCTTGAACCCTTCCAAAACACTCCTAAAACATGGAATATAACACTTAGTATAGTATTTATGCACCTAAATACATTAAGTACGAATATTAACAAAAATGCATAAACTTTATACTAAGCGCACTCAATTATGCTCTGAACACCCTTAAATATGCATGCAAAAACTAGATGCAAACATGCACAAATGACACACATCAATATGCTTCAGGCATTGCTCGTTCATCGTCAACTCTCAACCATCCTTTAAGTCCTTGATCTTGACCGCTCCCAAAGGGTAGGCCGTCAATACTTCATATAGACCATCCCATCTTGACTTGAGCTTATCTGGAAAGAGCTTGAAACGTGAGTTAAACAACCAAACTTTATTGGAGAGAGAGAAACTTTTCTTAAGAATCTATTTATCATGAATTCTCTTTATTCTATCCTTATAAAGCTTGGCACTCTGATACGCCTCAAACCTAAGCTCCTCTAACTCCACTAGGCCAAGCCACATTTTCTTGCCCGCTCTTGTCAAATCAAAGTTTAGGGCCTTGATTGGCCAATAAGCCTTATGCTATAGTTGTACCAGCAAGTGACAAGCTTTCCTATAAACCAATCTATATGGAGATATACCAATAGGAGTTTAAAAGGCGGTACCGTAAGCATCATTTAGTCTAATAGACTAATCTCTTCTATTGGGCCTAACTGTTTTCTCTAAAATGTACTTGATCTCTTTATTGGACACCTCTACTTGTCCACTAGTTTACGGGTAACAAGGAGTAGCTACCTTATGGGTGACCAAATATTTTCTTAACAAGGCCTCTAAAGTCCTATGGTGAAATGCAGTCCCCCATCACTAATCAAAACCCTAGGGACTTTAAATCTAGAGAAAATGTTCTCTGTAATGAATTTCACCACTACCCTATGGTTATTAGTACGTGTGGGAATCGCCTCGACCCATTTGGACACATAATCAACTGCCATTAAAATGTATTGGTACCTAAAGGAAGATGGAAATGGTTCGATGAAATCTATACCCTAAACATCAAACAATTCACAAGGAAGAATAGGGGATAAAGGCATTATGTTTCTCTTAGACATAGACCCAGATTGTTGACATCTAAAACACTTTTTACAATAATATTAGGCATCCCTAAAGAGAGTGGGCCAAAAAAAATCCACATTGCAAGACCTTCGCGGCAATCTTCTTCCCACTAAAATGACTTCCACACCTCTCATTGTGACACATACTCAACACACTCTCAAACTCGTTCCCGGGCACACACCAGCAAATCATTTGATCAGCACACACTTTAAAAAGATAGGGATCCTCCCAAAAGAAATGCCTAACTTGTGCTAGGAACCTATCTCTTTCTCTCTTCTCCTAATGGGAAGGAAAACGCCCTATGGCTAGATAATTGACAAAATGAGCAAACCAAGATGTGTGATGAGAAACGGAAAATAATTGTTCATTGGGAAATGAATCACAAAAAAGAGATGGATCATGAGAACATTCACTAACAAGACAGGAAAGATGATCTGCAAATAAATTTTCTCTACCCTTTTTATCCCGAATCTTAACATCAAATTCTTGAAGAAGGAGCAACCACCTAATCAAGTGGGGCTTAGATTCTTGCTTGGCTAAAAAATACCTCAATGCCACATGATCGGTGTAGACAATGACAATCACTTTGGACCCTATGATGTACGACCTAAACTTGTCAAGGGAGAAGACAACTGCTAGAAGCTCTTTTTCTATGGTGGTATAGTTCTTTTGGCTTTATCAAGAGTTTTGCTAGCATAGTACACTACATGGGGCAACTTATCTCACTGTTGACCTAAAACAGCTCCTATTGCATAATCGGATACGTCACACATAACCTCAAAGGGGTGACTATAATCAGGTGGCTGAATGATTGGGGACGTAGACAATAAGGATTAAGCCTATCAAAAGCTTTAACACACTCACCATCAAACTCAAATGTAACATCTTGTGCGAAGAGCCTAGATAAGGGATGCGTTATATGGCTAAAATCTTTAAGGAACCTACGGTAGAATCTTACATGCCCCAGAGAAGATCTAATATCCTTATCACACTTAGGGACAAGCAACTTTTCAATCAATTCTACCTTAGCTGGGTCAACTTGAATTTCACTAGATGAGACAACATGACCCAACACTATCCCTCGTTGTACCATGAATTGGGATTTCTCCCAACTCAACACTAGATTCTTCTCCATACATCGATCAAAGACTAAAGAGAGGTGACTCAAGCACTCATCAAAACTATCTCCGAAGACTAAGAAATCATCCATAAATATCTGTAAATGCCTCTTAATCAATATCACAAAAAATGGCCATCATATGCCACTAAGAAGTCACTAGGACATTACATAGGTCGAAAGGCATCCTCAATAGGCAAAAGTGCCATCGGGACAAGTAAATGAGGTCTTCTCCAGGCCCTTGGGAAATACAGGGATCTAATTATATCCAGAATAGCCATTTAGAAAGCAATAGTAGCTATGCCCAGCTATTCTATCAAAAATCTGATCTAAAGAAGGCAATGGGAAATGATCCTTCTTAGTTTTGGAGTTGAGCTTCTTATAATCAATACAAACTCTCCATCCCGTGGGAGTACGTACAGGAATAAGCTCTCCTCTCTCATTCTCCACAACCGTGATCCAGAATTTATTAGGGACAACTTAAACCAGGTTAATCTACTCGCTATCGAAGATCGAGTAAATAATGCCTGAATCTAAAAGCTTAATGATATCTTTCTTAACTACTTCGCTCATGTGTGGGTTTAGCCTTCTTTGCATCTCCCTAGAAGGAATGGCTCCATCCTTACGGTCAATATGATGCATGCAAACCAAAGGGTCTATACCTCTCAAATCATCAATTTCCACCCTATATCCTTCCTATGTTTTCTAAGAACCTCTAAGAGACGTTCCTCATCCTTACTAGTGAGATCGAAAGCTATGATAACCGGAAGGGCCTCACTAGGGCCTAGGAATACATACTTCAAATAATCAGGAAGAGGTTTGAGCTCTAAAAATGGGCTAGGCTTAACCAGAGGGGACATAACCTCAACATTATCAATGGGGACATCACTATAATCAAGACTAGAAGGAGCAACCTTATGTGACTTATCAATCAAAGAATTCTCAACTATGGAGGTCGAAGCTACACACTTTTGCTCTAAGGTCTCCAAATTAAAGCTAGACAGCAATTCTTTAAATTTCCTCAATTCTTCTCCATCGGTCATAGTCATCTCTATAAGGTCCACAACACAAGAATCAGTCATATCAACCCTAAAGCACTCTTCTCCATCTTCTTCTCCTATACTAGCCTTGTTCACCGCCTCAGCAACCTTTATGGTAAACCTCAAATTCCCAAATTTCATCTCTAATAACCCTGACCTACAATGAACAATGGCATCTACGTGGCAAGGAAGGGGTACCTAGTGGAACGAGTGTGGAATGTTCAGAGTCATGTCCCGAATCCATATCTAACACTCTGAAGTCAATAGGGTACATAAACTTATCTACCTGGACCATAGCATCCTCCATCACACCCCTAGGTCTATGCTCAGACCTATTAGCCAGCTGAAGAGTAACATGTGTAGGGGACAATTCACCTAGATCTAGCTGCTAATAGATAAAGTAGGGAATGAGTTTCACACTAGACTCTAAATCTAACAAGGCGTGATCAATCTGGGTCTATCTAATAACATAAGGAACAGTGAAGGCTCCAGGGTCACTCATTTAGCCAAAAGGCCCTAAGTGCAAATACTACTCACCTTCTCTTTAAGCCTCACCTTCTTAGGAATGTTTGATGACTTACGCTTCCTTGCACAAAGATCCTTGAAGAACTTAGAATAAGAGGGAATTGAAAGGATAACACATGGGAATCATTAGTAGGCTCTTTTCCCTCCCGATGAGGATGGGAAATACTACTCTTTTCATGTTCTCTAATAGGCTCAATTTTCTCAACAGAACCTTTTCCAGAATCCCTCTCAATAGGGCTACAATGTGGCTCTCTAGACTCAGAAGCACTACTAGGTGTAGGCACTGCAAAGTCAACTCTTACCCTATTATCCACTATTTTACCTCTCCTAAGAGTAATGACGGCCTTAGCTTGGGCCTGAGGTGGATAAGTGGTATCGGTAGAGAAATAGGATTGGACTCTAGGGTTCACCTCTGGTTGAGAAGGCAATTTCCCAGGGTCTCTAGCACTCAACTACATGGCAATCTGTCCTAACTATGTCTCAAACCTAGCCATCTGCTACCTATAGCTAGCCATCTCTTGCCTACTATCAGCTAACTCCTGCTGCTGACTAGCTAATGCCCTACTGGTGATTCTAAATAAACTACATTAACTTTATCACATCATTGCTAGAAGACTGGATACTAGAAGGAGCAGGTAAAGCTTAAGGTTGAGAAGTACTAGTGAGACAGGGTTGATTAAGATGGTAGAAACCTAGGGGATATTGAGGACGGGGTCGCTGCTGGGGTGGAACTTAAGCATGTGAACTAGACTCGTGCTAACCTTGTCTCCAAGAAAATTTTAGGTCATCCCTCCAACCCGGATTAGATATGTTCGAGTACGGATTGTACTTACGAGAATAACCTTGAGAAGTACACATATTCTCCTTCATAAACTCGGGAAATTGGGATGCTAAAGGGCAAGCTACTATCTTATGAGATACTTGAAACACAATGCACAAACCTCAACAACTAAATAGGCAGAGGAAGAACCTACGAAACTAATCTTATGCACAACACACCCCTTTTCTAGATCCCACCCTGAACTATCAAATGAAAACGTGTGCACAAGTATGGAAGGTGTCATTCATAAACTTGAAAGATCATGCCCCACTTGCTTTTTAACTAACCACCCCATGGCCTTCTTCTCATAATCAAGGTTTAAGAACACAACCTTCCCATAGGTCAAAAATAGGTCTAATGTATGCAACATAGGTGAAATGCTTTCTTACCTTAGATGAAAGTGTTCTATCTATGAAGGCATAAACGTGAGCTCCAAAGAGGGAGACCCAACAAAATGGGAAAGGGGAGTAGGGGCAACACTTGGAAAAGAAGGAGCAACAATAAGGGAAGTGGATGTACTATACTTTTTTTCTCCATAAGATATAACATGATCAAGCTTAGGTCACTTCAACCCTCATGAAGGGTAGATTCGATCTTAATGGGCTCTACTTTCATCAATAATTCATGAAACATCCAAAAAGAAACACACCAAGTTCTTTCTTATATGTCTTCTTAGAGCTGTTATTGTCCTCAACACAATGATCCTTAAGTCGAAGAGATTTGTCATCTAAAAACTCCGAAATTGATATCTTGTTCTACCATTTTTACATGTGTTTGCGTTGTTATTTGCCTATGTTTAAGAGGTGTTTTGAACTTGAAGAGATGAATTAGTATAGTACATATACTAGAGTTAGGCTTAAGCGTGAGCAAATGTACATAGTTAAGTTTATAGACAAACGCTACACTAATGTATGCTTATTTCCCATGTTTGGTGAAGTTAGGTCAAAGCACAAGGCTTGAATTGATAATGATTTGATGTTGGAGTCAAGCTCGAGGTTTTTGGGATGTGGAAAAGCATGAAAGAAGCTTTTGGAGGCAACCAGGCAAAGAAAGAAGCAACTGAGGCGAAACGGACGCAACGGGAGAAAAATTGGCTAACTTCTAACCTAGCCGGTCGACCCCTCCTCCCAAGGCCGGTCGACGAGCCTAGGTGACTGGCCAAAATAGAGAGTTAGCCCATTTGGGAAGGTCAACCTCAAAACTAGGCTGGTCGACCAGCCAAGGCCCCCAGCTGGACACGTCTGTTGTACTATTTAATCCCTTTTTTAGCCCTTTTCGAGCAAATTTTTGAACTTCTTTTCATCTCCCATTCACACACCCACTTCTCACACACCAAACCCTACCTTCACCCATCTTTAATACATGTATTAACACACACACCCATTTAGATTAAAGCTGTTCGTGGAGGATTACAATATCTTTCATGGAGGATTTGCTTAAGTTTGTAAGGAATTAAGCAAAGATGGAAGTGGAGCTTTCTCAATCCTCTTTCCTTCTCTTTTATTCTATGCTTAAGTAGATAAACTAGGATGACTAAACTTGTGTAGATTTTCATGCTCTTGTTATGGGATTCTATTGGCTTACATATAAACATACTTTGTTCTTATTTTTGAAAAGCTTTATATTATTTCATATTTATGTGTTTGATGTAACACCTGAATGAGTTGTATGTATATAGATTAAGTTGTATTTGCTATAGAAAACTTCTAATCCTTAGATTATGCATGTCTATGTGTGATTATGGATAATATGAAGTGGGTTGGTTCTATTCATGTCTGTGTGGGTATGAAACACGCCTTATAGTCAACACATGCTCAAATATTGCCATATGTTGATGCTTAAATGATTCTAATGGCATAAACCAAACTTGCTTGCGTTTGTACCATGGATAGTGTAAGGATTAGTATGCCCTAAAACTCACTTGTACATGACATTTTGGATGTAAAACAACAAATAATCATTTTTGTTAAATAGCATTATGAGTTTCTTACATATTATCTCTGTTATGTTTTATTAATGCATGTATAAAGGTCCTTTGACTTGAACTAATGACTTGGGCGCATAGTGAGGCTACGTACAGTAGGTCTAAGTCTAGATTTAGTCAAGTCATAAATTGAATCCATAATTGAATAGTAGTGTTAGGCACTCTATTAGGATAAGGTTATATTGAGCAAGTCTCATCTTTGAGGGTGATCTACCTGGGTCATTGGAGGACTTTCCAAATTTGTCTCAATAGTATGCGTGTCACGTATTGGACAGGAACATTGTGAGTATGTTTTTTAGAAATGTACTATCAAAGAAAGAAAACAAGACACTCACTGCTACTAAATGATCATTGCTCTTAATCTTGAGTATATATGGATGAACTAATGAAGTTAGGGTTTGGTACTTTGAATCATTGTGGGTGAGATCTTACTTTATTAAGATCAATAGCCTTGTGCATTGAGTGTTAAGTTCTAATTAAATGGAACATGCATATACAATATGGAATCTATGTGCCCTTTTTGGGATTGTCCAAATTTATCATCTGAATATAGATCTAGTGATACTACCCTTATAGGTGTATCGGTCATATGGCTTGAGGGTCACTCCCGAGATCAAGAGACTCCATGACCAAGGATGGTTGGCAATAGGACAAGAAACCCAACGGAAAAAGATACAGCTAAGGAGGTGATAGTACAGAGGCCAAAGGACCGGCCTTAGCTGTGGGTATACATAGAGGAGCATTATGGTCGGTTACTTAGTAGGTGAGAGACAAAATTCACATTCTTTTGTGATAAGCTTTTGGGTAAATAGCAATTATTCTTGGAGTGCAACTTTGATCTTATGGTGGAATAGATCGGAGTTAAAAATAATTATTATGTCGCCTAGATCGGGCAACGATATTTTTAATTATTTTTGAAAGCCAAGGTTAATTGTGTCTTCTTGATCCCTTCCCTAGTTGAAATGACTTTGAGAGAGTAATGTTGAAAGACAAAATTCTATATTGTGGTAATAGCCTTACTGGGCCAAAGTTTGGAATTAGGTTTGGGCTTTCTTTGGAGTCCAAGATTACCTAATTGGGCTAGGATGGTTTCCTATTAGTCTTGGGCCTCCACATGGAATATGGACTATGTGTTGGGCTTGAATGGTGGGCTTGGCCCAAGTCTTCCAAGACAAGTGGACAACTTGCATAAAGGAAATTACTACATGGAAATTTTCTCCCACATAGAAAGATTAGCAACTTGGGGTCCCAAGGTTCTCTCCATAAATAGACAAGACCTTACACCTTTTATGTAATCCACTTTGTAGTTAATTTCTTCCTCTTTGGTAAGAAAATACTACAACACATACTACACACTTATTGTACATGTTTTTTGCTCTAGTTTTCAATAAAATATTACTTTGCTTCTTCCCACATAAGAGGCTATTCTCTCAAGATAAGTCTCTTCAATTATAGGAAAGAAGACTAGGGAGTTGCCCATTGCAACACCCTTATAGTAAATTTTTGGTGGCCTTGTTTGTGAGTAAAAATAAAGCTCGTAATAGTTATAGCTTCATCAAAGGCCTCACACTTCAAGAGGTTAGCTTTACATATTTTGCAAATACTAATTATGTTCTATATGTTCTTATGTATGTTCTTGTGTGTGTTATGTGGATATATTGTTTTCCTAGCATGTTTTCTTAGTTAAATTTTTGAAAATATGGACTAGGATACACCACAGTTAACAATATCAATCCTACAATTGGTATTAGAGCTTAGGTTCACACACAACATGCTTAGACTATGCAAGAATATTGTAGTTGCATAAATATGTTAGTCATCTTGTAAGTGGCAAGATTAAGAAATCTTGTGTTGCATATACTTGTAGTTTTATGCTTGTATGTGCAGGTGATATAAAAATCCCCTTGGTGGTTCGTATGTATGCATGATAGAGTTTCGTGTACGGTCAAGAAAGCTTGGCCTTAGGTGATTTCATGTATTAATATTTACGGTTATTGCTTGAAGTTTAATTTAAAAGAAGCATAGAATGTTTTGATATCCTTGTAATGTTGCTTTATAAAGCTTGTATTAGCAATAGCGAAGTGTATTATTGTAATCTTTAAAGACCAAGGAGAAAAACAAGAAAACAGCATGGAGGAACACTCTGTCGGGTGAGCTTGCCGATCGACCAGCTCAGTTGGCCGGCTGGAACAGAGAGCTAAAATTTTGGAGACAGAGCAAGCTGATCAACCGGTAAGGCATCCAGCTAGGTCGACCAGCCACTCCAGACAACAAAAATTCCTGAAACAATTGGAGCTGGTCGACCGGCTCCTATTGACGGTCGACCAGCTGAGGCAAAAAAAGCTACTAAGTGTGCTGTTTTGTTGAAGATTATAGGGACCATCAAAACGGGATTCTAACGTATTTTGGTAGATGTTTGTAATGCATTGATATATGTTTTAACATATTTGGATAAGCATGATTAACACCTAGAAATATGTCTACTCATTAAGGTTTATAAAAATTGGTCAAACCTGTGAGTTGATTCTCAAAGATAGTTCAGTTTATTAGAATGGCTTAGACAAGATAATTGTAAGCAGCTATGTCTAAAGATGCCATGCAATCTCATGACAACATTAAAAGAATTTAACTTGAGATTTACAAATATATATCAATCAAAGGGTCTATTCACCCAGATTTAGGTAAGTAATCTATTATGGTATTACAGTGTTTTAGTAACAGAAAAGGGATTCACAAAAACCAAAGGGTTTCACAAATCCAAAGCATGTTTAGATCTAAAACAAAAGCAAGAATACCAAAAATAAAGAAAACCCTTATTTTAAAATGTTGAGTGGGAGAGAGGACTGGAAATAGTAAATGTCATTAATATATATCAATCAGAGGGGACTGCTTTCCATATCCAATTCATATAATGTCATTAACTTCCCCATCGAAAGGTGACACTTTATCTAGATTTAACAAGGTGAAACATGAAATGTTTATTCAAAAGGGTGTTAGTAAGTTCGACCATCCCATCGGTGGAGTTCTTCACTAAAGATTACCTTACACAACATTGATTAAAGTCACTACCCCATCAGAGGGCTTAAGTCAAGAATGTTACGGGGAATAACATTAGGAATGGGTGTACACTCAACTTAAATGGTAGGTTCGGCTATCCTATCAATAGAATTCACTACTGAATTTTAGAAGCGAAACAAAACAATGATTGAATTACTCAATTGGATCATATCCAGATAATTGTTAATTCAAATAAATGGTGGCGCTTAACTTAACGTTCATAAGTTTGGCCATCCCGTCAGTGGAGTTCTTGTGAGGACGTTGAGACACTATTACATCAAGTAGTTTAAAGGGTTGATCTATTCAAAAGCAAATGATGCAAAAAGTACTTGTATGTTTTATTTCCAAAGATAGCATACATATTATACATGCGTTGATTCTATACTCATAAATTAATTATGATTATATTGTTGTATCTAGAAAAATGTCTTCATTCAGTCCACTAGCTACAATTCTCAAAGAGCACAAGCTCACTGGACCAAATTTTGTGGACTGGGAACAAAAGTTGGACATAGTACTCACTACAGAAGAGTACAAGTATGTCCTTACAACTCCTTGCCTTATTGTGAGGGCTAACTTTTCTGAAGCCCAAAAAGATGCTGAGGCAAAATGGCAGAAAGCCAATAGTATGACCAAGTGCTATATGATGGCTTCTATGTCAAATATTTTGCAGAGCAAGCATTATCATATGGAAACTGCAAAAGAAATCATGACCTCACTGTCTCACATGTTTGCTGATAAGATCAGACCCGCAAGGCAAGGTGCTCTTAGAGAAATTATGAATCAAAGAATGGCATAAAGAGCATCTGTTTGGGAGCATATGCTCAAAATGATGGATTATTTCAATACTATCGAGATCCTAGGAGCAAACATAGATGAACAGTCAAAGGTAGACATGATTTTGGAGACACTACTATCATCCTATACCCAGTTCAAGCTTAATTATAATATGAGCATGATAAACATGGATATGATAGAAACAATGAAAGAGCTCCTAGCTGCAGAAGCCATAATGAGAAAAAAAAGGCCACATAAATATAGTTCAAGCATCCATTTTTAGACTTAACCCAAAAGAGAGAAAGTTCAAAGGAAAGGGGAAGCAAAAACGTGGTCAAGGAAAAAAGAAAAGAAATGGTGAACAGTCCAGGCAGTTAATAGGTCAAAAGCCCAAGGGAAAATGCTAAATGTGGCCTCAAAGGACAGAGAACAGATTGCTCGAAGTACTTGGCACAAGGCCAGATGGGTACATCTCTTTTGTTCTACATTGAAACCTGCTTAATAGTTGATTCTACTGATTCTACTGATTCTTGGATTGTAGACTTTGGAGCCACTAACCATATTTGCATTGGTTTCAAGAAATGAAAGAACTAGCTAAAAGAGAGTTTGCTCTGACATTGGGTAATGGAACAAAAGTATGGGATGCTGCAGTGGAAGAAATGTGCTTAAATTTTTCATGTAATAGGAAGTTATTTTTTAACAATGTTTCTTATGTTCTGGATGTACGTCAAAACATTATTTTTTTTTTCAACTAATATTAGATAGTTTTTGCATTAATTTCCATTTTGGTGTTGATATTAATAGAGATGGAAATATTATTTGTTCCAGTGGCATGCATGATAACTTGTTCCATATAAAACTTATTACAAACTCACTGCATAATACAGAACAAATTAATTCCCGAAAAACGAAGGTTTCTTCGACCAATGATACTTATCTTTGGCACCTACGCTTAGGACATATAGTCTAAAGTGAATTTAGAGATTAGTCGAGGATGGGCATCGTAGCTCATTAGATCTGGAAGATCTACCTCCGTGTGAATCTTGTCTCAAAGGGAAGATGACTAAATGGTCATTTTATTTTAAAGGAGAAAGGGCCAAAGAAGTATTGGAATTGGTTCACACTGACATGTGTGGTCCTATGAGTAAACCAGCACGAGAAGGTTATGAGTATTTCATTGCTTTTACTGTTGATTACTTTATGTATGGATATGTATATCTGATGCGATGTAAGTCTGAATCCTTTGAGAAATTCAAAGAGTTCAAAGATGAGATAGAGCGAAAATTAGATAAACATATCAAAGCCCTTAGGTCTAATCAAGGTGGCGAATACCTCTCGATTGAGTTTAGAGACTATTTTACACAAGAAGGGATAGTGTCTCAATTGACTGCACCATGGACTCCTCAGCAAAATGGTGTAGTAGAGAGAAGAAATTATACCCTATTAGATATGGTTACGTCAATGATGAGTCATCCATCATTACCTTAATCTTTTTGGGGGTATGCCCTTGAAACAGTAGCATACATCTTTAACTTGGTAACATCTAAATCAGCATCTAGGACATGTCAAGAAATGTAGACTGGGCGTAAGCCTAGTTTAAATCATCTCCACATTTGGGGCTGTCCAGCTTGTGTACTTAATATTAATGCTTCAAAATTGGAACCAAGATCTGAATTATGCTATTTTATTGGATATCCTAATGGAACCACAGGTGGGATCTTTTATAATCCTAAGGAGCAAAAGGTGTTTATAAGCACACATGCTAGATACTTAGAGAATGATGAAATGGTCTAGAAAACACCGAATTCTAAAGTTGTTCTAGATGAGATTTCACAAGAATCTCCAGTAACACCTGTGGTAACTGTGAATGGAAAGAATAGTATATTACACCAAATATATCAGAGCCTCATCATAGTGAGAGGATATCCATGCCTCTTGATAGATACTATGGAGAGTCCTTTCAGACTTCTTCAGAGAATCGGGTGGTGGATCCCACAAATTATAATGAAGCAATGGCATAAGGCAATCAATTCAAAGTTAGAATCTATGTATTCTAACAAAGTCTTGGATCTTATAGTTACACCTGAAAGAGTAAAACCTATAGGGTACAAATGGGTTTACAAAAGGGAAAGAGGAGTTGATGGAAAAGTTGAAACCTTTAAAGCAAGGTTGGTGGCGAAAGGTTATACTCAGAAAGAAGGGATCGATTATGAGGAAATGATGTGTGTCATTTGTGCATGTTTGCATCTAGTTTTTGCATGCATATTTAAGGGTGTTTAGAGTATAATTGAGTGCGCTTAGTATAAAGTTTATGCATATTTGTTAATATTTGTACATAATGTATTTAGGTGCATAAATACTATACTAAGTGTTATATTCCATGTTTTAGGAGTGTTTTGGAAGGGTTCAGACTTATGCGAGGAAGAAATGAGCTAACGGATGAAGACCGGAAGAAAATAAATAAAGAAGAGATCATTCTGATCCAGCCGGTCGACTTAGAAGAAGAGCCGGTCGACCGTCTAGGTCGACCGGCTGCTCCAGAGAATAAAAGATTGAAGCCGGTCGAGTTCCTCAAGAAGCCGGTCGACCGGCTAGGTCGACCAGCCAGTCCAGAGAGCATCATGATTGAAGCTGGTTGAGCAAGAAAGAGAAGCCGGTCGACCGGCTAGGTCGACCGGCTATGCGCGAATCTATAAATAAAGCCCGATGCGGAGCAGAAAAGAGAGGAGTTTTTACACACACTTCACACCTATTCTCACACACACTTAACCCTATTCCCTAGCCGCCTCACACACCCTTTTCACATACTTTTCACGAAGAACCAAGCTTCGTTGGAGGATTCAAACGCTTTGGAATCGAGATTGTTTACAAGCTGTGTTCTAAAATCGCTAGGATGAAAGGGGAGTTTCATTATATCTCTTTCGTTCTATTTTCTATTATGTCTGAGTAGGCTTGTATAGGGTGATAAAACTTATGTAATGGGTTAATTTTATACTCTTATGATATGGGATATGATGGTTGAATATATATACTATGGGAATATATATATATATATATATATATATGTTTTGATTTGTTTTGTTTAATTGGGTGTTCTTTCATTCATGTCTATATGGTTGATAGAATACTTAGATGAGTACATATATATTAATTGAAGTTTGTTTGTTACTAAACACATCTAATCCATGCTGTACTCATGTCTATGTGTTTATACATGGATTTTATGAAGTGGGTAGTGCTTTTATTCATGTCTATATACATATTTGCATGCCTAGTAACAAGCATAATTTCAATATCACATGTGTATGAATGTTAGTCAAATCCTGCTGTAGTGATCTTAGAATGACGGAGTATAATTTAGGGCTAATCTAGGTCGAGTTTCCTTTGGCTTTAAATCCAGCCAATAGGTTTCAGGTTCGATTTAGTCGACCTTAGCAACACTAGGTCTTGGCTTTAAACCCAGCCAACGGTTTAGGTACTAGGGTAGGTTCATTCTAAGCCACCTAGGAAGTTAGTTAGTCCCTCTTGAGGCCCTAGGTCATAAGGACCACGCCATAGCTCTAGGAGACGTCGCCTAGGGACGGACCCGCACCGAGTCCTAGGGGGAAATCAAGACACTAACTAACAACCTAGTTAAGAGCACTTTTGATAGTTAGCCATCATCCCTTAATCCCATAGCATTTGAGTATGGAGTTACCCATTCATAAGTCCAAGTCACCCTAATCCCTTTCCAATTGTTAGTTTCTTCTTAATCAACCTGCGTCCATTTTTGTTTTTATTCATAGTTTAGTTTTTTTTTATTTACTTAGAGCTCCCAACAATCCAAACCTTCACAAGAAAAAGTACACTTAGTTTAGATCTTTCTTTTTAGCTCTTTTAGGACACCAAGCATAGGATACATTCACGATATTCACGCCTCCCTGTGGTTCGACACCCGCACTCGTAAACACTGTATTGCACGATCCGTACGCTTGCGGGTCTTTTAAAACTTGCACTCGTAAGAAGACATCAGGAAACTTTCTCACCAGTAGCCATGCTTAAATCCATCAAGACACTGCTTGCCATCATATGTCATTATGACTGCGAGATTTGGCAAATGGATGTCCAGACATCTTTTCTCAATGGCGAGCTTGACGAGACCATTTACATGACACAACCAAATGGATATGTTGCTAAAGGCCAGGAACATATGGTTTGTAAGTTAAAAAAGTCTATTTATGGACTAAAGCAGGCATCTAGAGCATGGAACATCAATTTTGATTGGGTAATTAAATCTCATAGTTTTGATCAAAATATTGACGAACCTTGCATGTATAAGAGGCATAATGGAAATGTTGTAGCTTTTTTGGTTCTGTATGTGGATGATGTCCTACTGATTGGAAATGATGTGGGGATGTTATCATTTATCAAGGTTTGGCTTTCTACTCAATTTAAAATGAAAGATTTAAGATAAACTAGTTATGTTCTAGGCATCAAGCTTATTGGAGATTGTAAGAACAGAAGGTTAGCCCTATCTCAAGCTTTATTTATTGAGAAGATATTGGTCAACTTTAACATGCAAAACTCTAAGAAGGCCTTATTACCTTCTAGACATGGAATTTATCTCAAGATTAATGTCCTAAAACACATTGAAAGAAAATATCATTTGATCCGTGAGTTTATCCAAAAAGGAGATATAGTAGTTGAAAAGATAGCTTCAGCGGAAAACCTGGTGGACCCATTAACAAAGACTCTTCCAGAGAAAACTTTTACCACACATTTGGAGTCCATGGGCATTAGGTTGTGCAAAAGTGATCTTTAGTGCAAGTAGGAGATTGTTAGGATTAATATGCCCTAAAGCTCACTTATACATGACATTTTGGATGCTAAACAATGAATAATCATTTTTGTTAAATGGCATTATGAGTTTCTTACATATTATCTCTATTATGTTTTATTGATGCATGAATAAAGGTCTTTTGACTTGAAAAATTGACTTAGGTGTGTAGTGAGGCTAGAAGCATAGTAGGTCCATGTCTACATTTAGTCACACCATAAATTGAATCCATAACCAAATAGTAGAGTTGGGCACTCTATTAGGCTAAGGTTTTATTGAGCAAGTCTCCACTTTGAGGGTGATCTACCTAGGTCATTGGAGGACTTTTTAGATTTGTCTCAATATTACGTGTGTCACGTATTGAGCAAGATCATTGTGAGTATGTTTTCTAGAGATGTACTATCAAAGAAAGAAAACAAGACACTCACTGCTACTAAATGATCATTGCTCTTAATCTTGAGTATATGTGGATGAACTAATCAAGTTAGGATTTGGTACTTTGATTCACTGTGGGTGAGATCTTACTTTATTAAGATCAACAGCCTTGTGCATTGAGTGCTCAGTTCTAATTAATTGGAACGTGCATATGTAATATGGAATCTATATGTCTCTTTTGGGATTGTCCAAATTTATCATCTAAATCTAAATCTAGTGATACTACCTTTATAGGTGTGTCGGTCATATGGCTGTAGGGTCGCTCCTGAGATCAAGAGATTCCATAACTAAGGATGGTTGGCAATAAGACAAGAAACCCAACGAAAAAAGATACAGCTAAAAAGGTGATAGCACACAGGCCAAACGATTGGCCTTAGCTGTAGGTTTACATAGAGGGGCATTATGGTTGGTTATTTAGTAGGTCAAAGACAAAGTTCACATTCTTTTGTGATAAGCTTCTGGGTAAATAGCAATTAGTCTTAGAGTACAACTTTGATCTTATGGTGGAATAGATCGGAGTTAAAAATAATTATTATGCCGCCTAGATCGGGCAACGACATTTTTAATTATTTTTGGAAGCCAAGGTCAATTGTGTCTTCTTGGTCCCTTCCCTAATGACTTTGAGACAGTAATCTTGAAAAAGCAAATTCCATATGTGGTAGTAGACTTATTGGGCCAAAGCTTAGAATTGGGTTTTGGCTTTCTTTAGAGTCCAAGATAACCTAATTGGGCTAGAATGGTTTCCTATTGGGCTTGGGCCTTCACATGGAATATGGACTATGTGTTGGGCTTGGATGGTGGGCTTGGCCCAAGTCTTCCAAGACAATTGGACAACTTGCAAAAGTCTACAAAACTAAGTGGACAACTTGCATAAGTCTTTCAAGGCAAGTGGACAACTTACATAAAGGAAATTACGACATGGAAATTTTCTCTCACATGGAAAGATTAGCAACTTGGGGTGCCAAAGTTCCTTCTATAAATAGACAAGACCCTACACCTTTTATGTAATCCACTTTGTAGTTAATTTATTCCTCTTTGGTAAGAAAATATCACAACATAAAATACACACGTATTGTGTGATTTTTGCTCTAGTTTTCAAGAGTATATTACTTTGCTTCTTCCCATACAAGAGGTTATTCTCTTAGGCTAAGTCTCTTCAATCATAGAGAAGAAGACTAGGGTGTTGTCTAATGCGACACCTTTATAGTAAATTTTTTGTGGCCTTGTTCATGAGTAAAAACAAAGCTCGTGACGGTTATAGCTTCATCAAAGGCCCCACATTTCCAGAGGTTAGCTTTACATATTTTGCAAATACTGGTTATGTTCTATATGTTCTTAAGCACGTTCTTGTGTGTGTTATGTGGATATATTATTTTCCTAGCATGTTTTCTTAGTTAAATTTTTTAAAATATGGACTAGGATACACCACACTTAATAATATCGATCCTGTAGATAGGGCGTCATATTCATTACGCTTTGCCTTAGAACATGTAGGATAATGCTTAATAGTTGTCACCCCACTATAGTATCCCTAGAACAATGATACACAAGTTAGGACTAGTCTAGCTCAAGTCTCTTTTAGCTTTAGGTCTAGCTAATAGGAGTCCAAATAGGTTTAGTTGACCTTAGTATTCCTAGGTCTTAGCTTTAAATTCTACTAATGGTTTAAGAGCTAGGGTAGGTTCGTTCTAGGATACCTAGGTCATTTTCTAGTCCCCCCATGGCCTTTGGTACATAAGAACCACACTGTAGCTCTAAGTGTGCACGCTTAGGGATGGACCCGCACCAAATCCTAGTGTGTAATTAGGTTACTAGCTAGTTGCTTAGTATTAGAGCTTTATTTAGTATGCCAATCCCTGAATCCCATAGCTAAAAGGTAGAAAGTCATCCATTCACAAGTATAGGTCACCTTATTACCTTTTCATAGGTTTAATCCCCTTAAAAATAGCTTAGTTCTTACCTTTTTCCTTTCTTGCATTCATAGTGTACTCTTCTATTTTCCTCTTAGCTCCATAAAATCCAAAAAGTATAAAACATGACTAGTTTAGGTTTCTTTTTAAGCTTTCACTATAACATACTAGCTTAGGATTTTATCATACTTTGAGCCTCCATATGGTTCGACACCAACATTAATATCTCTATATTGCACGGTCCGTACACGTGCGAGACCTTTTAGGGCTTACACCTTCAAGGGCACATCAAGTTCTTGGCGTCGTCGCCGGGGAGACACGATGATTTGCATTCTTTGTTTATATGCTTTGGTTGTTGCTTTATCTGCTTTCCTTCATTTTTCTTTATTGTTTGCTTGGTTTTTGCTTATCTTACTTCTTGTTTATATTATTTTACTTTGGTACTTACTTATCTATCTACGTTTTTGTTTTCTTTTGAGCTATTAAGTTTATTTTGTACACTTAGCTTGCTTGTTTGTTTAGCTTTATTAGTTGTTCTTGTTTTTGTTTTTAGTAGACTTTCTAGGATTGTGGCTTATTTGCTATAGTCTTAGGTTTGTTAAAGTTTCAGGGGTTGAAGTGGCCAGAGTTAGGATAGTTTTTGCATGCTTGGTAGAAGATCCCTTGGAAATCCCCCACTTTCCCGTAATCTCGAAACCGATAGGATTACTAGACATTTTAGGAATTTAAAAGATCTTCTTGAGGAGACGGCCTATCCAAATAATCCTCCTATCTTTCCTATTCCCTCTTTGAATCCAATTCCACCTCATGATTACCATGGGCATCAAACCCAAGATCATCTTAGGCAAGAGCCACTTAGACCAGACCCACCCATAGATGAGGAGCCTACTCTTAGGCAATTCTTCCTCCCCAAAGCCTTTGAGCCTAATTTGGCTATTCAAATTATGGTTGGGGGGAGACAAACTTCAAAATCAAGCCTAATATGTTTGCCATGCTTTCTTCCTTCTATAAGAGAAGTAATAAAAGTCCTCTAGAGCTTATTACCAATTTTGTTGAGAAAAGTTCCACCCTCCATGTCCTCAATGTCTCCCAAGAGATCATACATCTAAGATTGTCTCCTTTCTCTCTTAAGGACAAAGCTAAGACTTGGTTGGATTCCTTACCTAATGGTTGCATCACTTGATAGGTTGAGCTTCAATCTAGGTTTTTTCAGAAATTCTATCCTATGGCCAAGACGGTCGACCTTAGGACTGCCATTATGACTTTCTTCCAGCATAATCTAGAATCTTTTCATGAGGCTTAGAACAGGTTCAAAGACCTTCTTAGACAGTGTTTGCACCATGGGTATAGTAGTCATGACCTACTCCTGTACTTTTTTCGAGGCTTAAATGAACAAAATAGGATGATGGTCAATACCGCCTCTGGTGGTGGCTTCTATACGTTGAGACCGACTGAGACATATGAGAAGATACAGTTGATGGCCGAAAATTCTTTTCAAAACTTTACTATGGATAGGTCCAATTAAAGAGGTACTAGGAGAGGTGTTGGTGAGGTTGGGGTTTGTTTAGATTTAATCATTAAGGTAGAGGCCTTAACAAATAGGTTAGATCAAGTTATTTCTTTTCTCTTTCCTCTCACAATCATAGGACTAGTTCTGTAGCTTTGTCCTCCACCACTTTGGTAGTTAAAGTATGTGCTTTATGTTTTGAGTCATCTTATGAAACCATAGCTTGCCCATTAGCACCCTAGTTTCCCAAATTTATGAAGAAGCAAGTGTGTACTACTCAAGGTTATTCTAGTGAGTACAATTCATATGCAAACGCATACAATTCGGGTTGGAAGGACAACCCAAATTTTTCTTAGAGACAAGGTCAAAATGAGTCTAATTCATATCCCTAGGCCCCACTCCAGCGGTGACCCCCTCTTGCTTACCTCCAAAGCTTTACCATGTCAATCAACCTAGGCTTCTTAGTGTTCCTTAGCCACAGGCACTCCCTGCTCCCTCTAGTAGTGAGCCCACTAGTGATGATAGTATTGAGAAGATGCTCCAGTTGATGCAATAGGAGTTAGTTAGTTGTAGGCAGTAGATAAAAAGCTATCAAGGTAGGGCAATTACCCAATTAGGATAGTTTACCATGTAGTTGAGAAGAGACCTAGGAAGTTGCCTTCTTAACTGGAAGTGAACCCTAGAGTCTAGTCTTATTCCTTTACCGACACCACTTATCCCCGTCAGGCCCAGGCTAAAGTCGTCACCACTTTTAAAAGTAGTAGAATAGTGGATAATAGAGTTGACTATATAGTACCTGTACCTAGTGGTCCTTTTGAGTTTAGAGATCTTAATTGTAGCCCTATAGAGAGAGGTCATGTTGAGAAAGTTGGGCCTATTAGAGATCATGGAGAGAGTAGTACTTTTTGCCCACATTGGAAGGGAAATGAGCCCATTGATGATTCCCATGTGCCTAAAGGTATTGCACCTAGAGTTCCCTTCCTAACTACCTTAGAGAGGCCCACACCTAATGAGAATTCTAGGTTTTTCAAGATTTTAGAGCATCTTAAGGACCTTAAGTCAAGCTACCTTTGATAGACACGATCATTTCTATTCCTTCCTATTCTAGGTCCTTCAAGGATATTTGTATAAGGAAACGTAGGTCATTGAACATTCCAAAGATGGTGATGCTTATGGAAAAAGATGAGTATTATTTGTTCTTTGGGCCTTTCGCCTAAGATGAGTGACCCCGGAGCTTTCACCATTCCTTGTAGGATCCGTGAGACCCAGATTGATCATGCCTTACTGGATCTAGGGCCTAGTGTGATTCTCATTCCCTACTCTATCTATCAACAACTAGGTTTAAGTGAGTTGTTTCTTACACATGTCACTCTTCAACTGGCGGATAGGTTTGAGCAAAGACTTAGGGGTATAGTAGAGGATATTATGGTCTAGGTTGGTGAGTTCATGTACCCTGTTGACTTCATAGTATTAGATATGGATTCGGGTCACGATATTAGGCATTTCACCCCCATTTTATTAGTTGTCCCTTTCTTGCTACTACGGATGCCATTATTCATTATAAGCCAGGGTTATTAGACATGAAATTTGGAAATTTGAGGTCCACCATAAAGGTTGCCAAGGTAGTGAATAAAGCTAGTATAAGAAGAGAAGATAATAGAGAAGAATCCTTTGGAGTAGATGTGATTGATTCTTACATTAAAGACTTTGTAGAGAGAACTATGATTGATGAAAAAGAACTAAGAAAATTTGAGGATTTGTTGACTAGCTTTGATTTAGAGATATTAGAGAGGAAATGTGTAGCTTCTACTTCTTTAGTTAAGGATTCTTCGATTGATAAGTCACTTGAGGTTATTCTTTCTAGTCTTAATTCTAGTGATGTCAATGGGGACATTAAACCTCTTCTTGAGCATTTGAAGTATGATTTCCTAAGCCCTAGTCAGACCCTTCTGGTTATCATAGCTTCCAATCTTTCTAGAGAGCATGAGGAATATCTATTAGAGATTCTTAGGAAACATAAGAAGGCTATAGGGTGGAAAATTGATGATTTGAGAGGTATAGATCCTTCTATTTGTATGCATAGCATTCACCTTGAGGATGAAGCCATTCGTTCTAGGGAGATGCAAAGGAGGCTAAACTCACGCATGAGCGAAGTAGTTAAGAAAGAGATCATTAAGCTTTTAGACGTAGGCATTATCTATCTGATCTCCAATAGTAAGTGGGTTAACCCAGTCCGAGTCATCCCTAAGAAGTTTGGGATCACGATTGTAAAGAATGAGAGAGGAGAACTTAACTCTACGCGTATTCCCATGGGTTGGAGAGTTTGTGTTGACTATAGGAAGCTCAACTCCAAAACTAGGAAGGATCATTTCCCATTGCTTTTTCTAGACCAAATTCTAGATAAAGTAGCTGGGCATAGCTACTACTGCTTTTTAGATGGCTATTCTGGGTTTATTTAGATACTCATATTTCCTGGGGACTAGATGAAAACCACATTTATTTGTCCTTATGGCACTTTTGCCTATAAAAGGATGCCCTTCGATTTATGTAATGCCCCAGTGATTTTCCAGATGTGTATCATGGCCATTTTAGCGATATGATTGAGAGGCACCTAGAGATTTTCATGGATGACTTCTCAGTCCTTGGTGATAATTTTGATGAGTACTTGAGTCACCTCTCTTTAGTCTTACACTATTATAAGGAGAAGAACTTAGTGTTGAGTTAGAAGAATCCCAATTCATTGTGCAGCAAGGATAGTTTTGGGTCATGTAGTCTCATTTAGTGGCATTCAAGTTGACCCAGCTAAGGTAGAATTTATTGAGAAGTTGCCTGTCCCTAAGTGTGTTAAGGATGTTAGATCTTTTCTAGGGCATGTAGGATTCTATCGTAGGTTCATTAAGGATTTACCCCTTATCTAGGGTTTTAGCAGAAGATCTCTCATTTGAGTTCAAGGACAAGTATGTTAGAGCTTTTAATAGGCTTAAATCCTTGTTGTCAACCTCTTCGATCATCCAACCACCTGACTATAGTCTCCCAATTAAGGTATGTGTGATGCATCCAATTATGTGATAAGATCTATTTTAGGAAAAAGGAATGATAAGTTGCCCTACGTAGTGTACTATGATAGTAAAACTCTTGATGAAGCCCAAAAAAACTATTCCACCATAGAAAAAGAGCTCCTAGCAGTAGTTTTCTCCCTTGACAAGTTTAGGTCATACATCCTAGGGTCCAAAGTGATTGTCTACACCAATCATATGACATTGAGGTGTATGTTAGCAAACAAAAGTCTAAGCCTTGCTTGATTAGGTGGTTGCTTCTTCTTCAAGAGTCTGACATTGAAATCTGGGATAAGAAGGGTAGAGAGAACTTAGTAGTAGATCACATTTCCTATCCTGTTAGTGAGTCTTCTAGTTATCCATCTCTTTTTTGTGATTCATTCCCGACAAGTAACTGTTTGCCATCTCTCATCAGACACCTTGGTTTGCTCATATTGTCAATTATCTTGCCACAAGATGTTTTCCCTCCCACTGGGAGAAGAGTAAGAGAGATAGGTTCCTAGCTCAAGTCAGACATTTCTTTCAGTTGGATCCTTATCTTTTCAAAGTATGTATGGAACAAGTGATTCACCGGTATGTAGCTGAAGATGAGTTTGAAAGCATGTTAGTATGTGCCACGATGAGGGGTGTGGAGGTCATTTTAGTGGAAAAAAGACCACAGTAAAGGTCATGCACTGTAGATTGTTTTGGCCCATTCTCTTTAGGGATACCTAAGAATACTGTAAAAAGTTTGTTAAATGTCAACAATCCAGGTCCATCTTTAGAAGAAACATGATGACTTTATCCCCTATTCTTTCATATGAACTTTTAGATGTTTTAGGTATTCATGGGTTACTAATACCTTCTAATGGCCATAGACTATCTGTCCAAATGGGTAGAGGCTATTACCACATGCACTAATGGCCATAGGGTAGTGATGAAATTCATTAAGGAGAACATTTTCTCTAGATTTGGAGTCCCTAGGGTCTTGATTAGTTATGGGGATTTGCATTTTTGCCATAGGACTTTAGAGGCCTTGCTGAGGAGATATTCAGTTACCCATAAGGTTGTTATCCCTTACCATTCGCAAATTAGTGGACAAGTAGAGGTGTCCAATAGGGAGATCAAACACATTTTAGAGAAAATAGTTAGGCCCAATAGGAGAGATTGGTCATTTATGCTAAATGATGCTTTATGGGCCTACCATACTGCCTTTAAGACTCCTATCGATATGTCTCTGTACATATCGGTTTATGGGAAAGCTTGTCACTTATTGGTAGAACTTGAGCATAGGGCTTATTAGGCCATCAAGGCCTTAAATTTCAATTTGGCAAGAGCGGGTTAGAAAAGAAAGCCAGACCTAGAAGAGTTGGAGGAGCTTAGATTTGAAGCATATAAGAACGCCAAACTTCATAAGGATAGGATGAAAAGAATTCATGATAACACATTCTTAACAAATCATTCCCTCCCTCCGATAGTGTTTTGTTGTTTAACTCACGTTTGAAGCTCTTTCCATGTAAGCTCAAGTCAAGATAAGATGACCCGTATGGATTGTTGGTTGCCTACCCTTCTAGAGCAATCAAGATCAAGGATTTGAAGGATGACCGAAAGATGACAGCAAACAGGCAACACCTAAAGCATGGATATGATCCGAGTGATGTGTTGTGTTTTTGTGTGTATTTGTATTGTCATTTATCTACGTTTAAGAGATGTTTTGAGCTTTAAGAGATACATTAGCATAGTACTTATGCTAGAGTTAGGCTTCAGCGTAAGCAAATGTATATAGTTGAGTTTAGAGACAAACACTACACAAATGCATGCTTATGTCTTGTGTTTTTGGTAAAGTTAAGTCAAAAGCTCAAGACTTGAATTGATGGATAATTAATGTTGAAGTCAAGTTCGAGATGTTCAGGATGTGGGAGAAGCATAAAAGAAGTGTTTGGAAGCAATTGGGTGAAGAAAAAGGCAAACGGAGTAAAATGGACGCAAGCCGGTCCACTGGCCTAGGCAACCAGCCAAAATAGAAAGCAACCCCCTTCAATCTAGTCAACCTCAAGACTAGGCCAGTTGACCGGCCAAGGCCCTGGTTGGATGCATATGTTGCATTATTTAAGCCTTTTCTAGCCCTTTTTTTTTAGTAGATTTTGATCCCCTTTCACCTCCCATTCATAGGCCTACTTCTCACACACAAAACCCTACTTTCTCTCACCTATAATACACACTCTAATATATACACCCACCTATGATTAAGTTGATTTCAGAGGATTCAAACATCAATTTGGTGAAGATTTACTCAAGTTTGAAAGAGACAAGAAAGGATGGAAGGGGAGCTTTCTTAACCCTCTTTCATTCTCCTTTATTATATACTTGAATAGATAGATTAGGGTGACTAAACTTCTGCAATGGGATATTTTTTTATTCTTTGTTATGGGATTTGATTGGCTTATAAATATACATACTTTGTTCTTATTTTTGAAAAGCTTTGTATCATTTCATATCTATGTGTTTGATGTAATGCTTGAATGAGTTGTATGTTTATTGATTGAGTTGTATTTGCTATAGAACACTTCTAATCCTTGGATTATGCATGTCTATGTGTGTAATTATGGATAATATGAAGTAGGTTAGTTAGATTCTTGTAACATGCCTTATAGTGAATAGATGCTCAAATATTGCTACAAGGTAATGCTTAAATGTTTCCAATTGCATAAATCGAACTTGCTTGTGTTTGTTTCATGGATAGGACATCATATTCACAATGCCTTACGTTACAATATGTAGGACTATGCCTATTAAATACCAATCCGCTTTAGTGTCCCTAGAATGACCATGCATAATTTAGGGCTAGTTTAGACCGAGTCCCCTTTAGCTTTAAATCCAGCTAGTAGGAGTCCAGAGGCTTAGTCGACCCTATAAACCCTATGTCTTAGCTTTAAATCCAGTTAATAATTTAGGAACTAGGGTAGGATCATTCTAGGACACTTAAGTAATTCTGTAGTCCCTCATATGGCCTTAGGTACATAAGGACCACACCATAGCTCAAAGTGTGCACGCTTAAGAACACACCCTATCGAGTCCTAGGGTGTAATTAGGACAATATCTCGAATCCTACAGCATTAAGTTAAAGAGTCCCATGTTCACAAATGTAGGACACCCTATCTCCTTCCCATAGGTTTAATCCTCCTAGATTAGCTTAGTTCTTACTTTTCCTTTCTTGCATTCATAGTGTAGCCTTTCATTTCCCTCCTAGCTCTCGTTAATCCAAAACACCAAAAATATGTTTAGTCTAGGTTGCCTTTTCGTCACTTTCTATGATACCAAGCATGGGATTTACTTCACGACAATAGCCTCCCAGTGATTCGATACCCGCATTAATATTGCTATATTGCACGATTCATACGCTTGCAGGACCATTTAGGGCTTACACCTTCAAACGAACATCAAGTTCTTGGCACCGTTGCCAAAGAGGCATGATGGTTTGCATTCTTTGCTTGTGTGTTTTGGTAGTTGCTTTATATATTTTCTTTGTTTTTTTTTTCTCTATAGTTAGTTTAGTTTTAGTTTTAGTTTATCCTACTTCTTGTTTATATTATTTTGCCTTGGTACTAGCTTACCTATCTTTGTTTTTGTTTCTTTTCTAACTCTGAGTTTATTTTTTATATCTAGCTGGTTAGCTTGTTTAGCTTTATTAGTTGATCTTGTTTTTGTATTTACTAGTCTTTGTAGGATTGTATCTTATTTGCTATAGTTTTATGCTTGTTGAAGTTTTCAGGGGTTAAAGTGGCCGGAGTTAGGGTAGTTTTTGTATGCTTGGTAGGAGATCTCTTTGAAATACCCTAGTTCCCCTTAATCCAGAACCCAATAGGATTGCTAGACATTTTAGGAATTTAAGAGATCTTCTTAAAGAGATAGCCGTTCCCAATCATCGTCCTAATCCTCCCATTCACCCAATGAATCCCATTCCACCTCATGATCACCATGGGCATCAAGCCTGAGATTAGTTTGGACAAAACCCTCTTAGACCAGATCCACCCATAGATAAGGAGCCTACTCTTAGGCAATTCTTTCTCCCCATAGCTTTTAAGCCTAATTTGGCTATTTAATTTCTAATTTGAGGGAGACGAGCTTCGATATTAAGCCTAATATGTTGGCCATGCTTCCTTCGTTCTATGGAAGAAGCAATGAGAGTCCTCTAGAGCATATTACCGATTTTGTTGAGATAAGTTCCACCCTCCATATCCCCAATGTCTCCCAAGAAGTCATACATCTAAGATTGTTTCCTTTCTCTCTTAAGGACAAGGCTAATTCTCGGTTTCATTCTTTACCTAATGATACCATCACTTTATGGGCCAAGCTTCAATCTAAGTTCTTTCAAAAATTTTATCCCATGGCTAAGATGGCAAACCTTAAGACTACCATTATAACTTTCTCCTAGCAAGATCTAGAATCTTTTCATAAGGCTTGGGAAAGGTTCAAATACCTACTTCAACAGTGTCCACACCACGGGTATGGTAGTCATAACCTACTCCAGTACTTCTTTCGAGGTTTAAATGAATAAAATAGGATGACTGTTAATGCCGCCTCCAGTAATGGCTTCTATACTTTGAGGCCGACTGAGGCATGAGAGAATACGGAGTTAATGGCCAAGAATTATTTTCAAAACTTTTCCATGGATAGTTCTAGTCAAGGAATCACTAAGAGAGGTGTTAGTGAGGTGGCAGTTTCTTTAGATTTACCCGCTAAGGAGAGGCCCTAACAAATAAGTTAGATTAATTCATTTCTCAGTCTCTTTCCTCTCAGAGTCATAGGACTAGTTCCATAGGTTCATCCATCACCCTTTAGGTTGTTGAAATGTGTCCTTTATGTTCTGAGTGGTCTCATTAGATCGTAGCTTGCCCTTTAGCACCCCAATTTCTCGAATTTATCAAGGAGCAAGCATGTGCTACTCAAGGTTATTCTCGTGAGTACAATCTATACTCAAACACGTACGATTCGGGTTGAAGGGACAACCTAAAATTTTCTTGGAGATAAGGTTAGCATGAGTTTAGTTCACATCCTCAAGCCCCACTCCAGCAGTGACCCTGTCTTGCTAACCTTCCAGGGTTTTACAAAGTCAATCAACCCAGGCTTCCTAGTACTCCTCAACTACCGGCACTTCTTGCTCCTTCTAATAACCAATCTCCTAGAAATGATGTGATGAAGTTGATGCAATTTATTCAGAATCAATAACAGGTATTAGGCGGTCAGCAATAGGAGTTAATAGATAATAAGCAAGAGATGGCTAGCTATAAGCAGTAAATGGCTATGTTTGAGGCACAGTTAAGGCAACTTATCACCCAGTTGGGCACTTAAGACCCCATAAAATTGCCTTCTCAGCTGGAGCTAACCCCTATAGTCCAATCCTGTTGATCCACCAACACCACTTATTCCCCTCAGGCCTAAGCTAAGGTCGTCACCACTCTTAGGAGCGGTAAGATAGTGGAGAATAGAGTAGGAGTTAACTTTGCATTGCCTACACCTAGTGGTCCTTCCGGGTCTAGAGAGGCTCATTATAGCCTTGTTGCGAAGGAGTCTAAAGAGGGTCCTGTTGAGAGAGTTGAGCCTATTAGAGACCATGGAGAGAATAGTATTTCCTGCCCATATAAAGAGAAAAAAGAGCCCAAGAATGATTCCCATGTGTCTAGAGATGTTGCACTGAGAGTTCCCATCCTATGTGCTTTAGAGTGGCCCACAGCTATTGAGGATTTTAGGTTTTTCAAGATCTTAGAGCATCTTAAGGACCTTAAGGTTAATCTTCTCTTGATAGATGCGATCATTTCCCTTCCCTTCTATTCTAAGTTCTTCAAGGACCTTTCCACAAGGAAGCGTAGATCATTAAACATTCCTAAGAAGGTGAGTAGTATTTGTACTTTGGGCCATCCGGCCAAGATGAGTGACCCCAAAGCTTTCACCATTCCTTGTAAGATCTATGAGACCCAGATTGTGTTTATTTTCCATATTTAGCTTGTTAGTTTGTTTAGCTTTACTAGTTGTTCTTGTTTTTATTTTCAGAAGTCTTTCTAGAATTGTGGCTTGATGTGTTCATTTTGTGTGTTTATGTATTGCATGTATATATTTTTTTTGAGGTGTTTTGAGCTTCATTAATGTATTAGTATAGCATTTCGGTCATACTTGTGCTTACTAGGGTTTACCTGTTCGTAGTTGAAGTTAGGACTTAAATGCTACACTAATACGCATTTTTTGCTTATTTTAGGTGTGATTTGGAGAGATAATTAGAGCTTAATTGAGGGTGATTAGAGTGTGGAAAAAACCAAAGGGTGTTTCAGACACAAAGGAATGAAGAAAAGTGCATTTGGAAGTGGCCGAGCGAAGGAAGGAACGACTGAGGTGAAACCGAGTGCAACGTGAGCCAAATTCAGAGCTTGCAACCAAAAAGCACATGAACAAATTCTAGACATGTTTTAGGGAGATAAAGATGGCTTGGAAGATCCCCAAAGCGGTAAGAAGCTATGGAAAAAATGGTACGCGAATCGGAGCCAAAATGTGCAAGATATTAGCATATTACTGTCAAGACCGGTCAACATCCCGTCGAGGCCGGTCGACCACCTAAGATCGACCGGCCAGATCTAGCCCAATTTTGGCTGGTTGACTTAGCTCAAAATCTGGTCGACTTAGCTCCAAATCTGGTCGACCGGCTACGCCCCTGACTAGATGTAATTTCAACTCTATTTAAGCCACTTTTCAGCATTTTTTTAGGGGAACACCTACCAATACACACACCCATTTCCCTAAACCCAAAATCCACCTAAAGCCACCTCACACACTCACTTCTAAATCCATTTTAGCACTAAGAATCAAGCCACAAAAAGGATCAAACACAAGGACTTGGGCATAGCTCATGGATTGTAAAGCTTGGCTATGGATAGAAAGACATCTCTCTTTTATCTTAAGTCTAATTATGTTTGATTAGAGCTATGTAGAATGATTTACTCTTGTTTAATGGATGATTATTATATTATTATTATGGGTATTTGATGGATTTATATATATATGCTTGTACTTAGGATTTTAATTGGCAAATTTACATTCATGTCTATGTGTATATGTATTTTAAAGCCTATTATGCTATTAACCATTTCTAAATCAATGTATAAGCATATCTATATGTTTGTGTGGTGATTACATGAAGTGGGTATGCCTATATACATGTCTATGTATGTGTTAGCATACTTAATAGTATAAATAGCATCTATTGCTTACGTGTCGAGTGCTATTGCTTAAATTGGCGTAATCTAAGTATGTCTATATGCTTAATAGTAGAATACCCGGGGATATTCTCGAATGCCATGCCCTAGATTTGTTTGCTTTGTGCTCAAATGTAAATACCCGGTATTGTGATGATGATCTGTGGTGCATAACTAATGGCTAGCCTAGGTCGACTCTCCCTTAGCTTGAAATCCAACTAACGGGTTTTAAGGTAGGTTAGTCGACCTTAGACAGACTAGGTCTTGACTTTAAATCTAGCCAACGATTTAGACACTAGGGTTAGATCGATCTAAGTCACCAAGAATCCTAACTAGCTAATCGTATAGCCCTCATCCATAAAGACCATGTGCCGTGGCTCTAGGGGTCAACACCTAGGGATGGATTTGCACTAAAGCTTAGGGTGTAATTAAGAGGTTAATTAGGAGACTAGATGAGAGCAACCTAGTTTAATCTATCAACAACCCTAACAAGAAGTAGTAATCACTCATTTGCAAGTTGTAATCACCCTATTCCCCATATCCACGTGTTAGCATCCCCTTAGATCGTTTGATTCCCCCATCATACACACATACCGTCTTTTTATATTCTTACCTATAGCTTAGAATTATCTTTCCTGAGCTCCCCTTAAACCAAAAATACCAAAAAGATTTTATATAAGACCCCAACACCTAACTCATTAAAATGCATTTAGCTTAAGATGCTACACACATTAGGCCTTCCCGTGGATTTGACCCTGCACTCGCAAACACTGTGCTACATGTGATCTATGCACTTGCGAGCTACTTAGGATTGTGCAGAAATAGCGTATCACAACTTATTTGCTATAGTTTTAGGTTTGTTGAAGTTTTCGGGGGTCAAAGTGGCTAGAGTTAGGATAGTTTTTATACGCTTGGCAGGAGATCCCCTAGAAATCCCCTAGTTACCCTTAATCTTGAACCTGATAGAACTGCTAGATATTTTAGGAATTTAGGAGATCTTCTTGATGAGATGGCCAATCCCAATCATCCTCCTAATCCTCCCATTCCCCCAATGAATCCTATTTCACCTTATGATCACCATGGGCATCAAGCCTAAGATTAGTTTAAACAAGACCTTCTTAGACCAGACCCACCTATAGATGAGGAGTCTACTCTGAGGCAATTCTTTCTCCCCAGAGCTTTTGAGCCTAATTTGGCTATTTAAATTTCGGATTTGAGGGAGACAAACTTCGATATTAGGCCTAATATGTTGGCCATGCTTTATTCTTTCTGTGAGAGAAGCAATGAGAGTCCTCTAGAGCATATTACCGATTTTGTTGAGATAACTTTGACCCTGCATGTCTCCAATGTCTCCTAAGAGGTCATACGTCAAAGATTGTTTCTTTTCTCTCTTAAGAACAAGGTTAAGTCTTGGTTTCATTCTTTACCTAATGGTTGCATCATTTCATGGGTCGAGCTTCAATCTAAGTTGTTTCAAAAATTTTATCCCATGGCCAAGGTGGCTGACCTTAGGACTGCCATTATGACTATCTCCAAGCATGATCTAAAATCTTTTCATGAGGTTTGGGAGAGTTCAAAAACCTTCTTAGGCAGTGTCCACACCACGATTATAATAGTCATGACCTACTATAGTACTTCTATTGTGGTTTAAATGAACAAAATAGGATGATGGTCAATGCGACCTCCGGTAGTGGCTTCTATGCTTTGAGACTGACTGAGGCATGGAAGAAAATGGAGTTGATGGTGAAGAATTCTTTTCAAAACTTTGCCATGGATAGGTCAAGTCGGGGAAGCACTAAGAGAGGTATTAGTGAGATGGGAATTTCTTTAGATTTACCCGCTAAGGTAGTGGCATTAACAAATAAGTTAGATCAATTTGTTTCTTTGTCTCTTTTCTCTCACAGTCATAGGACTAGTTCCATAGGTTCATCCTCTACCATTTTTGCTATTAAAGTGTGTGCTTTATGTTCTGAGTCATCTCATGAGACCATAGCTTCCCTTTTAACACCCCAGTTTCCCAAATTCATGAAGAAGCAAGCGTGTGCTACTCAAGCTTATTCTCGTGAGTACAATCTGTACTCAAACATGTACAATCCAGGTTAGAGGGACAACCCAAAATTTCCTTGTAGACAAGGTCAACATGAGCCTAGTTCACATCCCTAGGCTCGACTCTAGCAGCAACTCCATCCTGCTAATCGTACAGGGTTTTACAATGTCAATCAACCCAAGCTTTCTAGTGCTCCTCAGCCACAGACACTTTCTGCTCCCTCTAATAGTTAGTCTCCCAGCAATGATGTGATGAAGTTAATGTAGTTTATTTATAATCAACATGAGGCATTAGGTAGTCAACAGCAAGAGTTAGCAAATAATAGGCAAGAAAGGGCCAGGTTTGAGGCACGGTTAAGGCAGTTTGTCACCTAGTTGAGCAATAAAGACCCTGCAAAATTATCTTCTTAAAGAGGTCCACGCCTAAAGAGGATTCTAGGTTTTTCAAGATCTTAGAGCATCTTAAGGACCTTAAGGTTAATCTTCCCTTGATAGATACGATCCTTTCTATTCTCTCCTATTCTAAGTGATTCAAGGACTTTCCTATAAGAAAACCTAAATCATCAAAAATTCCTAAAAAGCTGAGACTTATGAAGAAGATCAGTAATATTTGTACTTCAGGCCTTTCGACTAAGATGAGTGACCCTAGAGCTTTCACCAATTCTGGTAGGATCCTAAGACCCAGATTGATCATGCCTAGCTAGATTTAGGGTTTAGTGTGAATCTCATTCCTTACTCTGTCTATCAGTAGCTAGGTCTAGGTGAGTTGTCCCCTACACATGTTACTCTTTAGCTCACTAATAGGTTTGAACGTAGACTTAGGGGTGTGGTAAAGGACCTTATGGTCCTAGTAGGTGAGTTCGTGTACCTTGTTGACTTCATAGTATTAGATAAGGATTTGGGTCACTATTCTAGGCATTCTAACCCCATTCTATTAAGTCATCCTTTCCTTACTACCGCAAATGACATTATTCATTGTAGGTCAGGGTTATTAGAGATTAAATTTGGGAATTTGAGGTCCACTATGAAGGTTGTCGAGGTGGTGAATAGGGCTAGTGTAGGAGGAGATGAGGATGGAGAAGAGTGCTTTAGAATGGCTATTATTGATTCTTATTTTGAGGACTTTGAAGAGAGGACTATGACTAATAAAGAAGAATTGAGGAAATTTGAGGAATTGTTGTCTAGCTTTGATTTGGAGACCTTAAAGCAGAAATTTGTAACTTCTACCTCCTTAGTTAAGAGTTCTTTGATTGATAAGTCATTTAAGGTTAATCCTTCTAGTCTTAATTCTAGTGATGTTCTTGAGGTTAATCCTTCTAGTCTTAATTCTAGTGATGTTCCCATTGATGATGTTGAAGTTGATTCCCCCTTGGTTAAGCCTAATCTATCTTTAGAGCTCAAACCCCTTCTCAATCATTTGAAGTGTGAATTCCTAGGCCCTAATGAGACCATTCCAGTTATCATAGCTTCTGATCTTTCTAGAGAGGATTAGAAGCGTCTCTTAGAGGTTATTAGGAAATATAGGAAGGCTATAGGGTAGAAAATTGATGATTTGAGAAGAATTGTCCCTTCGGTTTACATGCATTGTATTCACCTTAAGGATGGAGCTGTTCCTTCTAGGAAGATACAAAGGAGGCTAAACCCACACAGGAGTGAAGTAGTTAAGAAAGAGATCAGTAACCTTTTAGATGCAGAAATTATCTATCCAATCTCCGATAGTGAGTAGGTTTGCCGGGTTCAAGTTGTCCCTATGAAGTCCAGGATCACAGTTGTAGAGAATGAGAAAGGAGAGCTTATCCCTATACATACTCCCGTAGGTTGAAGAGTTTGTATTTACTATAGAAAGCTCAACTCTAAAACTAGGAAGGATCATTTCCTGTTGCGTTTTCTAGATCACATCTTAGATATAGTTACTATGCATAGCCACTATTGCTTTTTAGATGGCTATCCCTAGTATAATCAGATCCCCATGTTTCTGGAGGACCAGGAGAAGACCACCTTTACTTGTCCCTATGACACTTTTACCTATAGGAGAATGTCTTTTAGTCTATGTACTGCTGCAGCATCATTTCAGATGTGTATGATGACCATTTTTTGTGACATGATTGAGAAACATTTCAAGATATTCATGTATGATTTCTTAGTCTTTGGTGATAGTTTTGATGAGTGCTTGAGCCACCTCTCTTTAGTCTTAAACCGTTATGTGGAGAAGAACTTAGTGTTGAGTTAAGAGAAATTCCACTTCATCGTGCAACTAGGGATATTTTTGGGGCATGTAGTCTCATCTAGTGGAATTCAAGTTGACCTGGCTAAGGAAAAATGAGAAGTTACCTATCCCTAAATATGTGAAGGGTGTTAGAACTTTCTAGGGTATGCAGGATTCTACCATAGGTTCATTAAGGATTTTAGCCATATAACACGCCCCTTGTCTAGGCTCTTAGCACAAGATGTCTCCTTTGAGTTTAAAGATTACTGTGTTAAAGCCTTCAATAGGCTTAAATCCTGATTGTCCACATCCTCGATCATCCAATCACCTGACTACAGTCTCCCATTTGAGGTGATATGAGATGCATTTAATTGCGATAGGAGCTATTCTCAGTCAATGGCGAGATAAGTTGCCCCATTGGTGTATTATGCTAGCTCTTTATAAAGCCCAAAAGAACTATACCACCAAGAAAAAGACCTTCCAGCGATTGCCTTCTCCCTTGACAAGTTTAGGGTAGATTACATTACTTGGTTAAAAACAATAAAAATTTTTCAAATTTTAATGCATGTAATGTTGTTTATTTTTTGGTTGATCATTGTGTTGGCTATTATGGTTGACTCAATTGATTGGTGAATATGAGTTGCATTATGGGGAGTGAATAGAGTGGATCGAAAATTGAGTCTTGGAGGGGATGCCCTTGGAAGTTGTGGGGAGTAAGGACCTTTAAGAATAACCCTTCTAGCCACCCCATAGCTTGGTAAGAAAGAGTGTTAAGAAAAAAAGGTTGTTGATATGAGTGCTTCTTCCTTGATTGGTTTTTTTATGTGCCAAAGCTTTTCTTTTTCTTTTCTTTTTGTGTGAATACAATGCAAAGCATGAAAAATCCAAAAAAATTGAAAAAGGCAAAAGGAGAAAAAATATAGAAAAAATTTGAAAAAGAGAAAAAGCCAAAGGCACCAAAAAGTTTTGTTAATAAGTGCATAAGTGACAAAATTTCAACTTAGCACATACTATCATCTTTGTAGATATATGAATAAGGCTTCTATAAGCCATTACATTTATATATTCTCTCATCTAGTCCTTGAGGCTTTGTGCATGTTGGGAAGGCCTATTAGTTGAGAGGACATGAAATATCATCATCCCGAGTGCGTGAGTTAGAATCCTAGGCTTGTGGTGGATTGGCCACTTAGGAAATTCCCATGAGAAATGAGGCCCCTTATAAGTAGAAGGAGGATCCAAAGAAACTTAGGGATCTCTCCACAATAGGAATGCACCCTTCATGCTTCTTAGACTAATTTTGATAGCGAGGCAATCCTTTACGTAACCCTTTGCATCAGCTTTAGAAATAAATTTAAAATTGAGCTTGCTTAGGGACAAGCAAGAAGAAGGTTTGAGGGTGTTGATGTGTTGTATTTTTGTGTGTGTTTGCATTGTTAATTGCCTATGTTTTAGAGGTATCTTGAGCTTTAAAAGATGCATTAGTGTAGTACATATACTAGAGTTAGGCTTAAGCATAAGCAAATGTACATAGTTGAGTTTCTACGTCAAATGCTATACTAAATGCTTAACTTTGTGCCTTAGGTGAGTTATAGGGCTGAAACGAAGCTTGAATGAGGATGAACGATGAAGATAGAAGAGGCACGGGTCGTGCGATGGAGGCCAAGAAAGAGGTCAACTGGAGGAGCCGGTCAACCTAGAAAAATTGCCGGTTGACCAGCCCCTCCATAGAGGAGCTTATTTTCAGCCGATCAACTGCCCTAAAGAGCCGGTCGACATAGCAGCATCACTATGAAAGCCGGTTGAGCTAAGAAGAAGAGCCGATCAATCGGCAATACGCAGCAGATGATATAAAAGCATGATTTTCAGCTTTTAAAAGGGATTATCTTTTAAACCTAACACACACCAAAAAAAAAACCCTAGCTACACCACCTCTAATACATACACAATCACAAACTTCTCACCCAGATTCAAGCTTGCTTGGAGAGTTTCACACACTCAAAGATTTTGTACATGAATTGTTAGGATGGAAAAGGAGTCTTCTATTATTTCTTTCATCCTCTTTTATGTATGTTAAAGTAGATTTGTTTAGGGTGATGATACTTGTGTAATGGGTTGATTCTATACTTCTATATTATGGAATTTAATTGCAAAATATACCTACATATGCTATGTTCTTCTTGTTTTAATGGTTATTGTTCAATACATGTCTAGGTGTTTGATAATATGTCTTAGAGAGTTGCAAATGTATAAATTAAAGTCTATTTGTTACTAAACACCTCTAATCCATTCTATAATCATGTATATATGTTTATGTTTGCATCTTGTGAAGTGGGTAATGCTTATATTCATGTTTATGTGTATGTTTGCATGATGTCTAGCGATAAATATAGCCTCAATATTGCATACATGTTGGCTCAAAAGTGCTTTTAATGGTGTAATATGAGCATGACAGTGTTTGGGAGTTGAATAAGCCCCTTTATTCGTGAACACCTTGGCCTAAAACATTTATGAATCCACTAATAGCTCAAATCCCACTGTAGTGAGCCTAGAATGATAAGGCATAATTTAAGGACAGTCTAAATCGAGTCTCATTTGGCTTTAAATCCAATCAATAGGTTTCTAGGTAGATTTAGTCGACCCTAGCAACACTAGGTCTTGGCTTTAAATCAAGCCAATGGTTTAGTACTAGGGTAGGTTCATTCTAGGTTACCTAGAAAGCTAATTGGTCACTCTAAAGGCCCTAGGTCATAAGGACCACGCTGTAGCTTTAGGAGGCGCCGCCTAGGGACGGACCAGCATCGAGTCCTAGAGAGAAATTAAGACACTAATTAAGCAACCTAGTTAAAAGAGCATTTGATAATTAAGCCATTCCATGTAATCCCATAGTATTTGAGTCTAGGATCACCCATGAACAAGTAGACAACACCCTAATCCTTTCCATTTATTAGTTCCCTCCAGATAGTTTGTCTCTATCCTTTCCATTCCCATAGTGTAGTTTTATTTTCTTTACCTAGAGCTCCCGATCATCCAAAATCACCAAAAATAGTTAGTTTAGATTTTCTTTTAGGCATTCTCTAGGACACACACACATAGAATCCATCCCACAACATAGCCTCCCTATGATTTAATACCTGTTCTCACATACACTACACTGTATCAATCCATGCGTTTGTAGGTCTTTAAAGCTTACACTGGAGGGACAACAATCAGCTTACATATATATATATATATATATATATATATATATATATATGTATATATATGTGTGTGTGTGTATATATATATGTATATATATGTATATATATATAGTTTGTTCTTATTTTGGGAAGCTTTATATCATTTCATATCCATGTGTTTGATGTAATGCTTGAATGAGCTGTATTTATATAAATTGAGTTGTATTTGCTATGGAACACGTCTAATATTTTGAATATGCATGTGTATGTGTGTGTTTGAGGATAATATGAAGTGGGTTAGTTAGATTCATGTCTAAGTGAATGTTAACATGCCTTATGGTTAATACATGCTCAAATATAGCTACATGTTGATGCCCAAATGCTTCTAATAGCATAAAACAAACTTGTGAATGTTTGTACCATGAATAGAACATCATATTCAAAATGCCTTATCTTAGAATATGTAGGACTGTGTCTATTAGATATCAATCCCCTTTTGTGCCCCTAGAATGACTGTGCATAGGTTAGGACTAGTCTAGATCGAGTCCTCTTTAGCTTTAAATCCAACTAATAGGAGTCTAGATAAGCTTAGTCGATCCTAAAAACCCTAGGTCTTAACTTTAAATCTAACTAATGGTTTAGGTACTAGGGTGGGATTATTCTAGAACACCTAAGTAACTCTCTAGTCCCTCATATGGCCTTAGGTACATAAAGACCAAGTTGTATCTCTAAAAGTGCATGCTTAGGGATAGACCCATGATGTGTTGAGTTTTGGTGTGTGTTTGCATTGTCATTTACCTATATTTAAGAGGTGTTGAGTGCTCATAATGATGCATTAGTGTAGTGCTTTTGATAAGAATAGGCTTAAGTGTAAACAAATATACATATCGAGTTTAAGAAACAAATTGCTACACTAATTGCTTATTTTCAATGATTTAGGTGAACTTTGGGTTAAGATCAAGATTGGACGATGAAATGTGATGAAGATGGGAAATGCACGAGTTTAAGAGAGAAAACCAGAGGTCAAAAAGACAAAGAATGGAGGAAGAAAGTCAGTCAGACGACCAAGGAAAAAAGAGCCGGTCCACCGGCTAGGTCGACCGGCCACTCTAGAGAGGCGCAAAAAATAGCCGGACGACCACCCCTCCAGAGCCGGTGGACCGGCTAGTCTAGAGAGCATCATTAAAAAGCCGGTCGAGTTAGGTCCAGAAGCCGGTCGACCGTCTATGTGCTGAGAACATATAAATAGGGCCCGATTCTGCAGAAAAGCAGAAGGATTTTTTTGGAAGTTTAACACGCACTTCACACCTAAAATTCTCACACACTTAACCCTAGATTCTACACACCTCACACACACTTTTCACACATTCCTCACCAAGAATCAAGTTTGATTTGGAAGGTTCAACATTTGGAATCAAGTTTGCTCAAAAGCTTTGTACAAGATTAGCTAGGATAAACGGGAAGCTTCATTATCTCTCTTTCATTCTATTTCCTATTATGATTGAGTAGACTTGTGTAGGGTGATTTAACTTATGTAATAGGTTAACTATATACTCTTATGATATGGGACATGATGGTTGAATATATATACATGTTTCAAATTTTCTTGTTCAAATGGGTATTTTCTCATTCATGTCTAAGTGTTTGATAAAATGCCTAGATGAGTAACATGTGCATAAATTGAAGTTCGTTTGTTACTAAACACATCTAATCCATGTTATAATCATGTCTATGTGTTTATATATGGATGCTTTGAAGTGGGTAATGTATATGTATATTCATGTCTATATGTATATTTGCATGCCTAGTAATGAGTATAACTTCAATAACGCATACATGTTGGTTGTTAATTATTTCTAATGGTATGAACTGAACATGACGATGTTTGGTAGTCGAATAGGTTCCATTATTCACGAGCACCTTGGCCTTGAACATGCATGAACGCACTGGCAAGTCAAATCCTGTTGTAGTGACCTTAGAATGACGAAGCGTAATTTAGGGCTAGTCTAGACCAAGTCTCCTTTGGCTTTAAATCCAGCCAATAGGTTTTCGGATAGTTTTAGTCGACCGTAGCAACACTAGGTCTTGGCTTTAAATTCAGCCAATGATTTAGGTACTAGGGTAGGTTCATTCTAAGTCACCTAGGAAGTTAGTTAGTCACTCTTAAGGCCCTAGGTCATAAGGACCACGCCGTAGCTCTAGTAGGTGCCGCCTAGGGACGGAACCGCACAGAGTCCTTGGGGGAAATTAGGACACTAACTAGCAACCTAGTTAAGAGCACTCATGATAGTTAGCCATCATTCCTTAATCCCATAGCATTTTAGTATAGAATTACCCATTCATAAGTCGAAGTCACGCTAATCCCTTCTCAATTGTTAGTTCCCTCTTGACCAACTTGTGTTCCCATTTTTCATATTCATAGTTTAGTTTTATTTCCTTTACCTAGAGCTCCTGATAATCCAAAACCCCAAAAAAATATGTCTAGTTTAGATCTTTCTTTTTGGCACCTTCTAGAGCACTAAGCATAGAATCCACCCACATTATTCACGCCTCCCTGTGTTTCGACACCCACACTTGTACACACTATATTGCATGATCCGTACGCTTGCGGGTCTTTTAGAGCATGCACTCGAAAGACGCACCAACCCGCACTGAGTCCTAGGGTGTAATTAGGACACTAGTTAGTTGCTTAGTATTAGAAGCAGTGTTTAGTAAGTCAATATGTCGAATCCCATAGCATTGAGTTAAAGAGTCACCTGTTCACAAGTATAGGTCACCCTATCACCTTCCCGTAGGTTTAATCCCCCTAGATTAGCTTAATTCTTACTTTCCTTTCTTATATTCATAGTGTAGTCTTTCATTTCCCTTCTAGCTCCCGTTAATCCAAAAAACCAAAAATATGTTTAGTCTAGGATATCTTTTCGATACTTTCTAAGACACCAAGTATATGATTCACTTCACAACAATAGCCTCCTTGTGGTTCGACACCCATATTAATACCTGTTGCTCAGAAAATGAATCCAAGAGGGGGGTGAATTGGATTATTGGCAAAATTAATCACTTAAAACTCTTAACAAATATTTCATGCAAAAGCACATGCAAAATTCAAAATAAATACTCGAAAAATAAAGAGTATAGGGTTAAGAGAATCAAACGCAGCGATTTAAAGTGATTCGAACTCCCGAGGGCCTAGTCCACTACCTAAGGTCTTCCCTTAGGATTTTGAAAACTTCACCAATGAAACGGCTTCTTGCTTAGTACGTTGTAGAAGCATAGAACAACGATCACAACCCTTGCTTCTCCACAAAGACCACAAGTATAACTTTATACTTGAGGATTTCAACCCTTCACTCTTAAGAATGGTTCCTCACACTTATGCTACCCAATAGCAAAGAAATTCACTCCCAATATGATAGAAAAGTGTTTGATATACAATGAACTTCTTATGAGCAAGAATACAAAGGCATTTAAACCTTCCTATGTTGCTCTAAGTAGATAAGCAGGTTATAAAGCTCAAGAACTTGTTCTTCGATACCAATAATATGCAATCAATGAAGATATCAATTAATAGAGTAAGATTGCAGTAAATGAAGTGTATTGAATGCAAGAGAGCTTAGAAAGATATATTGAACAAGTTATGTTTGAGTTGGGAGGAGAGCGGTGTATTTATAAGCCCAAAAAGTAAATCTCTCAACAGTCAAATTTTAAAACAACTCAGAGGGGCTACTAGAGCACTCTACCGGTCGACCCGTTGGGTGTTTCGGTAGTTCCAGAAGGCAAAAGGCCTTACCGGAACACTCTACTGGTCGACTACCTGAGTGGTCCGGTAGAGCACTTATGCTCTACTTTTGCCGGAAGACAATACCGGTCAACCACTTAAGTGGGCTAGTAGTTGCAGAAAAAGGTTGAAAAGTAGGTACACTTTTTTCAAAAAAGTTACTTTATATCAAATCAATAGTAGGCCACGATTTTCTACTAAATTTGGAAGCTCAATGCAACTACTTGTTTAGCATATTTCTCATCTCACTAATGCAATACAAACCAATTTATATAAACATTAAATGCAAAGCTAAAACTTGCACACAATCAAGATTTTTACAGTGTTCCGGTAGAGCACTTGCTCTCTGCTTTGCCGAAAGGCATTACCGGTTGACCGCCTAAGTAGGCCGATTGTTGCAGAAAAAGGCTAAAAAGCAGGTACACTTTTTACCAAAAAGTTACTTTATATCAAATCAACAGTAGGCCATGATTTTCTGCAGAATTTGGAAGCTCAATGCAACTACTTGTTTAGCATATTTCTCATCTCATTAATGCAATACCAACCAACTTGTATAAACATTAAATGCAAAGCTAAAACTTACACACAATCAAGACTTTTATAGATTTTTCATAGGGAATAGGTATATGCAAGTTGTTTACCTATAGATTCATATATATTGAGCAAGATAGCTTAAGTATCTGAAGTATAAAGAATATATATGCACTTTTACTGCAAATTTCATGCAAGTATGAACATATGTTCATATACATGAACATATAAAGGTATCAAATTCCAATGCAATAGAATATGCTATGTACATGCAACTCTATAATGTAAAAATATGGACTATAAGACTTTACTTTTTACAGGAAAAGACATTTCATGCAAGTATAACTACATGATCTCATATACATGATATATGCACATAGGTTAAATAGAAAAGATGATCAATTATAAACAAAGACCATAAGCAAAATTTGAATGGGTATGTATGTAATGCAATAAGTTATTGAGCTCATAGTATTTGTTTATGTACTTAGATCAATATGACAAAAACTAAGAAACAAGAATTGTACAGAGTCTTTAAGAAAGCTCCATAGAACTTCAATCGTCAAGCTCCATACACCATTTTCTTCAAATGCCTTCATCTTGCTCAAGCTAAGATATACAAGATGCTTAATGATAGCAATTAACAAACCACAATTATGGCATCATCAAAATATAATTATCATGATTAAAAACCATAAGTTCAACATTCTCCCCCTTTTTGATAATGACAAAATTGTCAACTTGGAGAGCTCCCCCTGAAGCTCCCCCTTAATCAAGGCATAAGCAAATCCAACCAACATGAGAGCAAAGCCAGAAAACCAAAAAAATAACCAAATAGTTACCACTACCAAATAGCTACCACTACCAAATAGCACTACCTTCTCCCCTTTAGCATCATCAAAAGAGAGGTAAAGAAGGAGTAGGAAATTAATGAGCCATCAACACTAGGAAGTATCATCACTTGGCTCTCACACGAGCATGCACGCATAGAAATCCTAAACAAGGATAGAGCAAATAGATCAAGCAATAGATAGAGAAAATAGAGAATCACTAATATCATAAAAAAAAAGTGAAAATCCTGCAAAAGTGAAATGAAACTGTCTTAAATATGAAATTGTTTAAAGAAAAATCTTAGAGAGTGGGAATTTTGGAAAAGAAAGAAAGAAGGAGAGGCTAATGACTTGGACCAGTATCATCGTCATCTGGAAGTCTCATTCATAGCTTCATCATCCTCACATCTCGAGCCAATCGAGCCATTATTTGGCTTTGATCCCCGACAATCAACGCAAGGCTATCAAGAGTGCCATGTTGATTCCCCACAGTAGTAGCCAATGCATCAACCTTTTCTCCGATGGAGTCTACCTTGTCAAAAAGTCTTTACATCATCTTATCATTAACATTCTTTGATCGAAGCTCGTGGTGTTGCCCTTAGTCTTCATTATATTCTTCCCGAGCCTCCTCGTCTTCCTCGACTTCCTCTTCTTCTTCTTCTCCCACATCCTCCATGTCTTCATCATCATCACTTCCTCCAAGACTAAGTTCTTGTCCTACTTCATCTTTATGTGGAAAATCGAAAGTAGTCTTGTTGGTAATCCTTTGTAGGATAAGGTTCCTTGTATTTTGAGGCAAAGCTCTAAATTTATGCATGTGCATCCACCTTCCTCTCTAATAAAATGGCTCCATCCTCTTAAGGCATGAAAGATCCAAATTCCACATATGATTGAAGGAAGATTTTGGAATTCCCTTAAGAACAAAACCTTTAGCTCTAAAAATCCTAGTTAAAGCCATCCCATAACCAAGTACGGTGTTTCTTAGTACCACACTTTTCATATATGCAAGAATGGTCTCTGGGAGATTAACTTGATACCCATGGTAAAGCAAGTATAAACAATATGCCTCAGCTTTGTAAATTTCACCGTCATGAGTATCTTTAGGCACTACATTATGTTTGAACATTCTGATAAGAGCTTTGTAAACTCGACGTACATCATTTAGGAGAGGAAACTCAGCATATTGAGGTACTTGTTCCAACACAAACCCATAATTGTCCACTTCACGAATATTGTCAGGAAATTGGGGAAAGTTTCTAAATGTAAATATGGGGTACTGATGATCATGCAAAGGAATATTGAAGATGTTCCTAAGATCTTCTTCAGTAATCTCAATATCAACCCCTCTAACAACTGACCAAACTCTATCATAGAGATTATCCCAATTTAACCTTTTGTAAAATTCGCAAATAAGTTGAGGATAAATTGGCTCTTTAGTAGTCATGAAATCCATCAAACCATTTGTAGCACAAAACTCAATCATGTTCAAGTTTTGAAGTTCATCTTGGAAGAGACATTTACCTGGCCATATCTTCTTGGTAGAATAATCCCGACTTGTAGGTGGTGAGGATGGATTTGGCTCAGATGAAGGTTGTCTTATTGGTCTCCTTGAGCCTCTTGAAGAACTTGCACCACTCTTTTTCTGGTACCAGAAGCTTGAGCCTTTCCCTTGTTTCTTGCATTAGCCATGAGAGAGAGAGAGAGAGAGAGAGAGAAAGAAAAATAAAGAGCTAGGGTTTTGATGAAGAGATTTTGGAAGAAATTGAAGTGTGTAATGTGTTAATGTAGAGATTTGAGAGAAAAAGGTGTTTGAGAAGGATTTTATAGAGAGAAAGAAGGAGGGAAGATGAAGAGTTTTGAGAAGAAAAGAGTTATAAAGCTTTTCCACCAGTCGAGCCCTATTTATTTCAAAAAAAACTGCGACTACCGGTCGACTGGTACTAAAACCAAGTGTTCCGGTACAGTGTTCCCATAGGAACAGAAGCTAAAACACAATACCGGTTGACTTAGCCAGTGTACCGGTATAGGAGTTAAGTGTTCCGGTACTAGCATTTTTGCAAAAATCTTGAGTTCTTCAAAATTTTAACATTCCCAACTCCCTTCTAATGTTTAAAAACTGATTTTCATGTAATGGTTTAGTAAATATATCAGCAAGTTGATGCAAAGAATTAACAAAATTAAGTACTACATCACCTCTTTGCACATGATCACGAATAAAATGATGCCTTATTTCTATGTGCTTGGTCCTAGAATGTTGAATTGGATTTTTAGTGAGGTTAATTGCACTTGTGTTATCACACATAACTGAAACATGCTCAAATATAACACCAAAGTCAAGCAAGGTTTGTTTCATCCAAAGAACTTGTGCAACACAATTTCCTATTGCAATATATTCTGCTTCAGCTGTTGAAAGTGCTACACTATTTTGCTTTCTACTTGACCATGAAACTAAGCAATTTTCAAGAAAATGACAGGTTCCACTAGTGCTTTTTCTATCAGTTTTACACCTGGCAAAGTCGGCGTCAGAGTAACCTACTAGTTCAAAATTTGTTCGTTTAGGATACCAAAGCCCTAATTTTTGTGTTCCTTTAAGATATCTAAGGATCCTTTTAATAGCAAGTAAATAAGACTCTTTAGGATAAGATTGAAAACGAGCACACAAGCATACAGCAAACATAATATTGGGTCTAGAGGCGGTTAAGTAAAGCAAGCTTCCAATCATACCTCTATACCTCTTTTCATCCACCAACTTACCATTTTCATTTTTATCAAGCTTGGTGGAGGTGCTCATTGGAGTTCCAATCTCTCTTGCTCCATCAAATCTAAACTTCTGGAGTAGTTCTTTTGCGTACTTAGCTTGGTTGATGAAAATTCCTTCTTTTGTTTGTTTGATTTGAAGACCGAGAAAAAATGTAAGTTCTCCCATCATGCTCATTTCAAATTCACGGTGCATACACTTAGAAAAGTTCTCACAAAGAGATTCATTAGTAGCACCAAAGATAATATCATCAACATATATTTGTACAATAAGTATATCTTTACCATCATGCTTTACAAATAGAGTTAAGTCGAGTTTACCTCTTGTAAAGCCATTTTCAACCAAGAATCCACTTAGTCTTTCATATCATGCCATGGGTGCTTGGTTTAGTCCATACAATGCTTTTTCAAGCTTAAAAACGTGGTTGGGATAAATAGGATCCTCAAAACCCGAAGGTTGAGCCACATACACTTCTTCATCAATATAGCCATTTAAGAAAGCACTTTTCACATCCATTTGATACAATTTGAAGTTCATAAAGCATGCAAAGGCAAGTAGCATTCTAATTGGTTCAAGTCTAGCAACGGGAGCAAAAGTTTCATCATAATTAATACCTTCTTCTTGTTTATAACCTTGTACAACTAATCTAGCCTTGTTTCTAGTTACTATGCCATATTCATCTAACTTGTTTCTAAAGACCCGTTTAGTTCCATTTATAGATTGATTTCTAGGTTTTTCAACAAGTTTCCACACATTGTTTCTTTGAAATTGATTAAGTTCCTTTTGCATGGCATTTATCCAACTATCATCAAGTAAAGCAACATGTACATTTTTAGGTTCAATTTGGGACAAGAAGGCAAGGTGATTACATACATTTCTCAAGAAAGATCTAGTTTTAACACCTTTGGAAGGTTCACCAATAATTTGGGAAAGGGGTGATAACCAACAAACTTATAGGTTTTAGGCAAGTTATCATGCTTATCATGCATCACATTTTGATCATCACTTTGTTGATTCATATGCTTATCTTGTTTATCCTCATTACATGCATCATTAGATTCTTTTCCTTTATCTAGGTCAAGATTACTCATATCCTTTTGAATGGTAACAAAATCAATATCATCATATTTTGAATTAAAAATTCCTTCATTAAATTTCACATTTATAGTTTCTACAACAGCCATGGTTCTTTTATTGTACACCCTATATGCTTTACTAGATGAAGAATATCCAAGAAATATGCCATCATCAGATTTTGCATCAAATTTGCCAAGATTGTCTTTTTCATTTAAGATAAAACATGCACAACCAAAAGTTTTGAAATATGAAATATTTGGTTTTCTACCTTTCCAAAGTTCATATGGAGTTGTGTCAAGATCTTTTTGGATGATGCATCGATTAATCACATAGCATGCGGTGTTGACAGCCTCGGCCCAAAAATAGCTAGGCAAGTTGTTTTCACAAAGCATAGTTCTTGACATTTCTTGCAAAGAGCAATTTTTCCTTTCAACAACTCCATTTTGTTGTGGTGTTCTTGGTGCTGAAAAATTGTGGGAGATACCATTTTCTTCACAAAAAGATCTTATAGTTTGGTTTGTAAATTCGGTACCTCTATCACTTCTTATGGTGGAAATCAAGTACCCATTTTCATTTTGAACACATTTACAAAACTTTATAAACTCATTTGGTGTGTCATTTTTGTGTGCAAGAAAGATTACCCAAGTAAATCTAGAAAAATCATCAACAATTACATAAGTATACAATTTTCCACCCAAGCTAGCAACCCTATTAGGTCCAAATAAATCCATATGTAAAAGTTCTAAAGGTCTTGATGTAGAAATCATATTTTTGCTTTTGAATGATTCTCGAGCTTGTTTGCCAAGTTTACATGTACGACACACATTATTACCAACATATTTAACTTTAGGCAATCCTTTAACAAGATCAAGAGTAGCAAGTTTATTTATGGAATCCACATTTGCATGTCCTAGTCTTCTATGCCAAATCCATGTATTTTCATTCATAGCACTTAAGCACGTTACATCTTGATCATGCAAATCATCAAAGTCAAAAGTGTATACATTACCATGCCTTATGCCAACAAATACAACATTACCACATGTATCAACTATCTCACATGAAGAAGCTTTAAATTTAACAAATAACCTTTATCACATAGTTGACTAATACTAAGTAAGTTGTGTTTCAAGCCATGTACAAGTAAAACATTTTCAATACATAATTTAGATTTGTTACCGACATCTCCAATGCCGACAATTCTTCCTTTGGAGTTATCACTAAATGTAACAAATCCAACATTCTTTTCCTTGAGTGACAAGAACTTTGATTTGTCACCCGTCATGTGCCTTGAGCATCCGCTATCCAAGAACCATTTTCCACTATCCCTGGAAGATGCAAGGCAAACCTTCAAATTTTGAATCAAGCGTGACTTGGTACCCAAGGCTTGTTGGGTCCTTGAACATTAGTTTTAGTTCCTTTAGGAACCCATTTCAAATTATACCTTTTCTCACCATATTTTCTTATAAAACATTGATGTGAAGTATGTCCCTTTTTACAACAATAGTTGCATGTAACCTTAGGAGCACTTGATGAAGATGCTTTTACAAAATATTTTTTGTAATGATCATGCCCTTTTTGAAATCCTTTTGAAGGGTCAATTTCGGAGGTACTTGTTTTCTTTTCAAAAAACTCTATGTAGGATTTCTGTTTTGAGTAAGAATTAAAACCAATTCCATCTTTATCAAAAACACATCGTTGTTGTCCAAGCAAACCATCTAGGTTTTTTGTTCCATTTGTAAACTTTGAAACCACATTTCCCAAATCATTTACTTTTGCTTTCAAGTCCTCATTTTCCTTTTGTAAATCAACGGTGGTTTTTCCCTTTTCCAAATCCTTTTTCAAATCTTCATTTTTAATGGAAGCATCATGCAATTAATTTTAAAGATGTAAAATATTTTTCTTGAGCTCCTTACTTTTGTTAACTATCTTTTTGAATTCTATAATCATTTCATTGTGCATTTCTTCTAGTTCGTTATAAGTGTTATTTTCATCACAAGAAGCATAGTTTGGACTTACCTCATCTTCTTCTTTTGCCATGAGACATAGGTTGGCCACTTCTTCTACAATTGAATCTTCTTCTTCATCACTTGACTCCGAGTCACTCCAAGTGGCCTTCAATGCCTTCTTTTTGAATTTCTTTTCATCTTTCTTTCTAAGTGGACACTTAGCTTTGACATGTCCAGGTTTCTTGCATTTAAAACAAATTAATTCTTTACTATTCTCACCTTAGTTACCTCTCTCCTTTGTCCTTTCTTTGGATTGAACTTTTGCTTCCTTTTGAATCTCTTAAATTTGGGGAACATGGCCATTTCATCGCCATCTTCACTTTCACTTTCACTTGTTGACTCTTCTTGTGGTGTAGCCTTGAGAGCAATGGTTTTGTTGACTTTGAGTTGTCTTTCAAGCTCCTTAAGCTCCAATTCATGAGTCATAAGTGATCCAACGAGTTCACTCAATTGTAAAGTATTAAGATCCTTTGACTCCTTGATGGCCATTGTTTTTGGTAACCAAGCCATTGGTATGCTTCTCAAGAGCTTCCTTATGAGTTCAACATTTTCATAATTCTTGCCAAGAGACTTTAAAGAGTTAACAATTTCAATAAATCTTGAAAACATTTGCTCAATATTTTCATCAAAAAGCATAGAGAACATTTCATATTCATGTACAAGCATGCTAATCCTAGACTCTTTAACTTGATTAGTGCCCTCGTGAGTAACCTCTAATTGATCCCATATTTCCTTTGCTGTGGTGCACCCTATAATTTTGTTGAATTCAGAAGGATCTAAAGCAAGGTAAAGATAGTGGATGGCATTAGCATTTGCTTCAACAAGTTTTATATCATCTTTATCCCATTCTTCTTCTGGTTTAGGGACTCTCATACCATTGTCCTCTTTAGATGGAATACTAGGTCCATTTACTATGGTTTTCCATGCAACATAATCATTGGCTTGTAAAAATATTCTCATTCTAACTTTCCAAAAAGCATAGTTTGTACCATCGAAGTATGGAACCCTAGTGGTGGAAAGACCTTCCTGAAATCTATGTGCCATGATCTTTAACTCTAGACGGTCAAGTCAAATCACACACTAATACAAATAATGTGCAGAGCACTTGGCTTTGATACCACTTATTGCCCAAAAAATGAATCCAAGAGGGGGGGGTGAATTGGATTATTGGCACAATTAATTACTTAAAACTCTTAACAAATATTTCATGCAAAAGCACATGCAAAATTCGAAATAAATACTCGAAATATAAAGAGTAAGGGTTAAGAGAATCAAATACAGCGATTTAGAGTGGTTCAAACTCCCGAGGGCCTTGTCCACTATCGAAGGCCTTCCCTTAGGGTTTCAGAAACTTCACTAGTGAAACGGCTTCTTGCTTAGTACATTGTAGAAGCATAGAACAATGATCACAACCCTTGCTTCTCCACAAGGACCACAAGTATAACCTTATACTTGAGGATTTCAACCCTTCACTCTTCAGAATGGTTCCTCACACTTATGCTACCCAAGAGTAAAGAAATTCACTCCCAATATGATAGAAAAGTGTTTGACATACAATAAACTTCTTATGAGCAAGAATACAAAGGCATTTAAACCTTCCTATGTTGCTCTAAGTAGATAAGTAGGTTATGAAGCTCAAGAACTTGTTCTTAGATACCAATAATATGCAATCAATGAAGATAGCAATTAATAGAGTAAGATTGTAGTAAATGAAGTGTATTGAATGCAAGAGAGCTTAGAAAGATATATTGAACAAGTTATGTTTGAGTTGAGAGGAGAGCGGTGTATTTATAAGCCCAAAAAGTAAATCATTCAACGGTCAAGTTTTAAAACAACTTAGAGGGGCTACCGGAGCACTCCACCGGTCGACCCCCTAGGTGTTCCAGTAGTTCAAGAAGGCAAAACGCCTTACCAGAACACTCTACCGGTCGACCGCCTAAGTGTTCTGGTAGAGCATTTATGCTTTCTGCTTTTGCCGGAAGACACTACCAGTTGACCGCCTAAGTGGGCCGGTAGTTGTAGAAAAAGACTGAAAAGCAGGTACACTTTTTACCAAAAAGTTACTTTATATCAAATCAACAGTAGGCCACGATTTTTTGCAGAATTTGGAAGCTCAATGCAACTACTTGTTTAGCATATTTCTTATCTCATTAATGCAATACCAACCAACTTGTATAAACATTAAATGCAAAGCTAAAACTTGCACACAATCAAGATTTTTACAGATTTTTCATAGGGAATAGGTATATGCAAGTTGTTTACCTATAGATTCATATATATTGAGCAAGATAGCTTAAGCATCTGAAGTATAACGAATATATATGCACTTTTATTGCAGATTTCATGCAAGTATGAACATATGTGCATATACATAAACATATCAAAGTATCAAATTCCAATGCAATAGAATATGTTATGTACATGCAACTCTATAATGCAAAATTTGGATTGTAAGACTTTACTTTTTACAGGAAAAGACATTTCATGCAACTGTAACTGCATGATCTCATATACATGATATATGCACTTAGGTTAAATAGAAAAGATGATCAATTATAAACAAAGACCATAAGCAAAATTTGAATGGTTATGTATGTAATGCAATAAGTTATTGAGCTCATAGTATTTGCTTATGTACTTAGATCAATATGACAAAAACTAAGAAACAAGAATTGTACAAAGTCTTCAAGAAAGCTCTATAGAACTTCAATCTTTAAGCTTCATGCACCATTTTCTTCAAATGCCTTCATCTTGCTCAAGCTAAGATATACAAGATGCTTAATGATAGCAATTAACAAACCACAATTATAGCATCATCAAAATATAATTATCATGATTAAAAACCATAAGTTCAACAATACCCCTATAATACACGATTTGTATGCTTACGAGACCTTTTAAGGCTTTTACCTTCAAAGGCACATCAAAGTCCAATCCTACGTTTATCTCAAAGTCGATAGAAAGGGTTACCTAAAGGATTGACTGGCTATTTCGGTGAACCTAATAAGCATGAAGGGGTCATTCCTATTGTTGAGAGGTCCCCAAGCCCTTTTGGATTCTCTCCTTACTCATAAAAGGCTTCGTACCTCATGGGAAATTCCCTTGTAACTATGCCACCACAAGCCTAGGACTCCAACACGTACACGAGATAATGATACTTCGTGCCCTTTCGACTAACATGGCCTCCCCAATATGCACAAAGCCTCAAAGACTCGGTTCTCCCTCCACTCCATTCATTCCCTACAATCCAAACTCATTTTCACCAATCAATTGAGTCAATCACGATAGCCAACACTTCAATCAGCCAAGAGATAAAGGACTATATGGACAAAAATTTAAAAATTTTCATCATTTTTAAGAAAATAATGCAATCTACCCTAAGGAAACATAAAACAATAAGAATTAAACCCCTATACCCTTAAACCTAAATGTTGCTTGTCTTCAAGAAAATTGAACAAAGCACACAACAAGTAAATAATCACCACAAAGCAAGTAAGGGTGGTGGGGATAGGGCAGATAGATGGGAAACAAATAGAGAAAGGATTGAGAGAACCGCGTTCTCTTCAAAGCTTTCCATGCCAATGATCAATCCTCTAACTATCAACCCTGTTACTCAACAATACACAAACACTCACAAAAAACAAGGTTAGTAGCATTTTCCAAGCAAACTTGCATTGGCTTGTGCAAATAATAAGCAAAGGTATATCCTGTGGAAAAAAAAGATTCGGATTCAACACTTTGTGTGGGTGAAAAGGAAGGAAAAGAAACAAATGAAGTAAAAAGAAACAAGAAGTGCAAAATTTAACCTAAGTTGCCTCCTAGTAGCGCTAACCACAACGCTGTCAGCCAAGCGATCACAATTCATCATCAACCTTCATAGATAGGGTCCTGAAGCATTAAAGTCTCCATACAAGCCATGCTTGGATCATATGCAAGTATCTAGTACTGCCCGTTCACTATCACTTCCCGGCCATCCTTCAATTCCTTGATCTTGATCACTCCGGAACGGTAGGCAATCAACACCTCATAAGGACTATCCCATCGTGTCTTGAGTTTCCCTGGAAAGAGCTTCAAACATAAGTTAAATAGCCAAACTTTATCGGAGGAAAAGAATGACTTCTTAAGAATATGCCTATCATGAATCCCTTTCATGCTATCCATATAAAGTTTGGCATTCTCATATGCCTCAAACCTAAGCTCCTTCAACTTTGCTAGGTCAAGCTTCCTTTTCTCACTCGCTCTTGCCAAATCAAAGTTTAGGGCCTTGATTGCCCAATAAACCCTATGTTCAAGCTCTACCAGCAAGTAACAAGCCTTCCCATAAACTAACCTATATGAGGACAAACTAATGGGAATCTTAAAGGAAGTATAGTAGGCCTACAAAGCATCATTCAACTTGATAGACCAATCTTTCCTATCGGGCCTAACTGTTTTCTCTAAAATAGACTTGATCTTCTTATTAGACACTTCAACTTGTTCACTGGTTTGCAGGTTGATAAAGAGTACTAACCTTGTGGGTAATTGAGTATCTTCTCAACAAGGCCTCAAGTGGCTTATGGCAAAAGTGTAAACCACCATCACTAATCAAGACCCTAGGGACTCCAAATCTCGAGAAAATGTTCTCCTTAATGAACTTAACCACTACCCTATGGTCATTAGTGCATGTAGGAATTGCCTCAACCTATTTAGGCACATAATCAACGGCCACTAGAATTTATTGATACTCAAACGAAGGTGGAAATAGACCTATGAAATCAATACCCCAAACATCAAATAATTCACATGGAAGAATAGAGGACAATGGCATCATGTTTCTCCTATAGATTGACTCAGATTGTTGACGTCTAACACACCTTTTACGATACTCTTGGGCATCCCTAAAGAGATTGGGCCAAAAGAATCCACTTTGCAAGACCTTCATGGCAGCCTTCTGGCCACTAAAGTGACCTTCACAACCCTCATCGTGACACATGTTCAACACACCCTTAAACTGATCCTCAAGCACACACCAGCGAATCACTTGATCCGCATACACCTTGAAAAGATGGGGATCATCCCAAAAGAAATGTCTCACTTGAGCTATGAACCTATCTCTCTCTCTCTCTCTCTCTTCTCCCAATAGGAGAGAAAAGGCCCTGTGGCAAGATAATTCACTATGTGAGCAAATCATGGTATGTGATGAGAAACGGAGAACAATTGCTCGTCGAGAAAAGAGTCACAAAAAGAGGAAGGATCATTAGAAGACTCACTAACAAGACAGGAAAGATGATTCGCAGCCAAATTTTCACTACCTTTTTTGTCTCAGATCTCAACATTGAATTCTTGAAGAAGAAGCATCCACCTAATCATAAGGGCATAGACTCGTTCTTAGCTAACAAATACCTCAACGCCGTATAATCAGTGTAGATAATCACCTTGGACCCTAGGATGTTCGACCTAAATTTATCAATGGAGAAGACAACTACTAGAAGCTTTTTTTCCGTAGTGGTATAGTTTTTTTTAGCCTCGTCAAGAGTCTTGCTAACATAGAACACTACAAGGGGCAACTTATCTTTCCTTTGGCCTAAAATAACCCCTACAGCGAAATCAAAAGCATCACACATGACCTCAAATGGGAGACCATAGTCAAGCGGCTGCATGATCGGGGAAGAGGACAATAAGGATTTGAGCCAACCAAAAGCTCTAACATACTCATCATTGAATTCAAAGGGGACATCTTGTTCTAAAAGCCTACATAAGGGACATGCTATGTGTCTAAAATCCTTAATAAACCTACAGTAGAACCCTGCATGCCCTAGAATGATCTAAGATCCTTAAAGCACTTAGGGACAAGCAGCTTCTCAATCAATTCTACCTTAGCTGGGTCAACTTGAATGCCATTAGATGAAGCTGCATGACCCAAGACTATCTCTCTCTACACTATGAAGTGGGATTTCTGCTAACTCAAGACTAAGTTCTTCTCCACACATTGATCTAAGACTAAAGAGAGATGACTCAAATACTCATCAAATCTATCACCAAAGACCGAGAAATCATCCACAAATATTTCTAAATATTTCTCTATCATATAGCTAAAAATGGTCGTCATACACCTCTAAAACGTTGCTCGCACATGACAAAAACCAAAGGTCATCATTCTATAGGCAAAAGTGCCATGAGAACAAGTAAAGGTGGTCTTATCTTGGAACTCAGGAGACACGGGGATCTAATTATACCGAAATAGCCATCTAGAAAACAATGGTAGCTATGCATCCCTATATTCATGATTTCTAAATAGAGATGCATGAGATTATTGGTGTGTGTCTTTCGAGTGCAAGCTCTAAAGACCAGCAAGCGTATAGATCAGTGTAGCAAAGTGTATGCAAGTGCAGGGTCGATTCCACAGAGAGGCTATGTTGGAAGATAGATTCTTCGTGTGTGTTCTATAATGTGCCTAAGAAGAAAATTAAACAATATATTTCTTTTTTTTTTTTGGGATTTTGGATTTTTGATGGTCGGGAGCTCTAACTAAAATGAATTAAATGAAACTATGGGAATGGAAAGTGGGAAATAAGTTAATCTAGAAGGACTAACAAATTGAAAGGGGTTAGGGTGACTTTAACTTATGAATGGGTGATTCTATACTCAAATGATATGGGATTAAAAAATGATGGCTTGCTTTCAAAATTGCTCTTAACTAAGTTGCTAAATTACTGTCTTAATTTTCCCCTAGGACTCGGTGTAGGTTCGTCCCTAGGCAGCGCCTTCTAGAGCTATGGCGTGGTCCTTATGACCTAAGGCCTTAAGAGTGACCAATTAGCTTCCTAGGTGACTTAGAATGAGCCTACCCTAGTACCTAAATCATTGGCTGGATTTAAAGCCAAGACCTAGTGTTGCTAAGGTCGACTAAACCTATCCTGAAACCTATTGGCTGGATTTAAAGCCAAAGGAGACTCGGCCTAGACTAGCCCTAAATTGCTTACCGTCATTCTAAGGTCACTATAGCGAGATTTCACTTGATAGCACATTCCTACATGTTCTTGGCCAAGGTGTTCATGAATAAATGAATCTATTCAACTACCAAACATCGTCATGCTCAGATTACACCATTAGAAGCAATTAAATACCAACATGTATTCAATATTGAAGTCATATTCACTACTAGGCATGCAAATATACACATAGACATGAATATAAGCATTACCCACTTCATAGCGTCCACATATAAACACATAGACATGATTACAGTATAGATTAGATGTGTTTAGTAATAAATAGACTTCAATTTATACACCTGTTACTCATTTAGGCATTAATCAAACACTTAGACATGAATGAGAAAATAACCATTTGAACAAGAAAATTCAACACGTATATATTCAGCCATTTAATCCTATATCATAAGAGTATATAGCTAACCCATTACATAAGTTAAATCACCCTACACAAGTCTACTCAATCATAATAAGAAATAGAATGAAAGAGAGTTTATGAAGCTTCCCTTTCATCCTTGCTAATCTTGTACAAAGCTCTTGAGCAAACTTGAATCCAAATGTTTGAAACCCTCTAAATCTTCTTGCTTCAAGATGATGAAATGTGTGAGAGAGTGTGTGTGATGTGGGTGAAGACTAGGGTTAAGTGTGTGTGTGTGTATGTGTGTGATAGGTGTGTAAAGATCCTCTATACAATTCCAAAAAAGATCCTCATTTAGTCTGAAAATCGGGCTTTTATATCAGTTTTTTCACAAACTACCGGTCGACCAGCTTCTCCTCTTAGCTTAACCGGCATTTTAGTGGTGCTCTCTGGACTGGCCGGTTGACATAGCCAATCGACCGGCTCTAGAAGGGTGGTCGTCCGGCTATTTTCAGCACCTCTCTGGAGTGGCTGGTCGACCTCCTTCTTTTAGGTCGTCCGGCTGACTTCCTTCCTCCATTCTTTGTCTTTCTGGCCTCCAATCTTCTCGTTTTGGCCCGTACATCTCCCATCTTCATCACCTATCATCGTTCAATCTCAATCTCAACCCAAAGTTCACCTAAATCATTGACAATGAGCAATTAGTGTAGCACTTTGTCTCTTAAACTCAATATGTACATTTGTTTACTCTTAAACCTATTCTTATCAAAAGTACTACACTAATGCATCTTTTAGAGCACTGAATACCTCTTAAATATAGGTAAATAACAATGCAAACACACACAAAAACACAACATATCAATTATGCATGACTATAAGGGTCATAGCTATCATTAGCCGTAGATTAGGGACTTTTATGGGCACAAAAAACAGTCAAATAGATATACTTCCACACAAGCGACACACATTGGAAACAAGTTCAGGAGATGGGGAAGAGGATACCAAAGACCACCAAGGAGCATTTAGGTCACTCATTTTCAATTATGCATAAGTATTTCTCTTCAGCACAAAATAATTTTTTTTTGAATTTTTCTTTTATTATTCAAAATAAAGAAAACAGGAAAAGATAAAGCAACACATAACAAGATAAGACACAAAACAAAGAAACCAAACAACCATGCCTCCACAGTAATGGCATCAAGAACTTGATCGCTATGTCACGGCATAAGCCTAAATAGCCCGCAAGTGCACGAGTCATGTGTAGTACAATGTATGTGAGTGTAGGGTCGAATCGACGGCAAGGCCTAATGTGTGAGTTTTCCTAAGCTATGTGCGTCATAAAAGCTAGGTGTTGGGTCCCTAACTTATGATGTTTTTGGGTTTTTGAATTGAGGGGAGCTCGGGAAAGGAAAAACCTAATCTAAGGGCGAGGAAATAAAAGGTATGTGTGTGTGATAGGGGAATCAAGCGATCTACGGGGAGTCAAATGTTAGAAATTGGAACTAAGGTGATTGCGTCTTGCAAATGGGTGGTTATTACTTCTTGTTAGGGTTACTTGATAGATTAAAATTGGTTGCTCTCGTCTAGACCTCCAATTACTCTCCTAAGTGATACCCTAAGCCATAGTGTGAATCTATCCCTAGGTGTTGACCCTAAAGCCACGGCATATGCTCTTTATAACTTAGGAATTAGGACTAACTAGTTAGAGTTCTAGGTGATTTGGATCGATCTAACCTTAGCATCTAAGCCGTTGGCTAAATTTAAAGCCAAGACCTAATCCGTCTAAGGTCAACTAACCTACCCTGAAACCCATTAACTAGATTTAAAGCTAAGGAAGACTCAACCTAGGCTAGCCATTAGTTGTGCACCACTGATCATTATCACAATAGCGGGAATTAACGTTTAAGCACATGCATACACATCTAGGGCATGGCGTTCAAGAATATACTGGCATATTCTATTACTAAATACATAGACAAGCTTAGATTACACCAATTTAAGCAATAGCAGTCGACATGTAAGCAATAGAAGCTATTTATGCTATTAAATATGCAAACAAACACATAGACATATACATAAGCATACCTACTTCATGTAATTACCACACGAACACATAGACAAGCTAAAATAATGATTTAGAGATGGTTAATAGCATAATAGAGTTCAATATACATATGCAACATCATTGAGGCATTTCTACAAATGCATAGACATGTATGTAAATTTGCTAATCAGAACCCTAAGTATAAGAATATATATACAAATCCATCAAGTACCTATTACGAAAGAATAGAAATCAATCCATAAATACAAGATATAATCACCCTGCATAGCTCTAATCATACATAATTGAATTTAGGATAAATGAGAGATACCTTTTTATCCAAAGCCATGTTGTACATCCAAGAGCTATGCCCAATCCTTGTGTTTGATACTCTTAGAGGATTGATTGCAAAGTGTGTTTTTTGTGTTTAGAAGTGTGCGTGAGAGATGGGTTTAGGTGGATTTATGGTTTAGGGAAATGGGGGGGGGGGGAGAGTATGCAGTGTTAGATATGAAAAATGTGCTCAAAATAGCCTTAAATAGCCTCCTCTCATTACAAAATTCAGTCACTAGGTCGGGCTTCCGGCCTTCAAATCAAGTGAGTTCGGCCACAATAGGAGCATTCTGATCTAGGTCAGAAGCAAGGCCGGGGAGGGGACCAATCTCTCGGCCTTGGGCCAGGGTGCGACTGGCCTTGACCAGAAAGCTCCTCTTCTTTGCACCTTTCGCGCCCAATCTTTCCTGGTTGCTTCGCTCTTCATCCAGTGACCTCCAAATGCACTCTTCTTGACTTCTTCACGTCCAAAACACCCTTGGGTTTCTCCAACATCAAATCATCATCTATTTAAGCTTTAAACATTGCTCCAAATCTCACCTAAAAGTACACGAAATAAGCACTTAGTGTAGTATTTTCTCTATAAGCTCAATTATGTACATTTGTATCCTTGCATGCACAAATATGATGTAAATACTATACTAAGACCATCTAATAAGCACAAAACACCACTAACTAGAGATAGAAATACAATGTAAAACCACAAACAAAACCAACACATCATCACTTATACCAGCTATAAGTGCTCCAATTTAAATTGATGTCTTAATAGACAAATTACAAAATATATCTACTGAATGCTAAAAGCATTGTAGACTTATTGGTTCCAACTATAGAGGACCAAATGAAGCAAGTTAGCATGAAATATTTGATATTCTGAAGATATCAAATTATTCATGTAAGTAGAATATATAATTGAGAAATATTATTGTACTCTAAGAAAGTATTAGGTAGCTGAATATAATATGATTATTAAGAATAAAGAAATCTCACTCAGTTATATTACACTTGGAAATAGTGGAACCGAAAAAAAAGAATGATCATGATCAAATATTTGCATATGGAATGGCTACTATTACAATGTAAAAGCAAGGATCATGAATTGAAATTCACCTAAAGATATCGACATAAGTATGTTTGGTCAAATATAGAAAGATGCAACCTAGACATATTTAAGTGTTTTGACCCATAATTGTCAACACATATTGCATATAGGATTAAGGAGAAGTGTTGTATAAACCAATCCATATTACTTGAGAGTTTCAAAGAAATATACGGCACAGTTGCTTAATGGGCCAATGTGTTATGTGGTTATACTTTGACTCATTCTACTCCTTTCTTATATAAATCAAGCATTAGTGACTTGGAATTAATTATAAAGAGATATATTTTCATGTAGTGGATGTAATTACATTTGTCTAACAATTTTGAAGAACTTCATATACATCTTATGAATATGAAATAATATATACATGTAAAAATGATTTCACGAGTATGATATTTGTATACAAGTTGTGAAGGACTAGAGATGTTTAAAGTATAAATCTCCGAAGAAATATATTTAAAGCTCTTTGCATAGCTAAAACATCTCACAAATTGAGATATATTTGCTTTAATGTAAATCTTCTAAAGAAAAGGGTTTAATAGCCCATGTTTCTATGAAGAAACATATATAAGGACTCATGAAGAGCTCTCATATAAAATTATGAGATAATTATTTTGGCTAGAGATGGAAAATTATCCATCAATCACTTCGACAAAAGAAACTTTGGAGCCAAACAACTCATATTTTGAGCGTCTGAATATTTTGACTACTTATATTAGATGGACCATTTTGATTTGTGAAAATAACAAAAAACTGTTAGTCTTAAAGTGTTATACCTCAATATATCTTTCTACACTATATGTGCCAGCACAATTATCTCTTATTTTATTAGTAAGAATTGGTTTTGTACCAAGAAAAAGACCTTGGAGGTATTACAAATACATTTTGTTATCATTATTATCAAAACACTCAAAGTCAATGCTGATTGAGTATAAAAGTTGTTGAGCATTTGTTGAGTCACTGCAAGCAATATGTTTTCATAGATGCTAAAACTATTATATATTGATGCTCATGAAAACTCATTATTATTGTTATTTGCTCAAAGCATGCCAATATATTAGTCAACAGATGAATAATATGTATTGTTGAATAAAGCGAAATTATATTAAATGTGATTGAGCCTTATTTATTACACTAAACCATGCATGAACTCTCCAATAAATATAAAGTAAAGACTAATCAAGTTTCTTAAGCAAGAACTTAGCAAATTCTTTTGAATAAATATATATTGCAATAATATTTGAGAAACTACTTGATTAGCATGTGTGCACAGAGGTTGCTTGATATATTTAAATGAGGGGAAGACAAATATTGTACTATTTTTCCTTTAACCTAGTTTTATCCTACTAGATTTCCCTAGCAAAATTTTTAATGTGTCAACATGAACCCATGCTTTTTTTCCTTCACTAAAATTTTTGTCCCACTAGGTTTTTTTAATAAAAAGGTTTTAATGAAACATAGTCTTAAGAGGTAAATATCTAAAGAAGAATTTTATAAAATTATTAATTATTGTAAATATTCATCTTTAGACTAATTTATTATTATCTAAACTCTAGATATGTTTTGTGATTATCTAAAATCTCATATGATGAAAATGAAATCAACTTGTGTATTCTAAATCCATGAAAATTTCAATCTTATATAACTATTATTATATTACTCCTATAAATAAGAATCTCTGTATTATAAAAATTGTAACACCAATCAAAAGAATCAATAAAATATTCTCCTCTTCTATCTCTCATGTTCTCTCTCTTTCTCTCACTATTTATATTATCTTTATTTATCTTGGTTATATATCTCTTTTTTGTAATCCTTTTGTAACACTTACAAAAGATTAAAAACAAACAAATACACATTTCGCTTTACATTATATACGGGACTATATCTCCAAGCACAAAAACAAGTGAAAAATGAAAGCGCAACAAATTACTGGAATTTAACGAGCTACATATACACCTTTGTTACGTGAAGTGCCTAAGAAGCAACAACAAAATAAGAAAGAAAACAAAAATTATTGGCCTAAACCATCTAATTTCATCTACTTACAACAGCAGAAGCAAATTTTCAGACGGTGGAGAAACAGGAAGCCTGCATATCAGATTCCCAACCTCTTTGTGCCACATTCTGAGCAGAACTTCGATGTATCCCTCAAATAGGGAACCCCACATTCATCACAGTACTTGGCAGGACTTGTAGGCTGTGGCAAACAATTGTGGAAAAGAATCAATTTTAGTCAATGGTAAACGAAAAATAAGTTGATAATAAGGATCAAAATAAACTTTTTCCAACAAGAAATTTAATAAGAAAGTCCCCATTATCATCTCCCAACCACAGAAAAATCAACATGAACCTAAACCATCTAAAGGTTAATATTATGAAAAATAAAAACAAAATCAGATAGGTTTGAGATGAATAGATTGTTAGATGCTCCATTTTGCACATTTTTCATTAGAATAGTTACTTCAGTCTCATTGATGCTTCAACCAGTAGGCAATAAACTTTACCTAGCAGGAAGAGTGAGAAATAGTATAGAAATAATGACTAAAAATAGTATAGGCTTTAGATTTATGTGTATGATTTCTTTATGAGGATTAACAACGCTAATAATAGCCAAAAAGGGGTTAGTTGTGTCCTCTAAGAACTTTCTTGACTTCACATTGGTATCCAGCCAAATCAAAATATCATCACAAATCTCCAAAGGAATATAGGTTAGCTTGCTAACCTTTAACAAACCGGTTTCCAATGAAAGACCGCTCACTAACACTAAAAGACAGGAGCATGCAGAAACTTAGACCAAGGAGTATATCTGCCAAAAAGGACTGAATCCCGTCTAGTCCTACAGGAAAGACGACATAAGCTTGATGCACAGATATCAGCAATACCCTTCCCCAAAAAAATGGAAGAAATAAAGCCAAACAAATTTTCTGATCTGCTGGCATGAAAAAACTTTATCCACAAATTTTGTAGCATTGTGTGAAACAAACAATTTCGAGTAGGATGTTGCACAGAATCCACTAATATGCCTATATACATACAGATTACGAAGTGAATTGTATGAAGAAACTTAATGTATTCGGACATCATACATCCGATAGAGTATATCACAATGGTTTCCTTTTAACTATGAGCTAAGAAGGTATACAAGTTTACACATTATAGCTTGTACTAACATATCCGATATTGAGGATCTACCATGTGTTTAAACACATAACAACTCCTCTTCTGTACTGGTGTCAATATCAATATTTCCAAACTAGGGTCCAAACCTTTAGAGAATAAACATCAGATGAACATTTATCGAAGAGAAAAATGAAAAATGAAAAGATCACTAGTTCTATCAGTAGAAAGTTCACTAAGCTTAGTTTGAAAAGAAGAGAAGGTGAACACGGGAAGAAACTGAAACCAAGTATAAACCTCACCAGCATTTGCAAACGTCCTCCGACGTGACCTAGTGGTGGTAAGCAAGCCATGTGTTGTGATAAGGTTGAAGACTGCTGAGCATGTGTAATATCAGGTAAATGTGGCGGTGGTCCACATTGCTGATTTTGAGAGAAGTGAGCTGCATGTTGACTTTGGTTGAGATTGTGCTGATGGCTCGGCTGCAGGGGATGAAACTGAGGCTGATGTGGCAGTGGTTGCAGATGTTGTTTTGATGGCACTCGCTGTGTATTCTGTGGCTGAAGAGAAAAACGATAAATTATTTCTTGTCTTACAACGCTTCCATTGCATATTGTATACCCATTGACGTCCAAAACTAGCACATAAGAATGACCCCAACTATCAGCTAAGCGACAAGATCACACTAATTTTAGAGTACATAAGAAAGCGGTATGTTACAAAACTTTTGTAGCTAGCAACAGCAGCAAGTCAACAGAAAAGATTGATCACCACCAAAATGTAGTCTTCATGATAAGTGCATGTAGAATTATGGCCCCTCCTAAAGTTAATGATAATCATGTATCAGAGATGAGTAAGATGCGACATAAATAGCGCTTCAAGACCAATTCACCACAAGCTGAGATCAACTTGAATATAATATGAAATTGTTACAGGTACCACAAGATTAATTTCAAAGCTCATAAGGTAAAATGTTCAACTTGAAGTACAATTTGTTCCAATTGAGTGAAAATGACATAGCAGCCCTTCATTTACTCTTTCTTGGATAAATACAAATGGATATAAACCACTTGGGATTACTTATTTTACAACAGACAATGTATTAGACATTGAGTAAAGAACAAGTGACACTGAAGGCAGACTCCAGTAATGGGAAAAAAGAATTCACTCATTACACGAGGAAGGGGGTAAGAATAACATGAGAGTAGCATTAACAGCCTAAATGACAAATGTAAGGCAATGAACCTTAAAGAAATAAATCAATGGAAATTTATGGAAGCAGCTCTAGGATACAAAAGTTCAAAGCAAATAGCACTGATTTAGCCACCCAAAAAAAAAAAAAAAGCAGTTAGCGTGATATAATACACACACATTCACATATATATTAATATTAAGACATATGTATAATGAAGATTTAATTTATTGGCACAACAACAGCCAGTTCATAGCACTTCTTTATCTTTTTTGTGACATGATTCTGTTTTCTTCCTTTTCTTCTTCAGGGGGTAGGTGGGGGCAGTGGTGGAGGGTTGAGAGGAGCATCTGGAGACTAGGATCACCCACTGATACCCAAAATTTTATAGTGCTGTCAACTCTGAAGATCTTACAACAGAGATTAACAATGATAGACTGGAACAACAAAATACGAGGATTATATGTCAATAGTGAAATAGAGTTACTAATACGCAACGTAAAGCAAATTTTAAGCATGTAAACTTTTTTTCTACAGCACCACCCAGGAAAAAAAGAAGAAAAGAGGAGAACGGGCAAATATAAGTGACTAAGCAAATAAAATTTCCTTGTACACGACCAAAGAGAAAGACAAAGGCAAGCATATTATTTGTCAATCACAAACAAAAAGGAATATTCACATGAAAAACCGGCAAACTAATGGACCATGTTCTAAAGGAATGAATGTATTTCCTTTCATGTCCATCAGCGAAGAATAACTGCAGATATAGGAAATAATGTAGTTACAGTTAAATATCAAAATGCAAACACATAACAAAACTATGATCTGAAATAATCTCCATGAGAGGATTATATACATACACCATGTCACAAACAAGAACTTACGTCACTAACAGAGCGGTAGCATTGGCTGGCACCCAATGGGGAAGAGTTATCTGGGCAGGGGAATGCCTGAAACATATATAAGAAGGAAATTAAAAGATTGACCTTTAAATCCAATAATGGTAAACGATCAGCTTGTATCAACAAACAAAATCAAATTACCGGAAAACCAGGGATGTTAGAGATAGAGTTTGATGCAATACGTCTGTACTTATGTCTTGGAGCATAAAACTTATAGTCTCTAGCAGTGACGGCTACTTCATTCCGGCCTGTCAATCTTTTGAACCTAAATTGTATACATAGAAAAGAAAACCATCTAATTTCAGAAGGCAAGATTACAAGTTTAAATTCGATACAACAAAGAAAGTTTTCCTCAAGAATTGAGCACATAAGTAACATACAGCATTATTTTATTTCTCATTACCATTCAGCTTTAAGAATAAGACCTTGACTTTCCTTGTCACATTTCGATCATTGAAATTTGAAAGGCTTGTTACAAGAGGGAGAGGGAGAGAACATCAAATCAACTAGGGCTAGGAGATGAAATGGAAGAGAATTGTTTATCTTAGAGACCTCAAAATGTGTCAACATTTTGCAAAATCAGCAAGACTTAACCTCAAAAGGGCAAGAGGCACCCACTTGTGGTTTGCATTATCAAATTCCAGCTAAACTCTCCTGAATTCTAATTCTCCCATGGATTGCATTTTCAGACTTAAAGAAAAAAGATTGTAATTTTTTTCATAAGGTGATCTTCCACAAGAAATAGCAATGCAAAGCCGCTTTTGAAGGTCAAGCAAGCTTAAGAGAAAAAGTGTAGCAAACACAATGAAGGGTAGACACAATAACATGCAAGATATATCACTAACTTTTATCCTCACTAACTTTTATCTTATGTGATTGTGATATACAAGTTTGGTCAACCTAGGATTATTGGATATCTTCTACAGAACCCTCACCAAGGATACACAGTAATTTTTCCAGACTAAGTACAAGCTCTCTATCTATATTTTCTGCAAAGACAATATAAAGATTCCAACTTACCACTCTGCATCATCGACATGCATATTTTCTGGTTTGTCAACAATTTCTAACCCATTTACAACTACAAAACGGACACGCTTCTCTTCTTGTATAACTAGTTCAGGAAATCTCGACCTTGTTTCAAAAGAAGTTGCCAATTCCCTTCTTTTAAAAGTGCATGTTCCTGTAAATTGAAGGAAGATAGGTCACGTGAAACAGGTTTTAGACAATTCATAGTGATGCTTCTTTGTCAAAGAGTGCAGGAGAAATGAGTTTTAGCATCCACTTTATTTGCAAGTCCCAATCCATGACAAATAAAGGTAAAAGATTCATATTTAAATAGGTACAACGAGCAAAATTGAAATAGAACATAACTACATTCTGTAGAATGAAGATCATGACAAGTGGATGGAAAAACGAAGTTGAAAGCATTAACTTGTAGCTAAAGTGACTAATATATCGTTCACAGCAACAATAAAGTAGCATGAGAAATGAAGCTCGACTCCAATGGTTCAGAAATTAGGCTCCCAACCTTATCTCCCTTCACCTCCCCACATACAAATCCCAAGCCCCCACATCCCATACAAAAACAATAAAACAACCAAAACAACTTTCCCCTAGCTCCCCTTTGATGGAAGCCAAAATTTGTAGAAAGAGAAAATAGGGGGATTTCCAAGTCCATGGTGAAGTAATTATTACTTCTTTGGTTGTAATTGCTATCTTATTAGGTTCAGCTGCCATAGCTGTTCAGAACCTACAAACCATTCCGACTAGGAGTCAATTTCTTCCGAGTTTATTATCTCATCAGTAGTGTCGCTACCCATGATTGAACAACTTGGCGCCGGCCTTCTTTTGACGATATTCCCGCTATGAAAATAATGGTCAAAATCATATTCGATTGTCGCCTGCCCCTACTGGAAGTATGATTAACTACCGATTCCAGTCTTCTCTCTTTTCAATTTTTAAGTTCATCTTAGATTACGTTCAGTAGGTTGAAATGGCTTCAAACGAAATGGTCCTTCAAGCTTCTGATACCTTTTCTTTTGTTTGGTAAGATTAATTGAAATTGGAAAGTTCATTCCCATCGAATGGTCTTTCTAGGAAAAAGTTGAAAAACTTATCCCTTAGTCAAACCCAAAGAATGAGAATTCCAACTTAATTGGAATCAATAGAAAATAACGTAAAATGACAAAAATAATTTATTTCTTATCTATTATTGAACAAATTTTCAATCATTATTTAAAAATAAAAAATTAAAAGTTAAAAAAAAATCTAAGTTTTGAAAAGTAAAAAATTAAAAAGTCGAAAAGTTAAAGATTTAAACAATTAAAAAAATAAAAATCTCAAAAATTTAAAAATAAATGTGTCTCTTTCATTTTTGACTCCTTTCTAGTTGGAAAACATATGTATTTTTATTAGATGATTAACTTTTCTCCCTTAGTTATGTTAAAAAAGTAAATAAAATAGAATATGATGTCAAAATAAAAACGATAGAATAAGCAATGCTATGTTTTATTACCGATCAAAAAATTGATAAGAGTATTTTAGTTTATATTAGTATTACATAAAATCGTCATGCATAAACTTAAATTTATGTCAAATCAAAAAGCAAGTATATTTTCGTCAATGAAATTGATTTTCATTCCATTCTAACTTGTCAAAATAATTTTATCAAACATATGAAATAAAATGGACATTCCGTTCTAAATTTTTTATGGTTCAACCAAACATAAGAAAAAGCATAAGTATTTCATAAATATTCTATCTTGAATGTGATAGTGTAGAGGTTATTACATTGTAACAGCTATAATAGTTCAGTGTGTGCAAAGTTAGTTAGAGTGCAGTACGTGTGACAGCTGGAGAGTAGTGTCAGGAAGTCTATTAAGTTAGACTAACAGACTAGAAGCTTCTATTGTAATACGCATCTATAAATAGATGCTCATGTAATGAGAAATATCTTCTCCCTCAATTCTCTTTGAATTTATCATGGTATCCAGAGCTTGAAGGCTTTGACGCCAAAAATTTTTTCACACAATTGAGCTGAAACCTTCACGGATTCAGCTTTCAGCTCAGATCCTGGCTTCCCACTGCTGCGCGAGACTTTTTCCTTCAAATCTCTGGAAGAATTCAACCAAAAATTGAATTCTCTTTTTCTCAAAACTCATATTAGGGTTTTTGCACACCCAAATCTTCCAATTTTTCCCAAAATTGATCTAATCTGAGCAATTTAGCTTTAGATCTTGCTTCCTTGAGTAATTGCAAGCATATCTACTGGTGCATTTTCTTCTTCTCACCAATTGTTGGAAAATCGATTTTGCTATGGCTTTGTCATTATATTGTAACAGCTGTAATAATTCAGTGTGTGCAAAGTTAGTTAGAGTGCAGTGCATGTGACAGCTGGAGAGTAGTGGCAGTAAGCCTGTTAAGTTAGTTAGACTAACAGACTAGAAGCTTCTGTTGTAATACACATCTATAAATAGATGCTCCTGTAACCATCTACAGTTAATGAGAAATATCTTCTCCCTCGATTCTCTCTAGAATTTATCAAAATGATCATTCCTTTCAAACCATTCCATCATACCTAACGAGCCATTAATGTGCAAAGAAGATAAATACAAAGATTCTACAATGGTCTAACAAGAAAAACAAGTACATGCACACACAGAAATAAAGAAATGTATAATAAAAGCCAATATCTCAGCAAGACATTAAATAAATGACAAATTCGACAAATATACTATACGCTGGGAGAAACATAACAAACACCTAACTACACCCATGTTCTTTCATTTAGATACCAAGATCGGCAAAGTGCAAAGTTCAAGTGGCCCATCTTTCACCCAACTCTTGAAATGCAATTTCCCCCAATTTAAGATGAGATCAGAAGTTGGTACCTTTTCTTGGAAACTTTTTGGCGAGCTTTCTATACAGACCACCAGCTGCTTCAAGAGCCACACCAATTGTCTTTTCGCGCATGCCATTCAAAGAGGAGAGCCTTATGTTCACTTCATTAACTAACGTTTCGTACATGTTTGCAACATACATTAAGGGCAAAACAAATCGTGCATCGCCTTCATAATGTATCTCTCTGGACTTCCTCTTGCTTAGTTTATTGTGCACAGATTGAACCATTAAGTCAGCCTCCGCATCTGAAACTTCTACCAAATGACGGTTTATAAAATGATCCACGACGATGTCCAGAAATCTTGCTCTTGCAGTTTCAATGGGTGAAACATCTGGTTTGATATTAAACTAAAATCAGACAATTTGAAATATAAAACTATTATTTATTAAAAACGTAAAAATTTTATCAATAGACAAAAATTGGATACAAGGAGCAAAACCAAGATCAAATTCATAAGCAATTAAGGTTATCCATACATTTATGTATGCTATCCATGTCAACTACACAGTGACCTTTAGTCAAAAAATAAACATTATAAAAAAATTAATTTTCAAAAAGAGGATGGAAGACTCCTTCCCTTCAAAAACTCTACGATTTCTTTCTCTCCAGAGACTCCAAATATTCGCTAGAGGAATCATATTAATAATTTTCTTATTATATTTTGAGGTCTTCATTCCATTCCAAGCTATGATCTCCTCACAAAAAGACTTTGAAGGGACCCATCAAATTCCTAAGAGATTATACACCAACTCCTAAAGTCTTCTAGCCAACACACATCCAAGCAAAACGTGAAAGAAATCCAACAATTCCAAATTATCTACACGGGGAGAAAAAAAAGAAAGAAAGAAAGAAAGAAAGAAAGAAAGAAAGAATCCATTGGCAACAAATTATCCTCTTTTTTGCAAATTATCCAAAGTTAAATTCTCCCACAAGTCTCTTCCCAGGCCAAAAGGGTAACTCTATTAGGGTCGCTCCTTCTTCCATACTTCCTCCCACGGAAAGTCAATTGTAGTATTAGGCTCAACCTTATCAACAAGCACGTTGTAGTAAAATTGCACCATGAAGATGCCACTTTTCTCCAAATTCTAGGTAATCTCATCCTCTTTCTCATGTTAAGACACAAAAAAATTTCACCAAATTCTAGGTAACCTTATCCTCTTTCTCCTAGATGAGGCCAAAATTGTTAAGACACACCAAAAAAATTGATAAACTCCTCCAATTCCCAATCATTAGCATCTCTATCACATCTCATGCAAAATCCCCTTCCACCCAATGCCAACTCAAGCAAATAGTGGCATTTTGGACTCTCGCCAAAGGAAAGATGTTAGCGAAAAGATCCCCAAGTGTTAAACTAGGGGTGTCACATTTATCAAACCATAAGAAAATCCTTTCTCCATTACCCACTCAAATGCAATACGTTTGAAAAAGGAGCACCAAATTTCAGCAATGTTTTTCCATAGCCCCACACCATGAGGAAATATCTTAGCATTCGACAATCGCCCATTATGTTTATCTTCAAACTTTGCAGCAAGCACCTCTCTTCATAAACATCCCTTTTCCATCATAAACCTCCACAAGCATTTGCTAAAGAGGGTTAATTAAAGATAAGAGATGCAACAGGCAGTTTAACAACTTTTTACCTCACAAGATGGTACTTACACTCACTTTCAAATCTTTCCCACAAAAAAACTCTTCTGGATATCTACCAATCTCTTAGCAATAGAACTTGGGATGGGGAACAAAGAAATAAAATAAACCAGAAGGTTAGACAAAGTACTCTTCATTAGGGCAAGTCTTTCACATTTGGACAAGAACTTGCTCTTCCATCCCGCCAATTTTTTCTCAAATTTCATAATGATAGGATGCCAATCCCTAAGATATGTTTGGCTTCAAGAGAAAAGCTAAGGTATGTCATGGAAGAGAACCCACCTTACACCCAAATATAGAGATGAGATTATTCATATTCTCCACGTTAACAAGGGGAATGAACTAAAACTTCTATAAAGGTAAATCTTCAAACCTGACATTGCCTCAAATAAGAGAAGCAAATATCAAAGGTTGAACATTTGCTCAACATCCGCTTCATGAGACAAAAGTATCATCTGCAAACAAGTTGGAGATAACAATTGTTCTCCCATGATAGCCAATAAGAAACCCACAAAGTAAATTATCTCAGACAAGGCTTAGAATCATTCTACTTAATGCTTTCATCACCAAGACAAATAGAGAGAGGAAAGAGGATCTCCTAGGCATAAACCTCTTATGGCGCGAAAGCACCCAGAAGGCCCTCCTACATTAACGATAACGAGAAAAAAGTGGAGGAGATACACTTAGGAATCCGTTTACACCATTTCTCAACAAACCCCATCCTTTTCAAGATATAAATAAGGAAGTCCATGATGCATGGTCGTAGGCCTTTCTCATGTCCAACTGCAAAAGAACCCTTTCTTACCACTCTTTAGCCTTAAATCCACAATTCATTTGCAATAAGGGCCATATCAACAATTTGTATTACCTCCACAAAAACCTTTGGGATTCCCCAATGACTTGACCAATGACATGTTTAAATCTATTTGCCTAGACTTTTGAAATGACTTTATAAACACTCCCTTAAGCTAGTAGATCCCCAAACCTCTTCAAGCACGAGAACCCAGAAAGCTGGCCCTCCTCCATCAGTGATAACCAAGAAAGAAGTCAATGGGATGCACTTAGAAATCCATTTACACCATTTCTCCCCAAACCCCACCCTTTTCAAGATATAAATAAGGAAGTCCATGACACATGGTCATAGGCCTTCTCCATATCCAACTTGCAAATGAGCCCTTTCTTACCACTTTTTAGCCTTAAATCCATAATTTCATTTGCAATAAGGGCCACATCAAGAATTTGTATTCCCTCCACAAAAGCCTTTGGATTCCCCAATGACTTGTCCAGTGACATGTTTAAATCTATTTGCCAAGACTTTTGAAATGGCTTTATAAACACTCCTGAAAGGCTAATAGGTCTAAAATCTTTGATATTAGTAGGCTCCCCAAACCTCTTGTGGCACAAAAGAACCCAAAGGCCCTCTTCCATTAATGATAAACAAGAAAGAAGTAGAGGAGATGCACTTAGAAACGCACTTACACCATTTCTTCCCAAACCCCATCCTTTTCAAGATATAAAAAAGAGGTCCATGACACATGGTTGTAGGCCTTTTCCATATCCAACTTGGAAATGAGGCCTTTCTTACCACTCTTTAGCCTTAAATCCACAAATTCATTTGCAAGAAGGGCTACATCAAGAATTTGCATTCCCTCCATAGAAGCCTTTGAAATTCTCCAATGACTTGACCAATGACATGTTTAAATCTATTTGCCAAGACTTTCAAAATGACTTTATAGACACTCCCCCACAGCCTAACAGATCTAAAATCTTTGATATTAGCAGCTCTCTTCCTTTTCGCCACAACTATAATGAAGGTGCAACTAAGTTCATCGACCAACTCTTTTCTAAAGCGGAAATCGAAAAACAATGCAAAAAACCTCACCTTTAAAGCAGCTCCAATTTGATCCAAGGAATGCCATTGTAAACCATCAGGTCCGTGGACCTTACCACTATTACAATCATTAGAAGCACCAAAGATTTCATTTTTCGTAAATGGGAGTTCATACCAGTCACTCATTTCCTCCTCTGGAGAAGCAAATTCAAGGCTATCAAGGTTTGGTCTCTCATCGAAATGTTCGGTATAAAGTTTCTTATAAAAGTCACAAATAGCACTCTTAGTCACCTCTTCCTCCTCATAACCCAAATTTTCAACTTAAATGCGAGAGATAAGATTACTTCTCCCATGAGCACTAGCCATCTTATTAAAGTAGTGCGTAAAATATCTCTCTCGTTAAGCCAAATCTCCCTCGATCTTTGTCTCCAACAGATCACCTCCATTTGCACAAGCTCTACCAACTCCTCATTGCATAAATCTCTTTTTTTCATCTCATTTTACGAAAGCCCACAATTCACTTCCTTACCATCAAGTTTATCAATTTCAACAATGACCTCTTCCGTAATCCTCTTTGTCTCCCAAAATTCTCCTGACTTTAGCATTTTATCTTCTCTTTGACAAATTTAAATTTTTTGCAATATGTTAGCTTAAATCCACTTTCACACACTCATTCCACCACTTTTTCACTAAAACCTTAAACCTTCAACCTTCACCAACATATCTTCAAATCTGAAAGGAAATGGCCGCCCCCACATAATTCCTCCAACCTCCAACAAAAGCAAATGATGATCGAAAGTAGCCCTAGAAATAGGCTTTTGTGTCATACTTAGATACTATGATTCCTAAGTATTTGACAGAAGAAACTTGTCAATCCTTGAAAGAGAAGGTAGGTCTCTAAAGTTACACTAAGTGTAAAGGTCTCCAACAATAGGAAGATCCATCAAATCGTATATATCCAAAAAATCGTGAAACTCCTTAGTAGCCATTGGCTCACCTATACCCCCACTTCTCTCAATCAGAATCAACACCATATTGAAACCCTCTACAACCACATAGGGACAATCCTGTCTCACCTTGGCCCTAGATAAAATACTCCAAAGATTCTCTCTACCATTTCCTTCAACGAAACCATAAAGTCCCAATAAAACTCATAAAAACCATCACCAATCGTTGTAAAGCAACATGAAATTGAATGATCACCAATTAACCAATCATCACAAGAAAACACCTCAAGATCCCATACCATAATAATCCCTACAAAAGCTCCAATTGAAGGAAGAGCCACCTATTTACAAACTTTTCTGCCCTCACAAACTTCTAACTAAAGATATGTTCCAAACATCACATTTAGTTTATTTTAAGACAAATCATATCACATTTGGCCTCCTTAATACATATTTTATAATTAACCGTTTCCCTGACTAATTGAGCCCCTTAACATTTTACAATAGAATTTTAAACCCCATCAAATAATTGCTTATCCCCAATCAACTAACACCGACAAAAATTGCCTTTGCTTCTTTTAAATAATTAATAGAGCATTGAAGTCTTCTAATCTCCCTAGGAGAGGAGATATGTTTCTTCTCAATAGTTGAAACCAACTTACCCTTGTTATTTGAATCTCCAATCCTCTTTTGTATCTCTGTCTCTATTCACTGCAATTTCAACAATGAGGTCAAAAAATTTCCCTTAATAACCATTAAAGAAGATCCCTGGCGATTTACTAATTTTACTCCTTCGCCTCTGTATTCTACTAAACAATTAAGCATCGTCCTCCAAGAGAAAGATATCCCAAGATTGAAACCATCTCAAAACAAACCTCAATCTCCCATGGAACAGTGGTAAGAGACTCCGAGTGAATCAAATCACCTTTGTCTCCACCTGTTCATTGTCCCCCTCTTCAGAAATCCCTTGAAAAAGCCATCAAGTATATCTCCTTTGGTATGATCCAAATGGCATCATCACTAAGATTCAACATGATACACAGAAGCAGCTGGACTTTAGAAAGGACTTGGCTAACAAAGTATAGTTGAATCACCATCATAGATAAAGCCCCTGAACCATTCTCAAAAGGAGACACATTGGATAACTCTAACCCAAAGTTACATCTTTCCATCCATAGGTCGTTTCAATTTTTTAGTTCACGCATACCCACCAATGTGTGCCTTAGTAGTAGAGGGGCCAAGTAGATCCTCAACCTCTTTTACCCTCAACCACATTTACAAAAGATTTGTTCTCCACAAAGAAAGGAGCACAAACCTCACTAGAAGATTAATCAAAAATTAGATTAGCCTCCCAACTAATTTTACAATTTGGACAACATTCAACCAAATAAAAACTAGGATTAGGCCAAGTGTCTAAATGAGAAAAAAATTTAGACATCTTAGGACCTTCAGCGTCACCAAGCAACTTAGGGGACTTGGAAGTCCAAGGTTACTTTTGAAACATAGACCAAGAGATCCCTTCCAACCAAATAAGACTTCAAACAACATTCTCCATTGCAATGACCCACTACCTTCTGAAATAAGAATCGACCCAGTTCTCCCTTAGTTGATTTCAAGAAGCTCAAGCATACAACCATAATAATTTCTTTAAGTGATAACAGTAGCTTTCTATCACAACTTTTAATCAATACCACCAATCCACTCGAAAATTTCTCAAAATATTGCCCCAAGAACCAATCAGCCAACACGCTTCCCCAGCATCCAAAAAAATATACTGACTGATCTTTTGAACTTGTTCAAAGATCATGAGCAAAGGTTTGTCTTCCCCTTCAATGTTAAGTTGAAGAATCTTTCTTTCAATAGAGATGGAAACATACCTGGAAGCAAACTTCCTCCAATCACCCAAGATAGCCTCAAAAAAGAACAAGCAGACCCAAAATAGCCCGACTAAAGACAAAGAAACCCAAACGAAAGGGCGCCTAAAGCACAGGGGCCGAACTAGAGGTGGTGCGTAAGGCCATGCGCTGGCCAGCAAAAGCAATACCAGCAACTAGGCTTGGTCACTACAACCATGCAAATCCACTGGAGGTAGAACTCTAGGAAGGGAAGGGTTGGAGAGAGGTAGGATTAAAGATTAGGGTTTTCGGTTGACAAGGAAAAAGGAGACATGAAAAGGAAGAGAAAGGGAGGGAAAGAAGAAAGGAAAGTGAAGATTGAGAAGGAAGAGAAAAGGGTTTTAGGAGCTGTGAATGTTCAGGCTACAGAAGTGATGAATGTAGTGAAGGTGAAAAAACGGTGACGGAGGAGAAGAAGCCATGAGACTAAAAACTAAAATATAAAACTATTGATCCCTCAGATTCTGCTCATTATTATAAAATAAATAGTGTATAAAATTGAGAGTCACCATCAATAGTCAAAATATTGTAGCTGCCTGTGGAAGAACTATTGTTCTCAAGGCCAGTTCGATCTTCCTCCACCTCAACGCCATGAAGTGGTAGGGAGCTCCGGTATGATTCATGCATGCAATCCTGAAAATACCAAGTAATGCAAGATCAGTCATGAAGGACTACAAACTTTCAGAGCCTATAGGGAGCAATGCCTCGACAAGATGAATTTACCACTGCCTTGTATTAAGATAGTTTTCAATACAATTGTAAAACATTTTAAATTCCACTTTTACAAAGAGAATAAACTTTTATGGTCTACATAATGGTAGAACTTATAGAGCTAGAAACCTTCAATTAGACAAAAGAAATCCCTGCTTAGAAATTTGGGAGCAAATGCATTTGCAATCTATGTTGAAAAACCACGACTGATCAAAGTAAAGAAACAAAATGCTTGCAAATACTGAATCTTCTTACCTAGAGAAATGACTTACTAACAATTGAATCCATATTCATCGTATATACAGCTTTGAGGTACAAAGATATTCAAATACTAACACTATGTTTAGATTGAGGGGAATAGGGGAAAGGAATGGTTTTGGAAGGATTTTTAATTCCTTTCACTTATTTGGATTGGGAGGATATGGAGGATGAGGGTGTCTCATCCAGCCATAACCCCTAAATTTAGTCTTTTCAAATTGGGGTCAAATGGAAGGGAGGGAAAGGATTATTTTATGAAATGATTATTTCATGTGAATGTTTACATAAAATAAAAGAAGGGTATTAAAGTCAAACTACACATAAGGTATATCTTTCCCCTCTATTTCCTTCCTAATCCAAACACAAGATCCTTACAATCCTTTATGTTCCCTTCTATCATAAAAATAGCCAATCCAAACATGAATTACCCATCTCCTCACTTTCCCTTACAATACTTTCCTTTCCTTTCCTTTCCTTTATTAAACATTCCGCCTGAATCCAAACAAAGGGTAGAAGAAGTTCTTTTAACCTTTCTCTTTTCTGTTTCTTACTTAACATTTTCTACCATTTTTGAACAGATATACACATCTTCTTTGTTTCTACTTCGCGTCAGATTTAGACCCCAAACGTTCTAAGTATGACACAGAGACTCCTACAGGAATCTATTGATTTTTCAGTTGAATACATACCAAACTCAATTTATGTCCCAACCTGCATGTCACCATATAAAAACAATCCTCGGAATCCAGCAATTCCCTTATGTAAAACCACAAAGAATTGATACCCAAAATACTTGGAACTAGAATTCATATATTTTCTATCTAATTAACAAGTGTGCCCTGTTGCTTATGGACTTGTTTTTGGTTTACACTGATGCCAAGTAGATCTTACTGCTCTCTGAATATAACTAACCTAATCACCTCCCCAGTGTTATCATTTTGGTTTCAGTCTTTCCATGCGAAGCATTACAAGTCAATGTTGAACGTTTTATGTTGAATGAAATGTTGAAAGTAACGCCTCTCGAAGATCCACGTCTTACTGCTTAAACTAGAAGAATTGTTGGCTAAGAAGAAAATTTATGAGATAAGAAGTCAACAAAAACAATAAGAAAGAAAGAACAAGAAAGCTCAACTGCTCAAGTAATTGACTAAAAGCAAAGCAAATGCCTTTCTCAAACTTATTCGTATTCAAACAAAAGAAAAATCTGACATTTAATTGAAGAGAAATCCTCATTGACAACATTGCAGATGAGTAACACAGACAACCGAAACATGTAGAATTGAGATATAAGGAAACGCACATCTGAAACTTGATTTTTAAAGGCGTTTAGTGACCAAAATATGTCACTCTTAAATGAAGTTTTTAACCTAGACACCAGAAAACAAAAATAAGAAAAGGAAAAAGCGACTTTCAGCATTTTCATTATATTCTAAAATAGCATCATTATATAACAAATAAAGTTGAAAATTAAAATTTTAAACATGAGTTGCCACACCCAAGCGCAGAACCTACGATTACATAAATCCACGACACTAGATAAAAAATGATTGTTTGAAAATTAAGAATTTCTAAAATCTTAGACGGGAAAAGAAATAGAAGACAAAATTAATAACAATGTTTATAATAATAATAATAATAATGAAGAAGAAAAAAGAAGGCACAGAAAAAGAAAAACAGATGAGAAACGCTCACAGCAGCCGGGGAACCATCGTCATCGTCCAAGCTATCATGGGTGACGTCATCAGCGGCTCTATCAACAACGCCATCGTGGGGCCCAGCAATGCCGTCTGCGGCGTTGAGGTCGTGCAGCGACGCGCTTCCAATGTAAGAATTCACCGCCGATGATCTTAAATCGTTGTAGTGATCCACCACCGGAACCCCACTCTCCATTTCTTCTTCTCAAACTTTATCTATTCGCTCCCTGAAAAACCCCCAAAGTTATACCATCACCCTCCCTCCCTCCTCTTCTTCTTCTTCTTCTTCTTTTGTTTCTGTTGTAATTGACAGCTTTATTTTCTGCAAAGCAAAAACACACTTCAGAAGCCATCAACAGAGTGTCTGTGTGTGTGTGTGTCAGTGTCAGTGTCAGTGTCTATGCTCGGCCTGAGAATTATGAAACACACACACACACATATATATATATAGGTGCCTAAAAATGTATCCGACGCTAAGGAGCTACCTGAGCTATTGACATTGATTAAAGCAGAACCCGAGCCTGTCCGGGTATTTGAGCCTCAGCTCCAAACCGGCAGCTTAGGTTTTAAGCCAACGCTGCTTTTGTTTTCTTATAATCCCGGAGGTCTGATCAGGTGTGAGTAGGCGCATTATAAGAGGTTTTCTTGCTACCATAATTCAAACACATTAAATATCAAGTTTAGGATATCTTTTTCCAAGATACCAATTAATGATTTTATACCCTTTGCTTTATACGGATTTATTTAAGTTTTATATATTTTATAATTTTTAAAATATTTATATATGTATTTTTTTTTTATTTTTATATTTTTACATGTTTTTTATTATTTTTAAATATCTATAAAAATTAATTTTAGTGTTTTTATTCTTATTTTTATTTTTTAATTAAAATATGATGCATAAATTAATTAAATTAATGAGTTTTTGGACTTTATTACTTTAAACTCATTAAAAAGAAATATATAAGTGATGCATAAATATAATTAAATATCTTGAAACTCCATTGCAATGATGAGGTTATGAAATGGTACATAAATGTAGTTAAACACTATAATATATTGATTTATAATAATGTAATCATATTAACAATAGAATTTATGATGACTTGGCAAATAGATGGGTACTAATGTGGCACCCTTCTTTGAGCTCCTTTGGGTTTAGCTTTTATGCTTATTTAGGTTCTGTGCGTTTTTTTTTGTTTTTTAAATATTTATAAATATTTTTTTTATTATTTTTAGGTTTTCGTGTATTTTTTATTATCTATAAAAATTAATTTTTGTGCTTTTTATTCTTTTTTATTTTTTAATTACGATATAATGCATAAATTAATTAAATTAATGAGTTTTTTTGGAGTTTATTACTTTAAACTCATTAAAAAGACATATATGTATATATATAGGTGGTGCATAAATATAATTAAATATCTTGTAACTCTATTGCAATGATGATGTTAGGAAATAGTGCATAAATGTAGTCAAACATTATAAGATATTGATTTATAATAATGTAATAACATTAAAAATATAATTTATGATGACTTGGCAAATAGATGGGTGCTGGTGTGGCACCCTTCTTTGAGGTCCTTTATATTTAACTTATATATATATACATATGTATATATATAAATAGGTTAAGCAATCACAACATTTCTAGTGCTTGCGCCCGTCCAATACTGATCATCCATGCTTCCATATCATATCTTTTCCTCTAGTCCTTGATTTCTTCGGAAACTTGGTACTTTCAATGGTTTAGATCCATCGTTTAGATGGCCCATGTTTTTTTTAATCACAAAATTGCTGTTGTTTTATCCCATACAATGTTGATTATCTATGAGTCCACATTGGCTCTTTTACTATGACCCGCGTTTCAAAGATAGCAGTTTCAATGGCTTAGATTGAGTTATTCATGTATTATGTGGCCTACGTGTTGGCGATTTTTCAAAAAAAAAATTGGGCATTTATGCTTAGAGAAACATGTGTTTCTGATTTGGATAAATGACATTGTCAACTGTTCTCCATTTCAACTCCTATTACCCCATTATTCTTTTTCCAAACATTGGGCTTAATTGGCGTTTTTCGCTATTTTTAATGCATATGAAAATTAATAATTACTTTTCGGTTATATCTCTTGCGCGTTTTATGTAGATTAGGTTTGAGTATATTTGCCAAGTGTATCACACGTCGCCTTTAATTTTGTCGTCACTCTTTTTCCTTTTTCATGTCTTCTCTTTCTCTCTTCTATCCTAATTTCCTCCATGGTTGTATCTGTTTTCATCTTTCCTCCATTGATGCACGGCATTTTCAAAATCCCTTGCAAATTTGGAAAATCATACTTGGTTTCTCAAACATGTACCACTTGCATGTCTAATTACCCATCGTTATGCTTGTGATTACAACTGTAGCCAATTTTTTTTTTTTGGTCAATTACATCACAGTAACTTTTTTTTTCATCACAATCTTACTCGCCTTGAACACCAAACCCTAATTTTGAAAGGTCAAATGCTCCCTCCATATGAGTTGTTCTCACATCTGTTATTATTATTTCTTTTATTTTTTTAAGTTGAGTTTGTGGTTCACATTTGCTCCTTTCGTATTATTCAGATCTCTTTCAATTTCTACACTAATTAATTGAGTTAATTGATATGACTTTTGGCCTCTGATTTTACTGCTTGCCATTATCGATTCTTAAGCTCAAATTCAAATGTCCTGGGTTTTCGATTTTGCTTTCTAAACTTGGCCACCAAGTCACTTTAATCCTTTAATTTTCCCGCTCTATTACATATCATTTCATGTGTTTTGGGTAGTTTTAAACATGTAGCATGTGTTTTAATTTCATGTTTTGTCTTTATATTTGATATTTGATTATGGTCTGTATGTTTTAGATGTTTAGATATATTAAACTTTTTACATGAGTATATATTTTTTGTTTCGTCAACATTATTGTTGTGTTAATCTCTGTTGATCCTTTTCCCCAATTCTGCCATTTTGTTTTGAATTAATGTAATGGTTATTTGAAATCAATTCAAAATCGATCTGTTAAGTTTTGGGTGTCCTTTATGTTTTACATGCTAAGGATACTCTGGCAATTGATGGTTTAATTTAACATTTGTATTTCTTTCTTGCATACTGCTTATTGCCGCCTATCACCATTTGTGCCTTAACTTTTGAATTTAGCAATTTCAAATATGTTACAATGATATCTTTGAGCGCCATAAGTATCGTGGATGGTGCCTTGCATATGAAGTTGGCCTTTAGCAGGCTATGTATACAAGGTCATGTTCCTTTTCCTGCAAAGCTGCCTCTCCCTTCTTGCTTCTCCCTTCTTACCTTCATTCTTTTGAACTCCTAGCATCACTTTAGTGTTCTAGCCACTTTGTTACCTGTTTCTTTTCTCTTTTGTCATAAATATTTTATAATTTAGTGGAGAACAATAGCATTTTGATTTCACAAATTAGTAGGGACAATGGTACTTTGTGGTTGGTTATCCGTGTTGTTTGCATTTGAGAGGTTTTTCACTATGACAACCTAACAAATTTGCTAACTATGGATATGCTGCTTTTGGATGAAATGGTACATTCTATCTATTACTTCTTTTGTTTTTCGCGTTGGGTTTGTTTAGCACTCTTTTGCCATTAGAGTCTTACTATATTTGTTGTCTCATTTATATATGCATTGTTTAATGCTTGGGTGATCTTATTCACTGTAGCATCTACCGCACACTATATCCTAAGTTCAGGTTTATGCTACGTGAAGGTGGCTGCTACTCCATACAGACCTTTTGGGTTGCTGACAACATGGGAAGCCTTCGTATTACTTCACATCCGTATCGTATCCATTTCATTGCTGAGACTGTGTTAAGGAAGAATTCTTCTACCAATCTTCCACACTATCAATTTAATTTCCCATCCTTCTTAGCCATCTTAAGCAATAGCTTGGAAGCATCTGTTTGTGTTGGTTATATGCTTCACTATGCTCTCATTTGCTTATTTTTCTTGCATTTGTGATTGAATCTCTGTGTATGCACCTTATGTTATGTCATTTGCAAATATAATGGGTCAAATTGTCTCTATTGGTTCGATCATTGACATTGCCTTCAATGGTCTGTGCATGCGGCATATTGAGTTACTTTTGAAGGATGAAGCATATGTCTATTATATTATTTCTTTTGTTATATTATTTGTTTATTGTGCTTTTGTCTGCCTTATTTAACATCGACCTCAGTTATTTTATCTATTTGTGGTATAATATGTGTTTAGATGCCCTTTAAGTGCGATATTTGACCATATGTATAATTTTGTTATGAGCTTTCATTTTTTGTGATTATGTCAGTCTTTTTTCCCGTATCAGTGGCAGCAACATGATATGTACACTATGGGATTCTTATGTCGAGCAAGTGTCTAGCTTCATTCAAGAAGCCCCTTTTTCAACCCATTGTGATTATTACTGTGCTTGCCTAGATCAAACAAGTTATAGGTTTGTTACTGATCACTTTCTTCTCTTGATATTTGTTGTTCTACTAATCTACATTTATGTGCATATTTTTTATTTAATTAATTATATCTTCCAACTTATGAGTTGTGCTTGTGTTTCTACAAGTGATTTTTAGGTGATAAACTTTTACTTTGCCTCAAAGGTCTTTCTTAATGTTGAGTTTCCTGAAGTAGTCGTTTTTCAGACCTGGTATCCTATTTCCACCAAGCATCTTATTTTCTTTTTTTTTTTTTTTGCCCTCTCTACCTATTTTTCCATAAAATATAGCTGATTTCCTTCTCTATGCATTGAATTGTCAAGGTTAATGCAAGGCGTTGCAGCCTTTCCAGTTCCAATTACATCTTTGCCAGTTAAATCACGAATACTTGCAACAGACATCTTCAGCCACAAGGACAAATACAGAACTATTTTTGAGATCTTAAAGATCAGAGAGGTTGACCATTATATATATACATACATACATACATATATATATGTATGTATGTATAAATGTTTTTTTCTTTCCCACATGCATCAATATTTTGTAATACATAAAAACTCTCCTATTCTTATAACTATATGGATTCACTTGCTTTTCTTCAGCATCTTCACTTTGCTGTGATTTCCACTGTTGACTCCATTTATTATTATCACGGTACCTTGACTATTCACGATGCATATGTAAGGCAGAGGAAGAAGCTGCACGCTATTCCCACAACAAGTGTAAAAGCATTGTGAATGTTCCTACACCTAGGTGAGATATCTTAAAAATGCATATAAGACATATTTTGGGTTGTCACTGTTGTGCTTTCCCTATCTCTAATTATTACCCTTTGAATGTTGTACTATAGATTTAAGGTTGAGCTGGTCATGTTAGATGATACGGGGAAATGTACTTTGTTCTTTTTTATCGTGATTGTGAAACTACTAAATCGGACCACAAACAATCTTACTAAGGAGTTTCTTTAGGTAACAGAATCCATTATTGTTTTAATTAAGGTGTAATGGCACATTATCTCTGTCATTCTTTGTAGTATACATTAAACTTAATGCTGCACCATGCAGGGCAACAATAATGGATACTTTCTCCTTGAGTTGGATGGACTTCTTAACAAAAAGCTACTACTCCACATGAAAATTGGAGACTATAATGTTGATTTTGGCATCACGTCCTTCTCAATTGTGACTTTCTTTGACAACACTAATATGATATCCACCTACCTTGGATATGCTTCGATGGTTAATGTATGTGTTTTATGGTTTATTTTGATTGAATTATTTTTCTTTACTTCTGCTTAAGAATTCTCATTTGTTGTACTTTGAATTACACTAGTTCTGTTTTAATTATTTATTCCACTTGTACTTCTCCCATCAATATCATTTTCCAACTTGATCATGGTTTAATTTATTTTCTACCTTTGAGTGATATGATGTGTTGTATTCCTTTACTATTACATGATTCACCAGTATGCTTCTCTCTTTATGCAAGATGATATTTTTGGTTTTGCAGACAATATATATGCATCCACACCTTCATTCAGCTTGACAGCATCAAAGCACTTCTTCTTAGAGATGGAATCATCTTCTGGAGATACACACTCCACTGAAACTTCTATTAGCAAGTAGATTCGTCTGAGCCAGGAAACATCCATTTCAAAAATGGATTTGTCTGATTGTGCTGTGTAATGATTTTTGTACAAAAAGTTTATGTAAATGTTTGTAACATTTACTTTGGCACCAATGTGTTTTTTGCTAGTAAGATGATATATAACTGTACTAGTAGCCTCCTTTGATGTTTATAATTTATTTTCTTGATGAAAAGTAACTTCTATTTCAACCCAATGTTAGCAATTTTTTTCTTTATTTCCTTTGTGTCTTTAATGTTATGCAATTTCCTCTCATAGTAGCTAGCACTTAAATGAGGAACGAGAGTTGACTTGAAAACTTTATTATTTCATTTCTATTTGAACCATGTTGTCATTTATTACTTCACCTTATGATTCTCCACTTAAGTTTAAAGCTTGCTACATTACTTTGCTGTTAGTAATATATATGTTTACATATAATTAAAATCAACTTGCACTCTAAATTAGTTTACATTTACAATGCTACATTAATATTCAAAAGTCAACTGTCCCTTTGAGTTTGTTAAGACTAGTCTTATTAATATTTTGTTATAATCAATGACATTCTTTCTTTTCCCACTATATACTTTTTGTTTGTTTATAATCTTTTTCCTTATAATGAACATACGTATAGTCAAATTTGCAAGTCAAACTAGCAATTTCTTTTCAAAGTGCACAATCATTTATTGCTATCTACCAAAAACTTTTCACTTTTTTTAAAATGTTATGCCCTATATTTTCTACTTTTTAATAAGTACTTTTTACACATCATGAAATATTTATTTTCATCAGTTATAATAATAATATTTAATCTATCTAAAAATGTTGTGATGACTATGTTTTGGCCCAAAACTGTTACGATTTGCTCTAATGTATTATTTGGTAAACTATTACTCTACTATGAATTATAGTAATCTTTATAATAACATCTATTGTTCACAAATTTATATATGTTGCATACTACATCTATTATAATTTTTCTAAATCTCAAATAGAAAAATTTTTGGATACATGCATTAAACAGTATGAGACTTTAAAATATTAGTGTACATGTTACAAACTATCTATCTTTTTCCTGAATTTACATTGGGCCATGAGTACTTGTGATCTTTCAGGCTACAACTATAGAACTCTTTAAGTTATATTTAAATGGCCTACGACCTATTACACATAGGAATCTATATGGCAATGTTGGCAAACTTCTTTCATGTACTCTAGTTTCTCCGCCCTACAAACAGTTGCTCCACATTGTTACCACCGACCCACTTTATTTAGCTCCTGTTTCCTTCTCAAACGCAAAGCTATTCCACCATCCACTTATAGCTAGCGGTATTTACAGGTATAGTGACATCTTCTTTTGTCCTTTGACTACTTCTGTTACAACATATTATGCGAATTCATGTGGGATTTTGTTGCTCCTCACCTTATTCTTTTACAATGACAACATTTATTCTTTACACTGTATATTTACTCTCGCATGACTTTCAATTCTTTGATATTTGATGACTAATATGCTTTCCTGTTATATATTTCTCTATGTTGGCCATTTACAGTCTTGATATTTTGCTTTAATGAAATTATTTTGCACTTCTAATACTCAATTTTGCTTATGCCCTTTACTTGAAACTACTGCAAACTTTATGACTGAGATGTGATTCTCACACCAATTGGTTGGTTGCTTTCAATTGCTCTACAAACACCTAAAGATCATTGCATTGATTCCACAAGTTTCGCATTTAGGAAGTCTTTGTGGTTGAATATGTTCGTGGCTTGAAGGATATATAAGAATCCCTATGCTTCCCAGTTGATGCATAGAAGATTTATCAACCAACTCTAAACTATTTGTTTGAATAATCCTCTACAATCATTTTGTGTTCATCAATCAGGTGATGCAATGGCCCTTATTCCTAGTACTTTTAATCTCTTTTTCTTTTATTGTGTAATTGGTTAATCTGATTTCAAGTACATTTGTCATTGACCTATGAACTTAGTGTTTGTTCTACGACAATGAAACAAATATTGCCTATTTTCGTTCTATAGACTATTGTCTCCTTATTATCATATTCTTTTTTCTATTATATAAAAATTGTGGAGTAACATCTTCATTTTGACACTTTGACCAAACTTCTCTCTACATAATCTTGATGTCCTTGATTAAAAATACACCATAGCAGCTAAAGTCCAATTACCAAACATTTAAGTTATGTGAATGGTTTACATGATTTGACTATACACTCAATTGCTTTCCTAAAAGCATAAATTAAAAATAAGATAGACCCATTCTTTGCTTCACTTTATGAGCAACCCTAAGCATTTATACATATATGTCATCATTGGAATACAAGGCATACTTCTCTCTGTGTAATGAATGAAAAACATTGGATTGGTTTTCTCATGTTTTAAATGATTTCTTAATAACTTTCGAAACAAGCTTTATTTATCAGTTCCAAGTTCTTTAATGGATGTACTATTGCAAAAGAATGCCCGTACATATAGGCACCTTATCCAAACATGTCAGCGTGGAAAAAGTGAGCCTTATTGTTTACTATCAACTTAAATGGTTTATTTGCATCGCCTTAAGTTTTATATGCTTATATTTTTCATTAATATTTTATACATTGCCTTTGTAAGCTCTAATGAGCTTTTTGTGGACCACTTATGTCAGATTAATAGTAAATCATCATTAAAATGCATTCCCATTTCAAATGATATGCTTTCCGTATATGCAACTTAATCAAATAGTCCTACACGAGCTGTCAAGACATACACACAGTTATTGAGTTGAAACATTCAAAGCGAAGAACATTCTTCAAGTTTTTCAGTGAACCATACTAACAAACATGACTAATCCTCTTAAACCATTTCACCAAACTATAACATTGTAAATGACAAATCTTCTTCCATTGCTTCATTGAAGAGACAAGCTCGCCATATTTGAAGAGAAATACTACACCTCAAAAGGACAAAAGGTAAGCAGGACTTCTTTAAAAGTATCCTTCTTATAGCACTACATGAAACTTTATCTATTAATATTCCATTTTGTCATATGCTTGCATATTTTGCTACCTGTAAATGTATTTATTATCTTTCTAATTACTCACTGATATCTTTGCAATATTTCTTTCACCTCTCAAGAAATGCAACAAGTAAACGCCCAACATCATATCTTACTGCACAAATTATGCCAACACACTTCTCCAAAAATGTATGTAATAGTTTGTCCATATATGGAGATCTTGGTGACAACTAGTTAAGTATTCCAACCACATTACATAGTACTTTGGATGTAAATCTAGATATGCTTCCACCACAAGCTAATTGTACTTCTTTACCTAAAGTACCACATAACATGAATCTTTCTCCAAACAAAAGCCCTTTAGGTCATGTGACCAATTTGGTTACACAAATGTCCGTTGTTAATCGATTACATAAATTTACAAAATCATCTTCCAATGCACCTAAAAATATTCAATGTAAGTGCAAATCTCAAGAATCTACTTCACAAATGAGTTCAAATCCAATTATAAGTTGTAAGCATTTTGGAAATGCCAATGAAATTACTCATAACCATGTTATACACTACCAATTATGAATTACATACATAATCCGTAAACTAAGGGTAATTCAATTTTTGGGACAACCTTGGTTGAAGGAATAAATGCATCTAGGTCTTCATCTTTTCCAAAATTGTGCTTTCAAATTACAAAAGGCCCAAGGTACAAATGTCCATAAGTTTCTAAATAGTATAATAATAATCACTTTAATTATAGTGTGACGTTATCTCCTATGGTTAAGCAAATCATTCAACATATTTTGACAACATGGTAATTAACACATGCTATGTCCAATAGATTAGTTTAATAATATTTCATCTTTTCCCAATTACTTATGTCTATCATTTTCTAATTAAGATTGTTGATCAAATTTTCTAGATGGTATGAATAATCCATGCCCATCTTCTTCTGTTGTTATGCCTACCAACTTAAATAGGAAAAGAGGTATGCTGTAATTTAATAAACTTAACTTATAGTCAATAGCATCCATTCTATATAATTTGATTTCTTATATTAGATATTGAAGTCCAATTTTTACATCTATCCAATAATAGTACGACATTCTACAAAACCTTGCACCCAGCAACACAAGTTGCAATCATTAGTTACTTGTCAAAACGATGCAGGTAACTACCATTTGATAACTTATTATTTCCATAAATTCATAATCAAATGTAATTGTATACTTAAACTTACTTCTCTTACCTAAATTTTTTTGCTAACATATAGAAACATCACATGAACAGATGCTATTTATGAATATAACTTCACTTGACAGTAAGTTTTCTCCCACACATACCTCTGTTTTTTTTTTTTGGTGAAGTAGTATACCATAAATATAATGGACTCTCAGTCTTTGCTCAAATATGGATGTATACTATAATTGACATTGTTATGCATCAAACTAATCTATTTTTTTTTCTATTTGTATGCCATAAATTTGTGTAGAATATGTTGACCTAGGTGATCCAATCTATACATGTCCATATTGCCATGCTTTAATATGGTACATTGAAAGATCTTGAAAGGATAGAAATTCTTCCGAAACAGAATTCTCTCTTTGTTACTCCAGGGTAAAAGTTTAGTTGCCATTTCTACAGCACCTTTTTGAAGAACTGCGCAAACTTATGTACTCACAGGAAGGCATATTTGATCGACGTTTTGTCAACAACATTCCAGCCTATAATATGATGTTTTCCTTCACTTCAATGGCAAGACAAACAGATAAAAGCGTTCAGAGATCTAGTGGACCGTGCATTTTCAAAATGCACGGCTAGAATTATCATAGATTTGGTAGCCTTCTTCCAATGCATGGAGCTTTACCTAAATTTTCTCAATTATACATATACAACACTGCAAATAAAGTATCAAATCGTATGAATGCTATACAGTAAGTGACTTATACCTAAAATATTATATTCCACTTTGTCTTATCTTTCACAAATCACTAATTACATATATTCTTTCCTTTGTGCATCTTAATAGGCGTGATACAAATACAACTGAACTTGATCCAACCATTATGGCATCACTTCAACAAATGCTCGATCACCACAACCGTTTAGTTAAATCATTCTGTATGGTGCATGATCGTCTTGAATTAGATCCATCCTCAAATGTTCATCTTCAATTAATTGCAGACTGTAACACAGATGGACGATGTTACAACCTTCCTACTACATCTGAAGTTACTGGCCTCATAGTAGGTGATATGTGTAACTTGGCCAGATTAAGAGACATCATCTTGGAGACAAGAAGTGGACAATTGCAATGCATTAGTGAATTAAATTCTTTGTACTTAGCACTACAATACCCAATACTTTTTTCACGAGGTGAGGATGGATATAAATTGGGCATACTACATAAAGATGCAAAAGCATGGACACAAAAAAGAACCAAACTGACCATCCATGAGTTCTTTGCATTTCATCTACAAATGCACCTTAATGAAGCACTAATCATTCTATTAGCTTGGCATTTAGTCCAGCAATTTATTGTGGATGCTTACACTATCATTGAGAGTGAGCGCCTATCCTTTATTTGAGCCCATTAACTAGAAATAAGAGGTGAAAAATTCAGCACCTTGAGTTCTACGTTACAGCAAGGACAAATTGCTCTTTCTTCTGCTAGTCGACGAGTGATGTGTGTGTTTTGTGTATGCTTGTATATTTGGTTTGCATACACTTCTTAAGGTAGTTTAGACCTCATTGTTGTGCATTTAGTATAGTGTTTATGCATATTTGTTAATAGTTGTGCATAAGGTGAATAATTGCATAAATGTTACACTAAGTGCACTAATTGTATGACTTACTTGCATTTTGGGTGAAATTGATGCTTGAGCTTAAATAAAGAATTTTGGAAGAATATTGATGAAGATTTGATGTTTTAGAACAAGATTCGAGCATGCTAGATGATGCATGAGGCCAAGAAGGAAGCACCAGAGAAAACAGAACTGGAAACAGAGCTAAAACGAAGAAGATATACCTATACAGGTCGACTCCCTGCTCCAGTACCAGTTGATCGATATTGTCTTTTGGTACACTGCTTTGGTAGTTCCTGAAGCTCTATCAAAAGTACCGGCTGAGTAATACCCTAGTACCGGTCGACCGGTTAGGTCTTTCGATAGTCATGTTGAAGGCCTATTGAAAGCTCTTTTTAGCTCATTTATGAGGGATGAACTTTATTTTCTTAAATCCTAATAAACCCTAACCCTTTACCCACTTCACCAAACACCCAAAACCACCATCTCACACCAAACCAGGCAAGGATTAAAGCTTGTAACAAGAGATTGAAGGGTTTTGCTTTGGATCTGAGTAAGGGTTTGAAGGAGAGTATCTTATTCTTTTTGTTATTCTTGCAAATATGCTTTGTATTTGAGTTAAATCTAAGGTTGATTGATGTTGTACATTAGATTAGGGGTTTGAATAAAGGATTTGTGTATAACTTTGGCTCTTAATATATGCTTGTTTTCATTGATTGATGGCATGAATCAATATGTCTATGTGTTGATAATCGAATATGTCTATATGTTCGATAAAATGCCCATGTGAAACTTGCATGTATTATTTCGTGCTTAAATGCTATTAGCAGTAGTGTCATCTTATCCTTAATCCATGCTAATGGCATAAGTCCTATTTGCAACTATGTGTGTTGATTAATATGCTTAATTAATGACTTGTGTAGTAGGAGTATACCTCTAGTCTGAAATAATATTAAAAGGGTACTCCTTAGCTCTAATTAATGCTCTAAGAGTCCAACCTCTAGTCTGAAACAATACTAATAGGTTAGTCTCAAGTAGGACATTAATTAACACTAAAGAAAGCAATTGAGCCATAGATAGACCGAATCGTTATCATAGCCCGAGTTTAGATACGATGCAATTGCCCAAGATCCCCTTCTGCCTTGTAGAGCCTTATTTCCTTAGCTTGGCACCTATAGTTCCTCCAGTAGCCTAGGTTTAGATTTAGGTTTTATTTTAAATCCCTTTTTAATTAAAAAGACCAAAAATACTTCAACACACGCTTGTAGCTAGTTTTAGGCACCAAGCGCGTAGAGACCAAAATAAGGAGCCTCTTTGAGGAAGAATGACCCCGTACTCATACGCTATACTATCGCGACTCGTGCGCTTGCAGGTAATACTCTTAAAGGTTTACGATCAACGAGCTATATTACCATAATCTTTTACTAGAGGAAATCGCTATATGCGTAAAAGTTACCTAGATACTATGGCAATATGCAATGGGCTGGCTAACCAGACTTATTCATCACGTTCACTTGCAACCCAAAATGGCCAGAGATTACAAGATTAGTAACTTAATATGGTCTTCGACCAGAAGATCAACCTGATATTGTTGTAAGAGTTTTCCATATGAAAGTTAAGATACTTATTAAAGACTTGAAAAAGAAATATTTCTTCGGCCTGACAAGGTAGGTACTCAATTATTTGTCGCCTACTCTATTTTTTTTCCTTTCATGCAAACTCAATTAAGCTTATATTCTTCAGATTATGTAGCCTTTTTTTTCCTTGCTAACATTTCAAGTAAATAAAAGTGTTCAATCACTTTGAATGTAGCCTTCTAAGAGAGTATAACTTTGCATTTTTTCCCATACCTGCTTTCATTTTCATTGGCTTCTTAACTTTCTTTGCTAAACTTAACATTATTTACTATCTTCACCTATGTAGTTCTATATATAATTGAATTTCAAAAGAGAGGACTTCCTCATGCACATATGTTATTATTTTTCGAACCTGAGTATAAATTTCCAACTGTCAACCACATTAACAAGGTAATCTCAGCTGAAATTCCAAACAAGAATCTACATCCAGAGTTGTATGACGCTATTGCACATTTCATGATACACAGACCTTGTAGAACATCAAATCTGAATGCACCTTGCATGTATGACAGACAATGTTCAAAGTTTTTCCCAAAAGCATTCAACAAGTGAACAATAGTTGACGTAGAAGGATATCCGATATATCACTGGCAAAATGATGGTCGCACGGTTTGCAAGTCTGGAGTTGATCTTGACAACACATATGTTGTTCCATGCAACCCTTGCTTGCTTATAAAATATCAAGCATATCTTAATGTTGAAAGATGTAATCAATCACAATCCATCAAGTACGTATTCAAATATGTTAGTAAGGGACCAAATTAAGCCACAACCATATTTCTTTTTGGAGAAGAAGATGAAATTAAAGCATACTTGATTGTCGATATATCTCATCATGTGAGGCAACTTGGTGTATTTTCTCATTCAATATCCATTACCATGATCGTCCAGTAGAATTGCTATGCTTCCATCTTCCAAATGACCAATATGTTTTATTCTGAACCAATTAATGCAGTTGTTCAGAAACAAACATCTACAGACACAAAATTCATTACTTGGCTGAAATATAATTTGAAACATCCAACGGCAAGAGACTTGATCTATACCGATGTTCCAACTAGATATGTGTGAAAACAACAAAAAAATTGTTGGGTTCCTAGGAGAATGGTTTTTTCTATTGGACGGTTACCGTATGTCTCACCATTGGTTGGAGATGCATACTATTTATGTATCCTTTTAAATAAGAGAAAAGGTTGTGTCTCCTACGACGATATTCGAACTATTGATGGCATTATCTATCCTTTATACAAAGATGCTTGCTACGCATTCTGCTTACTAAATAGTGACCGGGAATACATTGACGGCATTTGTGAGGCAGCTTCTTGGATGACTGAGCATCAACTTAGGCACATATTTGTGATGTTACTAATGTCAAATTCATTGTCAAGACCATAACAAGTTTGGGAAAAGTCACTAGAATTCATGGCTGAAGGCATTCTTCATTAACAATGCTGATTATTGAATCTCCCAGGTATTTGATTCATTTACATTTACCCTTTTATCTTCTTATTATTTACATATTACTTTTCTCTACCGAAAAGTAATTTTGCAATGATTAAATTATGCCTTTTTGTTTGAAGAAATTTACTAGACATGTAAAATATATGCCTTTCTTACTTTCCCGTCTCTACAAGAAAAAGTTTCAATTCTATTATTAAAAAGTTTTTCTCTAACATTATATCTTATATTGAATCAAATATTAGTGTGCTAATTCACATTTCTTGGTGTCTTACCCATTTCAAATTTACAACTCGATCAAGATCAATTAATAAATTTGGCATTGGTGGAGGTAGAGAAGCTTCTAAATATAAATGGCTGCAATTACGAGATTATCACATGCTACCAATGCCTATGCAAGTTGATTTCCTTGATTATCTAAACAAATTCATCCTAGACGAGCTAAATTATGATCAAGATGTACTTGCCATTGAATCGGAGCACCTAATAAAAAGCTTAAATGATAACCAACCTAAGATTTTTCTAACAATTCTACAAGCAGTTGAATAAAACTCTGGTAGAGTCTTTTTTGTATATGGTTATGGAGGAACAGGAAAAACACACATATGGCGAACACTTATGTCAACATTAAGTTCAAAGGGTTCGATTGTGCTCAATGTTGCATCAATTAGTCCATTGGCAAAACTTATTGAACGAGCAGGTCTTATTATATAGGATGAAGCACCAATGACACACAAGTATTCTTTTCAAGCTATTGATCAGAAACGTCGTGATGTGTTGAGATTTTCTAATCCAAATAGTGTGAATTTGCCTCTTGGCGATAATACCATTGTGCTTGGTGGTGACTTTCGCCAAATCTTGCCTGTTATTCCTCTTAGAGGACGATTAGATATAATATATGCAACATTAAATCTTCTGCTCTATGGGATACCTACCAAGTTTTGGAATTAACAGAAAACATGCGATTAAAATCAACTGGTTTTGAGAATAAAGCATTAGCAAGAAAGGAGTCTACTGATTGAGTGCTATCTATTGATAATGGGACAATAGTATTGGATATGGACACTCCACCGATAGTTAAGATTCCATCTAATTTCCTCCTCATGGATTATAGTGATTCTTTTGAGGCCATTGTTAATAGCATGTACCCCAACTTGCTTTCAAATATGTCCACTGCATCATATTTTGAGAAAAGGGCAATTTAAGCGCCAGTCGTAAAGACTGTTGTTAGCTAAATATTTGCTATTAATTTTGATAATGAAAATATATATGCATTATTTGACTAAAAAGCTTCTTGTGAAAATAAGAGGATACTTAAAAAGAAGCTTTGAAAGGTTGAAGAAGATGTGCAAAATGCATTATTTGAAGAAAGAGAAGATGAGAAGGCATAAGGAGGAGAAAAGATGACATAAGGGGTACCGGATATTATTTTCTCTCTTGCTCTTTGTGAAATGCCTATATATTGTTTGTGTTTGGCTCAAATTCTCTTCTTTCTTGTTCAAACAAATTTTTAACTCTTGCGCATTTGATTTCACATATGCACAAATGAATTTGAATGCACACATAGAGTAAAAAGGTGTTTTTGGGGTGTTTCAAATCATAACATGTATTTACAAATTATCTCAAAATGATTTGGAGTTGTGAAAATTGCACTTAAAATGTTTTATGCAAAAGTTTGGCTTTACTTCACTTTCTGGAGTGACCGGACCCCCAAGCCGGTTGACCAGCTGACCTGGGAGGGTTGCCCGGCTAAGACAAAGAAGGAAGGTAAAAGCCAGACCCCTAGCCGGTCGACCGGCTAAGGCGTCCGGCCTAGTCAGAGAGGAACAAGTGCAAGCCGGACGACCCAGCCGGTTGACCGGCTGAACGGGTTATTGTAAAAAATGCACTAGCCGTTTATTACCGTTCTGGCTTATTTCCTCTTCATTTTTTTCACCAACCAAATCCCTAAGCCCCAAATCTCTTTAAGTACACATTCAATACACATTCAAATCATCAAGTGAAGTGTGCAAAATTGTTATTATCAATCATTCAAGCTTTTGAGCCATTCTTGCAATATATTTGAGCTTTCAAGAGCTTATTCATTTGCTATATCTTCTTCTTGAAGAAAAATTTTAGATTCTATCTTTTCCTCATCCTTGAATATATACACACTTTGAGAGCTAAAATCTTGTGAGATCAAATTCTTTGAAGCTTGTAAAGTGTGGGAAAATCCTAAAGAGAGGTTCGCTTGGGTTCTTTGAAGTTGGGCTTCAAAGAGGTGTATAAACTTGGTTTGTGCTTCACCAAGATTTGAAGAAGCATTATAGTGAAGATTGTTGAAGTCCTAAGGGGAGCTTCTTTGGGCGGTGGACGTAGGCTTGGCCGAACCACCTTAAATCATTTGTCTTTCATCTCCTTATACTTCCATTATTATACTTGCTTATATTGCTTACATTGTGTTTGATATATTGATTGTAAGAAGTTGTTAATTTTCTGAGAAATTTTTTAAAACGAAAATTAGTAATTACATCTTAATTCACCCCCCTCTTAAGATATTTACACCTACAATTGGTATCAGAACTAGGGTTCTACCTATAGTTTAACAACTAGTAGAATTTCTAGCAAATATGCAGGGAATTTCTATTAAACAAGCATCCCCTTTTGATGGAACAAATTATGTATTTTGGAAAATGAGGATGAAAGTGTTTATACAATCACATGATTACAAAGCTTGGAAAATCATAGAAAATGAGCCTACCTTACCTACAAAATTATAAGGTGATAGGAGAATACCCAAACCTGAAAATGAATGGAATGATGAAGATATTAAATTATTTGACCTAAATTAAAAAGCATTACATTATTTATTCAATGCTATGAATGCAACCGAGTTTGCTAGAGTAATGGGGTGCACTTCGGCTAAAGAACTTTGGGACCAATTAGAAGTAGCTTATGAAGGAACTAGCCAAGTGAAAGAATCTAGGATTACTATGCTTATACATAGATACGAATTATTTAAAATGCTTCCAAATGAAAATGTTGAGCAAATGTTTTCTAGATTTGTTGAAATTACTAATGGTTTGAAAGCACTTGGAAAGGATTATTCTAATGTAGAGAAGGTAAGGAAAGTGCTAAGAAGCTTGCCATCAACATGGCAACCAAAAGTCACGCCATAAAGGAAGCAAAGGATTTGAATACATTGGAGCTTAATGAGCTCATTGGGTCACTCATAACTCATGAGCTTGAGATAAAGGACCACGAAGAAGAAGAGAAGAAAGCAAAGAAGTCCATTGCACTCGTTGCATCAAAATACCCATCAAGTGACGATGAGGAAGATGATGAGGACCTGAAAGATGAAGAAATTGCACTTCTTGCCTAAAATTTCAAAAGGTTCATGAAATTTAGAAAGATGAGGAAAGGGGCATTTTCAAGCAATACAAATTGGAAGAAGAAAGGAAAAGAAGGCAAAGATTTCAAGAGGACAAAAGATGCAAAGGGAGATGAATTGAAGTGCTTTAATTGCAACAAGCCAGGACACATTAAAGCAAATTGTCCAAAACTTTCAAAGAAGAAAGAAACCAAGGCGCTTAAAGCCACATGGGACTTCTCTGAAAGTGACGAAGATGAGAAAGAGCAACATGAAGTAGCCAACTTTTGCCTCATGGCCAATGAGGATGAGGTACCATCTTCACCTTCTCCATCTATATATTATTCATCTAGTGAAGAAGAGGAAGAGGAATGTAGTTTGATGAACTAAAAGATGCATTTGCTAAATTACATGATGATTTATCCTTGGCTTTGGCAAAAAACAAGCAAATGCATAGAAATTTGAAACTTGTTCTAAACGAAAAAGAAATTTTGAAAAAGAAAAATGTCTCTCTTATAGAAAAAATAGAAATCTTAGAAAAAGAAAATGATTCATATGTCGAAGATTTTGTAAAGTTTGAAAAAGAGGTCAAAGATTTGAAAAAGAAAAATATGGATTTGAATGAAATTATTCAAAAATTTACAAATGGGAAAGAAAATTTTGAAAAACTTCTTGGAAGTTAAAAAATGTCTTTTGATAAGAGTGGTATTAGATACAAACCTAGCATTAATCAAAAGTATTTCAAAATTTACTTTGTCAAGGCTTCCACCTCTACATCCTCTTCTTCACCAAAACCAAACATTACTTGTACTTATTGTGAAAAGAAAGGACATGTATCTACTCATTGTTATTTCAAGAAAATTCGTGATAGAGAATCACAGGTTCCATATTGACAAAGACCAAAATGGGTGGTCAAAAACAAAAATTGAAACTAACGCCAAGGACCTAAGGTGTTGGGGACCCCAAAATAAAGAATTGCATTTGAATTTCATATGTGTAGGTATCAAATGAAAGCAAATCAAGCAAAATAAAATGGATCTTGGATAGTGGTTGTTCCAAGCACATGAGGGGAACTCTTCACTCTTCTACAAATTAAAAAGGACAAAAGGAGGAGACGTTACCTTTGGGGACAATGGCAAAGGAAAAATTATTGGAAAAGGAAGCATCAGTAACGAAAACTCTCTTGCACAGAAAAAGACAAAATTTGTGATGCTTGCCAACTAGGTAAACAACATAAGATGTGGCAAGCTTAGGAGGATCCAGGTATACATTTGTTGTAGTAGATGATTACACTAGATTTACATGGGTCATGTTTCTTGCACATAAAAATGATGCCTTCAATGAATTTGCAAGATTGTGTAGAAAAGTGCAAAATGAGAAAGGCTATTTTATAACTTGTATCTGTAGTGATAATGGTACCGAATATGTGAATACTCTTTTCATGAACTTTTGTGATGAACATGGCATTAAGCATAACTTTTCGGCCTCTCGTACTCCTCAACAAAATGGGGTAGTAGAGAGGAAGAATTGTACACTACAAGAAATGGCAAGAACTATGCTAAAAGAACACAACTTGCCAATATATTTTTGGAGTGAAGCTATAAATATTGCATGCTATGTACAAAATAGAGTATTGATTAGACCTATCTTAAATAAAACTCCATATGAATTATGGCATGGTAAAACACCTAAAATATCATACTTCAAAGTATTTGGTTGTAAATGCTTTATCCTAAATACTAAGGACCACTTAAGGAAATTTGATGCTAAATCAGATGAAGGAATATTTTTAGGATATTCCACAAAGAGCAAAGCATATAGAGTATATAATAAAAGAACTCTTGTTGTGGAAGAATCAATACATGTTACATTTGATGAGACTAATCCATTTGAGCCGAGAAAGGAAATTGATGATGTAGGTTATCTTTTGAAAAAGACAACACTTGAAGATCCAACTTCAAAAGACAAAGAAAAATCAACAAAGCACGAAGAAGAACATCAAGAAAGGATATCCCAAGCCAATGAGGAAAACGAACAATGCTCAAACAAAGGAAATGTTGAAACAAAAGAACCTCATGAAGAGCTACCAAAGAGTTGGAAGTTCGTAAGAAACCATCCTCAAGATCTTATCCTCGGTGATCCAAATGAAGGTGTAAGAACTGGGCGTAATATTAATACTTTTTGTGAGCATCATGCATTTATTTCTCATATTGAACCCAAAAATGTGAAAGAAGCTTTACTTGATGAAAATTGGATAATTTCCATGCAAGAAGAACTTAATCAATTTGATAGAAATAAAGTATGGAAGCTAGTTAAAAGGCCTAAAGATAGACTGGTAATAGGAAAAAAATGGATATTTAGAAACAAACTAAATGAAGCCGGAATAGTAACTTGGAACAAGGCTAGATTAGTAGCACAAGGATACAATCAAGAAGAAGGAATTGATTATGATGAAACTTATGCTCCCATTGCAAGACTAGAATCCATTCATATGTTACTTGCATTTGCTTGTCACATGGATTTCAAACTTTATCAAATGGATGTGAAAAGTGCCTTTTTAAATGGATTCATTGAAGAAGAAGTTTATGTTGAACAACCCCCCGGTTTTGAAGATTCTTGCTTTCCTAATTTAAACTAGAAAAAGCTTTATATGATTTAAAACAAGCTCTTAGAGCTTGGTATGAAAGACTCAGTGGATTTCTAGTGGAAAACAACTTTGAAAGAGAAAAACTTGATTCAACCTTATTTATTAAAAGAAAAGACAATGATATCATACTTGTCCAAATCTATGTAGATGATATAATTTTTGGTGCTATTAATGTTTTTTTATGTGAGAACTTTTCCAAGTGTATACATAAGGAGTTTGAGATGAGCATGATGGGAGAATTAACCTTCTTCCTTGGACTCTAAATCAAACAAGCAAAAGAGGTGATTTCATAAATCAAACCAAATACACCAAGGAAATTATCAAGAAATTTGGACTTAAAGATGCAAAGGAGATTGGAACTCCCATGAGCCCCTCAACAAAGCTGGATAAAGATGAGAAAGGTAAATTTGTAGACGAAAAGAAATACAGAGGTATGATTGGTAGCCTATTATATTTAACTGCCTCTAGACCTGATATCATGTTTGCAATATACTTATGTGCTAGATTTCAATCTAACCCTAAGGAAACTCACTTAACTGCTGTAAAAAGAATCATTAGATACCTTAAGAGAACAATTAATCTAGGACTTTGGTATGCAAAAGAAACGTCATTTGATCTATGTGGATTCTCTGATGCTGACTATGCTAGTTGCAAAGTAGACCGTAAGAGCACTAGTGGAACATGTCAATTCCTAGGACATTCCTTAGTATCTTGGTCCTGTAGGAAACAAAATAGTGTTGCTATTTCTATTACCGAAGCTGAATATATTGCAACTGGTAGTTGTGTGGCTCAAATTTTGTGGATGAAACAAAATTTACTTGATTATGGATTGTAATAGGATCATATTCCTATGTATTGTGATAATACTAGTGCAATTAATCTCACTAAAAATCCAATTTAACACTCAAGAACTAAGCATATTGAGATTAGGCACTATTTCATTAGAGATCATGTACAAAAAGGTGATATCATACTTGAATTTGTTGACACCTTGCATCAAGTTGCTGATATTTTTACAAAACCATTGCACGAGGATCAATTTTGCAAGATTATAAGAGAAATTGGAATGATAAAATGTGAGTAAAATGAATAAATATGTGTTTTAATGGCTTGGGCATGACAAAATATGCATTTGTGCACTTTCTGACCCAGCCGGTCGACCGACTGAAGCTAGAAGGCGTCCGGCTAAAAGGGGTTTTCTAATATGCTCTCTGATCCGACCGGTCGACCTACCTGGTCGACCCCCTACGACCAGCCCGTCGACCGACTGAACGCGGACAAGGTTAAAAATTGGGGGTTTTAACCCCAAATTCACTTCAATCTCCCAAATTTTTTAACCCTAGCTGTAATTTCTCTCAAACCCACTTTTAATTCTTCAAATTTCAACCAAATTCTTTCAAAATTCTTCCTATATTTTGATTACCCACTTCAAAAAACAAGTTTTCACTAATTCAATCTTCAAAAAACAATGCAAAATCATGGTAAATTCGAGGGGAAGAGGTCAAGCACGTGGAAGAAAAGGGAAGAGTGCAAGAACACAATCTCATCCACCACCACCCCCTCCAGTATCAAAGATTCAAGGCAAGCAATCAATTTTGTACGGTAAATATATCGTGGACTTAGATTTTGCTGGCACCGATGTCTTGCCATTATTTGATGATTGGTTTATGTTTCTGCATCGACATTGTGATGTGCAAGATAAATTGGTAATAGAATTCTATGAAAATCTTGAGATACATAATAGAAGTCCAAAACTTGAGTTATTTTCTACTGTATGTGGGGTGAATTTTGTGCTTAAGGAGGAAACTTTGCATGAAATCTTTTATGTACCTGTTGATGGAGAAGGTCATTACAATAGTCAAGGTTGGCCAGAAGGAATCAAGAAGACTGATATTCCGGGGGAAGTTATAAAATACATGTGGAAGGATCTAGGACCTAAGGATCCAAAATTGCTTCTTCCATTATTGAAGGATGTTAATTATAATATGAGAATTGCCTTCAAAATAATGAGTGAAGTAATTCTCCCTAGGAATATAAATGATGGAAAAATCCCAGTTATGGATGCTTATATCTACTATAGTCATAGGCAGAAAAAGAAGATAGCTTTGCCTTTCCTAATTCTTCAACATATGCTGCATATTAGTGGAAAGGGAGGAGGAAAAACCACTACACCCGGATATGGTATGGCATTGATGCATATTTTTTCACACTTTAGAATCTCTTCAAATGCTCCATACAGAGAGTTTGCCTGGAACTTTAATATGTTATATATGAATTTCATGGGCATTTATTGGTATAATAGGGAGGCTATCAACAGAGAAACCTTCAAAAACTTGCCTCAAAACATTCAGGCGGCCATTAAGAATAGAACTAAGAAGGGCACTACTTTCACTGATCCTGCATATGGTCCTGACGCTCAAAAACTTGATGATATACTTGAGCGGATCGACATCATATTAGATGAAGATGTAGGGCCTGAACTTGAGGGACAAGCTGACATAGGCATTCTAGGAACAATACCCACGGCTGTTAGTACCTCTTAAGAAGAGGAAGATACTAAGGAGGCTACTCTTAGGCGAGTGATGAGAGAATCTAGGGAGCAGGTGCAAATTGATGAGCAATGCCGAGAGAGATTCATCAGGGTGCTGGTTTTAGCTCGATGGATCAACAAGAAGACCCATCTATGTTGGCTCAGATTCTTTCACAACTCCAGGCTTTAAACACGGGAATGGGAGAAATGAGGGCCACCATGACAAGCTAATAGAATGAGCTCACTATTTGGAGAGAACACATTGATTCAGAGGTGGCATCTCTGCGATCAGATATGAAGGAGTACTTCAAAGATCACCATGATCGAGCACCTTGATTTCCATACTTCCACAAAACTCGTTTTTACTATTCAAACGCATTTTTAGTTGACTTTAAATTTCTTGGCTTTGATAAACAAGTTATTTCTTTTATACAATCTTAACTTTCATTTCTTTTCCTACCTATATATTAATTTTGATGATGCTAAATGGGGAGAAGTAAATAAGGCAATGGGCGAATAATATAATGTTGATTGAATGGTATATATGCCGTGTTGATATGTTTGTTATGCTTGTTGTGGTATGGCTATTTGTATGATTATTGATTGAATAGTATATATGCTTTGTTGATTGTTGATATGCTTTGTTGATATGTTTGTTGTACTTGTTGTGGATATGGCTATTTGTATGATTGTTGATGGGTTCATTATTGGTAAAATTAAAAAAAAATGTCTTCAAAATATGTATGAGTTAAATCTTGACAGGGGGAGTATTTTCCCAAATATATTTTTTAAAGAATGCATATATTAAGGGGGAGTTCTTTTGCTCATATATTAAAAATTTGTCATCATAAAAAAGGGGCAGATTGTTAGCTACATATTTGCTATTAATTTTGATGATGAAAATATATATGCATTATTTGACTAAAAAGCTTCTTGTGAAAATAAGAGGACACTTAAGAAGAAGCTTTGAAAGATTGAAGAAGATGTGCAAAATGCACTATTTGAAGAAAGAGAAGATGAGAAGGCATAAGGAGGAGAAGAGATGACATAAGGGATACCGGATATTATTTTATCTTTTGCTCTTTTGTGAAATGCCTATATATTGTATGTCTTTGGCTCAAATTCTCTTCTTTCTTGTTCAAACAAATTTTTAACTCGCATTTGATTTCATATATGCACAAATGAATTTGAATGCACACATAAAGTAAAAATATATTTTTGGGGTGTTTCAAATCATAACATGTATTTACAAATTATCTCAAAATGATTTGGAGTTGTGAAAATTGCACTTAAAATATTTTATGCAAAAGTTTGGCTTTACTTCATTTTCTGGAGTTGCCGGACCCCCTAGCCGGTAGACCAGCTGACCTGGGAGGGTCGCCTAGCCAAGATTGAGAAGGAAGGTAAAAGCCGGACCCCCTAGCCGGTCAACTGGCTAAGGTGTTCGGCCTAATTAGAGAAGAACAAGTGCAAGCCGGACGACCCAGCCGGTCGACCGGCTGAACGGGCTGCTGTAATAAATGCACTAACCGTTTATTACTGTTTTGGCTTATTTCCTCTTCATTTTTTTCACGTACCAAATCCCTAACCCTCAAATCTCTTTAAATACACATTCAATACACATTCAAATCATCAAGTGAAGTGTGCAAAATTGTTATTATCAATCATTCAGGCTTTTGAGCCATTCTTGCAATATATTTGAGCTTTTAAGAGCTTATTCATTTGCTATATCTTCTTCTTGAAGAAAAATTTCAGATTCTATCTTTTTCTCATTCCTTGAATATATACACACTTTGAGAGCTAAAATCTTGTGAGATCAAATTCTTTGAAACTTGTAAAGTGCGGGGAAATCCTAAAGAGAGGTTCTCTTGGGTTCTTTGAAGTTGGGCTTCAAAGAGGTGTATAAACTTGGTTTGTGCTTCACCAAGATTTGAAGAAGCATTATAGTGAAGATTGTTGAAGTCCTAAGGGAAGCTTTATTGGGTGGTGGACGTAGGCTTGGCCGAACCACCTTAAATCGTTTGTCTCTCATCTCCTTATACTTCCATTATTATACTTGCTTATATTGCTTACATTGTGTTTGATATATTGATTGTAAGAAGTTGTTAATTTTTTGAGAAATTTTTTAAAACGAAAATTAGTAATTACATCTTAATTCACCCCCCTCTTATGATATTTGCACCTGTAATTGTTGATCGCATTAACAGTTACATGCTTTCGTTGCTACTTGGAGATGAGCATACCTATTATACTTCTGACAACTCATGCCCATTAGAGTCAGGTATGCAAATGGACAACGAATTATTACCTCTTGAACTCCTCAACTCATTAAAATTTTTGGGTTGCCAAATCATGTTTTGAAATTAAGGGTTAGAGTTCCAGTTATGCTTATGAGAAATCTAGATCAATCAATAGGCTTATATAATGGTACTCGTCTAAAAATTACATGTCTAGGAAGACATGTCATTCAACCAAGAATTTTAGTAGGCGATAACAAACACACTGAAGTATGTATACCGTGTATGCTACTATCCCCTACTGATCCAAGACTTCCTTTCAAGATGCAATGGAAACAATTCCCATTGGTTGTCTCCTTTGTGATGAGCATTAACAAAAGCCAAGGACAATCCTTTGCGATGTAGTAGTCTTTTGAGTTACTAACAAAGAAGACTTGATAATTTTGATACATGATAGTGATGGTGTTCCTTCAAATAAAACAAAAAATATTGTGTATCATGAAATTTTTCAAAATCTTTGTTGACAACAAATGTCGTCATATATTTGTAATCGCATAGTTCTATGTTTATAAGCCATTATTTCAACTTTCACCTTACAATGTATATAACCTTTTAACATTTTTTTTATCATTGACATTATTCAATTTCTTATATCAAATCATTTTTTTGCATCCTTCAACTCTATTATCAACATCAACAAAGACTTCACAATAGATCTCCTCAATTTTGTCAACTCATTTCTATTGCTATATGAAATAAATAAATACTATTTATAATTCCATTCAACTAATATTATTCTATTTAGCCTATTTACCATTTTCTCTTTAAATTATTTGCTTCTTTTTACAACACATTGAATACCCCATGCATTGCACGGGGGTAAAACTAGTTCTTCTTACTATTTTTTCTCATTTTGTTGGTAATAATTGTCTTTGAAGTGTGAGAATAAGAGCTTGTTAGGCTTTGTTTATTTTATAACCTATAAACTCCTAAACAAATTATTTTTTGCATACTTTTATTCTTTGCCATTTATAAGCCCTGAATAAGCTTAGCCAAATAGGCAATAAATTAGGGGTGGTTACAATTTGGCTAATAACTGACAATTAAAATTGATTTGAGTCAAATATTATTTCATTTGTGTCTACCCACTTGGTTCTAATGAATGAACTTCTTAATGTTTATTGAATAGAAAAACTTCCACTTGTTTTTGTTTTGGTGTCATGCTCTACTATTATCTCATTAATTACTTATAATTGTCTCAATATATGTGATCGAAATAAACTTTAGTGTCCTTTATGCGTACTTTGATCAAGATTTTTTTATCAATCTCCTAATCTTTCCCATTGTGATCAAATTACTGTTATTAAAGTTGGTATGTATGTGAGTAAGTATAATTTGGTAATAATCGTAAATCGAATTGGAATTGAACCAAAATTATGATTTGGTTCGGATATTTTGGTAATTCGATTCGATTTCAGTTCTTGTTATTGCTCGACAATTTCTGTTAATAACCGAATTATCTAAAATATCTAATATACGTCGTTTTGCACGTATAGGTAATAGGCTTTTATAGTTTTATTTTATTACTTTAATTCTTTAACCCTTATAGGCCTATATGAAAGATACAAACAAAATTCTTTTTGTCTTTTTGTTTAAAGATAATATTTTTTTTTGTCTTTATTATTTTAAATATAATATACTTTATTTTTCTTTTTTTAAAAGATAATATTCTTGATTTTCTTTTTGTTTTTTAAATATCATTTTTTTAATTTTCAAAATTGCTTATTAGTTGGTGTAACCCACCTTATTTTTTGCAATTTGGTTATTTGGGTTATTATTGGGAACTAAACTGACAAAAATCAATTCTAAAAGTTCAATTATTTAGCTAATTCGGGTTGGTTTTAGTAACTAAAATTTTCAAAATTTAGTTACTGATTATTTTGATTCGGTTATAACTGAATGCTCAACCATAGGTATGGGTTTGAAGTTGATGAACACTAGGTGAGTCTTTTCTTGATTATTATAAGTTAAATATTGCTTAACTTTACTTGATATCTATTTTAAGTGAAGTGTATGAAATTTTGTGTAAACTTCCTGAAGCACAATGAGTCACACATACTTTGCTAGGCACCTTATGCCCACTATATATGGTGTAAAGTTATCCTAAAAGCAAAGGTTCCTAAAGGGCTTGTTATTTCGAAATTGCCCTTTGTCCTTTATTTACCAAAATTGGAATATTCATAGTGTATAAGAATGGCCCATACATTCCATATTGATGTGTTTTAACCTACAAGCATACGAATGTTCATGGTATAGCAGATACGAGTGTGGGTATCGTCTCCATAGGGAGGCTTCTAAGCTTGGTCTCTATGTACTTGTGTGCTGGAGAGTAGCAAGCTAAGGAAAGAAAGCTTTACAAGATAGAAGAGGATCTAAGGGCGATTGAGTTGCAACTAGGCTCGGGCTATGACAATGATTTGATCTATCTATGGCTTTGATTTGCTCTCTTATAGTCCTTAGCTAACTAACCTTATTATCCACTAGGACTCGGTGTGGGTCTATCTCTAAGTAATGTCCCTTAGAGCATAGCATGGTCCTTATGACTTAGGGTATTAGGGCTTAGTTAACTAAGTCCTCTCGCCGGACCTTACAACTAACCTTATTATCTTGGCCTCAGTGCAACTCTATCCCTAGGTAGATCTCTCTAGAATATAGCATGGTTTTTATGACCTAGGGTTTTAGGGCTTAGTCAATTAGGTCTTAGGTGAGTTTGATTGAATCTACCCTAATGTCTAAACTATTGGATAGACCTAGTCCATCTGAGGTTGATTAAACTAAGCCAGAATCTTAGTAGCTAGATTTAAAGCAGAAGAAAACTCAACCTAGCTTAAACATGAATTAAAAACCATCAATCAACATCATGAAAGCAAGATATAAGTATTAAATGCACAAACTAGACCTGCATCTTCACTTAGTCATTTTGTCAAACACAGACATATTTAATTATCAATACATAGACATATTGATTAATGCCATAAATCAATGTAAACATGCATGTATTATGAGCCATAAATGCACACAAATCCTTTATTCATAGCCCTAATCTAATATATAACATCAATTAACCCTAGATCCAACTCAATTACAAAGCATATTTACAGGAATAAGAAAAAGAAAAAGAAACTCCCCTTCAAACACTTTCTTAAATCCAAAGAAAATCTCTTCAATCCCTTGTTACAAGCTCAATCCTTACTTGTTTTGGTGTGTGAAAGGTGTTTTATGGTCTTGGTCAAGTAGGAGAAAGGTTAAGGTTTATTAGGGTTTAAGAAATGAATGTTCCTCCCCTTGAAAATGAGCAAAAAATGCACTTTTTAAAGCTTCAACGCATTTACCAGATGATGTGTTGTGTTTTTGTGTGTATTTACATTGACAATTACTCATGTTTTGGAGGTGTTTGGAGCTTTAATAGATGCATTAGTATAGTACTTATGCTAGAGATAGGCTTAAGCACATATGATTGTACATAGTTGAGTTTAAAGATAAATGCTATACTAATGCACGCTTGTTTCTCATGTTTGGTGAAGTTAGGTCAAAGTGTGGGGCTTTAATCGATGATGATTTGATGATGAAGCCAAGCTAGATGTGTTTGGGATGTGGAAGAAGCATAAAAGGGGCTTTTGGAAGTGATCAAGCAAAGAGAAGTGCAATCGGAGCAAAATGGGAACAAAGTACACAAAATTAGCGTGGGTGCTGACCTGGACGGTTGACCTATGTTCTAGGCCGGTCGACTGGACAAACTAGTAGCTTAAGCCCTTAGGCCGGTCGATCGGCCAAGCCCCTTGATCTGTCGCGAATTCTGCTGTATTTAAGCACTTTCAGCATCTTTTGAGCAATCTTTTTCAACCCTTTTTCACCTCCTTTTCACACACCCACTTCTCATACACTAAACCCTACTTCATCTACGTCCAATGCACATGCATACCCATTTAGATCTAATCTATTTTTGGAAGATTACAACTTTTGGTGAGGATTTGCTCAAGATTGTAGAAGATCAAGCTAGGATGGAAGAGAAGTTCTCTTAACACTCTTTCATCCTATTTTATTTTATGCTTGAGTAGATAGATCAAGGTGACTAAACTTGTGTAATGGGTTGATTTTATACTTTTTGTTATAGGATTCTAATAACTTATATACATACCTACTGTGTTCTTCATGTGAATAGCTTTATATCAATTCATGTCTATATGTTTGATTGAATGCCTAGAAGAGTAGTATGTATATAAATTGGAGAGCATTTTCTATAGAACACTTCTAATCCTTTGAATATGCATGTCTCTGCGTGTGTTTATGGGTTTTATGAAGTGGGTTTATTATATTCATGTTATGTGAGTGTAAACATGCTTTATAGAGAATACTAGCTCCAATTTTGCTACACGCTGATTCCCAATTATTTCTAATGGTGTAAATCACACTTGTTGATGTTTGAATAGTGAATAGGTCGACATATTAACAACACCTTACCTTAGAACATGTAGATTGCGCTTTTAAAGCTTCAATCCGCTTTTGTGTCCGTAAATCAATGGAGCTTAAGTTTAGACTAGTCTAGTTCGAGATCCTTTAACTTTAAATCTAGCTAATAGTAGCCTGGGTAGAGTTTGGTTAGCCATAGCCAGCCTAGGCTTTGGTTTTAAATCCAACTAATAGTTTAGGAGCTAGGATAGAATCATTCTAGGACATCTAGGTAGCTTTCAATCATTCTAAGACATTTAGGTAGCTTTCTAGTTCCTCCTATGGCCTTAAGTACATAAGGACCAGGCCATACTTCTAAGTATGCATGCTTAAGGATGGACCTGTAGCGAGTCCTAGGGATTAATTAGGATACTAGCTAGCAGTGTAGTAATAGAGCGTCACATAGATAAGCCAATTCCCAAATCCCATAGCACAGAGGTAGAGTCATCCATTCACAAGTGTAGGTCACCCTATCACCTTTCTGTTGGTCTGATCCCTCTTAAAAAGCTCAGTTCCTACTTTTCCTTTCTTGCATTCATAGTATAGTCCCTTTTATTTTCCCCTTAGCTCCCAACAATCCAAAAGTACAAAAAAAAAAAAAACTGCTTAGCTTAGGTTTCTTTTTTAGGCTTCTTCTAATACACAGTAGCGTAGGATTTTTCCACATTGCATGCCTCCCTATGGCTCGACACCCGAATTAGTACTCGCTATATTGTGCGGTCTGTATGCCTACGGGACCTTTTAAGGCTTGCACTTCAAGACACATCAAGTTCTTGGCACCGTTGCCGAGGAGGCGTAGTGGTTTGCATTCTTTGCTTGTGTGTTTTGGTAGATGCTTTGTTTATTTTTCTTACTTTTCCTTTATAGTTTTTTTAGTTATTGTTTATCTTATTTCTTGCTTTTTGTTTTAGTTAGCTTGCTTTGGTACTTGCTTATCCCTTTTTGCTTTTATTTCCTTTGAGCTATTGTGTTTATTTTTTGTATCTAGCATAGCTTGTTTGCTTGATTAGCTTTCTTAGTTTGCTTTATCTTTTTTTTTTTTTTTTGCTTTTAGTAGACTTCTAGGATTGTGGCTTATTAGCTATAGTTCTAGGATTTGTTGAAGTTTTCGGGGTTGAAGTGGCCGGAGTTAAGATAGTTTTTGCATGCTTTCTAGGAGATCCCTTGGAAATCCGCTAGTTCCCCTTAATCCTGAACTTGATAAGATTGCAAGACATTTTAGGAATTTAGGAGATCTTCTTGAAGAGATGGCCAATCCCAATCATCCTCATAATCCTCTTATTTTCCTAAAGAATGCCATTCCATCTCATGATCACCATAGGCATCAATCCCTGATGTGTTGTGTTTTTGTGTGTGTTTTTATTGTCATTTATCTATGTTTAAGAGGTGTTTTGAGCTTTAAGATATGCATTAGTATAGTACATATACTAGAGTTAGGCTTAAGCATAAGCAAATATACATATTTGAGTTTAAAGACAAATGCTACACTAATGCATGCTTATTTCTCATGTTTGGTAACGTTAGGTTAAAAGCTTGGGACTTGAATTGATGATGATTCGATGTTAGAGTCAAGCTTGAGGTGTTCGGCATGTGGGAGAAGCATGAAAAGAGCTTTTGGAGGCAACCGGGCGAAGAATAGAGCAACCGGGACGAAACGGACACGACACGAAGAAATTGGCCAGCTTCTAACCTTACTGACCAACCCCCTTCCAAGGCCAGTCGATTGGCTTAGGTGACTGGCCATAATAGAAAGTTAGCCCTCTTAGGCCAGTCGACCTCAAGGCTAGGCGGGCCAAGGCCCTTAGCTGGATGCATATGTTTTACTATTTAAGCCCTTTTCCAGCCTTTTTTAAGTAGATTTTGATCCTTTTTAACCTCCTATTCATACACTCATTTCTTACACATAAAACCCTACTTTAACCCACCTCCAATAAACACCCACCCACCTAGAACTAAGTTGATTTTGGAGGATTTAAACATCATTTGGTGAAGATTTACTCAAGTTTGTAAAGAAACAAGTAAGGATAGAATGGGAGATTTCTATAACCTCATTTATTCTTATCTATTTCATGCTTGAGTAAATAGATTAGGGTGAGTAAGCTTGTGTAATGGGATGATTTTTTGTATTCTTTGTTATGGGATTTGATTGGCTTATATATATACATACTTTGTTTTTATTTTGTGAAGTTTTATATCATTTCATGTCCATGTGTTTGATGTAATGCTTGAATGAGTTATATGTATATAGATTGAGTTGTATTTACTATAGAACACTTCTAATCCTTAGATTATGCATGTCTGTGCGTGTGATTATGGATAATATAAAGTGGGTTGGCTCTATTCATGTCTATATGAGTATGAAACATGCCTTATTGTGAATACATGCTCAATTAATGCTACATGTTGATGCTTGAATGCTTTCAATGGCGTAAAACAAACTTGTGTATTTGTACCATGAATAGGACGTCATATTCACAACGCCTTACCTTAGAATATGTAGGACTGTGCCTATTAGATACCAATCTACTTTATTGTCCCTAGAATGACGGTGCATAAGTTAGGACTAGTTTAAATTGAGTCCCTTTTAGTTTTAAATCTAGCTAATAGGAGTTCGGATAGGCTTGGTTGACCCTAGGAACCCTAGGTCTTAGCTTTAAATCTAGCTAATGGTTTAAGAACTAGGGTGGGATTGTTATAGGACACCTAAGTAATTCCCTAGTCTTTCGTATGGCCTTAAGTATATAAGGACCACACCGTAGCTCTAAGTGTGCATGCTTAGGAAAGAACCCGCACTGAGTCCCAGTGTGTAATTAGGATACTAGTTAGTTGCTTAATATTAGAAGCCATATTTATTTAGCCAATATCTCAAATCCCATAGCTTTGATTTAGACAGTCACCCGTTCACAAGTGTAAGTCACCTTATCACCTTCCCATAGGTTTACTTCCCCTAGGTTAGCTTAGTTTTTACTTTTCTTTCCCTGCATTCATAGTGTAGTCTTTCATTTCCCTTTAGGCTCATGTTAATCCAAACACCAAAAATGTGCTTAGTCTATGTTATCTTTTCAGCACTTTCTAGGACACCAAGCGTAGGATTCACTTCACAACAATAGCCTCTTTGTGGTTCAACACTAGCATTAGTACCCTTATATTGCATGATCCATGTACTTGTGGGACCTTTTAGGACTTGCACCTTCAAAGGCACATAAATCCCAAGATCATTTTTGACGAGAGCCTAATAGGCCAGACTGACCAATAGATGAAGCGCCCACTTTTAGGCAAGTCTTCCTTCTCGACCTTTAAGCCTAATTTGGCTATTCCAATTCTGGGTTTGAGGGAGGCAAATATTGAGATCAAGCCTAATATGTTGGCTATGCTCCCTTCTTCCTATGAAAGGAGCAATGAGAGTCCTTTGGACCATATCACTTATTTTGTTGAGATGAGTTCCACTCTCCATGTTCTTGATGTGTCTTAAAAGGTTATACGTCTAAGGTTGTTTCCTTTCTCTCTTAAGGATAAGGCTAAGACTTGGCTCCATTCTTTGCCTAATGGTTGTATCACATCATGGGCCAAGCTTCAATCTAAGTTCTTTAAGAAATTCTTTCCCATGGCCAAGATAGTTGACCTCAGGACCGCCATTATGACTTTTTCCCAACATGATCTAGAGTCTTTTCATAAGGCTTAGGAACGGTTTAAAAAACACCTTAGACAGTGTCCATACCACAGGTATGATAGTCATGACCTACTCGTATTTCTTTCAAGGTTTAAATGAACAAAATAGGATGATGGTCAATACCACCTCTGGTGGTGGCTTTTATACCTTGAGACCGAGTGCAGTGTGAAAGAAAATAGAGTTGATGGTTAAGAACTCTTTTTAGAACTTTGCTATAGATAGGTCTAGTCGAGGAGGTAATAGAAGAGGTATTAGTGAGGTTGGAGTTTCTTTGGATTTGCCTTCTGATGTTAGTGCGTTGACTTACAAGTTAGATCAATTTATCTTTGTCTCTTTCTTCTCAGAATCATAAAGTTAGTTCTGTAGGTTCTCCTTCTGCCCTTTCGGTAGTTGAAGTATGTGCTTTACATTCTGAGGCATCTCACAAGATTGTAGCTTGTCCCTTAGAGCCCCAGTTTCTCGATTTCATGTAGGAGCAAGTGTGTGCAACCCAGAGATATCCTTATGAGTATAACCCATATTTTAACACTTACAATCCAAGATGAAAGGATAATCCTAAGTTCTCTTGAAGACAAGGTCAACATGAGTTTAGTTCCCATTCCCAGGTACTACTCTAGTAATAACCTTGCCCTGCTATTCTCCTAGGTTTCTACCATGTTAATTAGCCTCGACTCACTAGTGTTCCTTAACCTTAGGCATTACCTACTCCTTCTAGTAGCCAGGCCTTAGTAATGACATAATGAAGATAATGTAGTTCATTCAGAATCAGCTACAGGAGATAATAGAAAATAAGTAGCACATGGCCAGGATTGAGGCATAGTTAGGGCAGTTGACTAGTCAGTTGAGTGCTAAACACCCTGGGAAGCTGCATTCTCAGCCAGAAGTAATCCTTAGAGTTCAGTCTTATTTCTCCACTGATACCACTCATCTCGATCAGGCTCAGGCTAAGGTAGTTGCTACTCATAGAAGTGGTAGAGTAGTGGATAATAAGGTAAGAGTTGAATATGCAGTGCCTGCACACTATTATTCCTTCCGAGTCTAAAAACCATAACCGTAGCCCTATTGAGGGACATTCTAAAGAGGGTCTTGTTGAAAGAGTTGAGCCTACGAGAAACCCTGGAGAAAGTAGTACTTCCCGCTCACATCGAGAAGGAAAGGAGCCCGTTGTAGATTCTACTGTGTCTATGGATGTTGAGCCTAGAGTCCATTATCTATATACTTTAGAGAGGTCTTCACTTAGTGAGAATACTAGATTTCTCAAAATCTTAGAGCATTTTAAGAACCTTAAGATCAATCTTCCTTTGATAAAGGCCATCTGTTCTATTCCCTCTTACACCAAGTTCTTTATACTAAGAAGCGTCGAGTATCGATCATGCCTAAGAAGGTGAAGCTCACGGAGAAAGTGAGAAGTATTTGTACCATTGGTTTTCTGGCCAAGATGAGTGACCCTGGAGCTTTCAACATTCCTTATAGGATCCGTGAGGCTTACTTTGATCACGCCTTGCTAGACTTAGGATCCAGCGTGAACCTTATCCCATACTCAGTCTACCAGTAGTTAGGTTTAAGAGACTTGTCTCCCACACAAACCTTGTAGCTAGTTGATAGGTTTGAGAATAGACCTAGGGAAGTGGTAGAGATGTACTTGTCTAGGTAGGTGATTTTATATACCCTGTAGATTTCATAGTGCTTGATATGGATTCAGGATATGACTCTAGACATACTACCCCTGTTCTCTTAGGTCGCGTCTTCCTTACTATTGCAAATGCCATTGTCCATTATAGGTCAGGGTTATTAGAGATGAAATTTGGGAACTTAAGGTCTACAATGAAAGTTGTCGAGGTAGTGAGTAGGGCTAGTATAGGAGGAAAAGAGGATGGAAATGAGTGATTTAGAGTAGATGTGATTGATTCTTGCATTGAGGACTTTGTAGAGAGGACCATGATTGATAGCGAGGATTTGAGGAAATTTGAAGATTTACTAACTAGCTTTGATTTGAAGACCTTAGACGGGAAACATGTAGCATCTATCTCTGTAGTTGAGGATTCTTTGATTAAGAAGTCACTTGAGGTTATTCCTTATTCCGTCGAATCTAGTGTTGTTCCTGTTGATGTTGATGAGTTTGAGTTCCCTTTGGTTGAGCCTAGCTTGTCCTTAGAGCTTAAACCCCATCCTAACTATTTGAAGTATGCTTTCCTAGGCCCTAGTGAGACTCTTTCAATGATCATAGCTTTCAACCTTTCTAGTGAGCATGAGGAGCGTCTTTTAGAGGTTCTTAGGAAACATAGGAAGGACATTGATGACTTGAGAGGTATTGATCCCTCAGTTTGTATGTATTGTATTCATCTTGAGGATAAAGCCGTTCTTTCTAAGGAGATGTAAAGGAGGCTAAACCCTCACATAAGCGAGGTAGTTAAGAAGGAGATCATCAAGCTCTTAGATGCATGCATTATTTATCCAATCTCAGATATTGAGTGGGTTACCCTAGTCCAAGTTGGAGAGTCTGGGATCATGGTTGTAAGAATGAGAGAAGAGGGTTTATCCTTATATGCACTTCTACGGGTTAGAGAGTCTGTATTGACTATAGGAAGCTCAACTTCAGAACTAAGAAAGATCATTTTTTGTTGCCTTTTCTAGACCAGATCTTAGATAGAGTAGTTGGGCATAGCTACTTGATGTGTCTCTTGAGTGCAAGCCTTAAAAGACCCACAAGCATATCGATCATGTAGAATAATGTGTACGAGTATGGGTGTCAAACCACAGGGAGGTGTGAATTTGTGGAAGAAATTCTGTGCTAGCATGCTCTAGAAGAAGCTTAAAAAGAAGAATTAAACTAACATATTTTTGTACTTTTTGGATTTTGGGAACTAAGGGAAAAAAATGAAAGACTACACTATAAATGACTAAGGAAAATAAGGAAAGAACTAAGCTAACTTAGGGGATTGAAACAAGGAAAGGTGATCCGGTGACCTACAATTGCAAATGGGTTATTTAACACCTCTATGCTATAGGATTCAGGGATTGGCTTTCTACGTAAAGCTTCTAATACTAAGCAACTAACTAGTGTCCTAATTACACCCTAGGACTTGGTACGGGTCTGTCCCTAAGCGTGCACACTTAAAGCAACGGCGTGGTCCTTAAGTACCTAAGGCCATAGGAGGGATTAGAAATCTACCTAGGTGCCCTAGAACAATCCTACCCTAGTTCCTAAACCATTAGTTGGATTTAAAACTAAGACCTAGGGTTTCTAGGGTTGGCTAAACCTATCCAGACTTCTATTAGCTAGATTTAAAGCTAAAGGAGACTCGACCTAGACTAGTCCTAACTTATGTACCATCATTCTAGGGACACTAAAGCGAATTAATACCTAGTAAGTGCAGTCCTACATGTTCTAAGGCAAGGCGTTGTGAATATGACATTCTATCCACGATACAAACGCTAACGTGTTCGATTTACGCCATTGAACGCATTCAAGTATCAACTTGTAGCATTGATTGAGCATGTATTCATTATAAAGTCACATGGACATGAATAGAATCAACCTACTTCATATTATCCATCATCACATACATAGACATGCATAATCTGAGGATTAGAAGTGTTCTATAGCAAATACAACCCAATCTATGTACATATACTCATTTAAGCATTACATCAAACACATGGATATGAATTGATATTGATGTGCCTTTTGAGTGCAAGCTCTAAAGACCCGCAAGCGCAGAATCGATGCAGTGTAGTGTGTGCAAGAATAGGTGCCGAACCATAAGGAGACTATGTTGTGGGATGGATTCTACGTGTGTATGTCCTAGAGAATGCCTAAAAAGAAACATAAACTCTTTATTTTCTGGTGTTTTTGGATGATTGGGAGCTCTAGCTAAAGAAAATTAAACTAAACTATGGGAATGGAAAGTGTAGAAACAAGCTAATCTAAAAGGAACTAACAAATGCAAAGGTGCTAGGGTGACGTCAACTTATGAATGGGTGATTTAATACTCAGATGCTATGGGATTAAAGGATGATGGCTTACTTTAGTAATTTCTCTTAGCTAGGTTGCTAAATTAGTGTCCTAATTTCTCCCTGGAACTTGGTGTGGGTCTGTCCCTAGGCGGCGCCTCTTAGAGCTACGGCATGGTTCTTATGACCTAGGGTTTTCAGAGTGACCAATTAACTTGCTAGGTGACTTAGAATGAATCTATCCCAGTACCTAAACTATTGGCTGGATTTAAAGCCAAGACCTAGTGTTGCTAAAGTCGACTAAACCTATCCTGAAACTTATTGACTGGATTTAAAGCAAAAGGAGACTCGGCCTAGGCTAGCCCTAAATTACTTACCGTCATTCTAAGGTCACTACAGCGGGATTTGACTTGCTAGCACATTTATATATGTTTTTGGCCAAGGTGTTTGTGAATAATGGGATCTATTCAACTACTAAACATCGTCATTCTCGGATTACACCATTAGAAGCAATCAACAACCAACATGTATGTTATTGAAGTCATACTCACTACTAGGCATGCAAATATACATATAGACATGAATATAAGCATTACCCACTTCATAGCATCCATATATAAATACATAGACATGATTATAGCATGGATAAGATGTGTTTAGTAACAAGTAGATTTCAATTTATACACATGCTACTCATCTAGGCATTTTATCAAACACTTAGACATGAATGAGAAAATAACCATTTGAACAAGAAAATCAAAACATGTATATATTCAGCCATCAAATCCCATATCATAAGAGTATATAGTCAACCCATTACATAAGCTAAATCACCCTACACAAGTCTACTCAATCATAATAGGAAATAGAATGAAATAGAGATTATGAAGCTTCTCTTTCATCCTAGCTAATCTTGTACAAAGCTCTTGAGCAAACTTGAATCCAAATATCTAAAACCCTCTAAATCCACTTGTTTCAAGGTGATAAATGTGTGAGAGAGTGTATGTGATGTGGGTGAAAACTAGGGTGAAGTGTGTGATCGATCTCTAAAAATTCCCCATTTAAGTCTGAAAATCGAGCTTTTTCCATATCAGTGACTATGTGCTGCAAGTTGACCGGCTAGGTCGACTAGCTCTAAAGAGGTAGTTGACTGGCTTTTATTGGTAGCTCTCTGGAGTGGCCGGTTGACAAGAAGGAACTTGACTGGCAATTTTTGATTGCTTTTTGGAGTGCCCGGTCGACTTAGCCAGTCGAACGGCTTTTCTTCTAGGTCGTCCGGTTGACTTTTCTTCCTCCATTCTTTGTCTTTTGATCTTCTCCCCTCAACCCGTGCATCTTCCATTTTCATCATCCATCATCGTCCAGGATCGATCTTAACCCAAAGTTCACCTAAATCATTGAAAATAAGCAATTAGTGTAGCAATTGTCTCTTAAACTCAATATGTATAATTGTTTACGCTTAAGCCTATTCTTAACATAAGTACTACACTAATGCATCTTCATGAGCCCTTAACACCTCTTAAACATGGGCAAATAACAACATAAACGTACACAAAAACACGACACATCAGATATAAAGCTTCTAAAAATAAGAACAAAGTATGTATATATATAACCCAATAAAATCCATAACAAAGAGTATATATATTATCCCATTACACAAGCTAGGTGCCCTAAATCATCTACTCAAGCATGAAGCAAATAAGAATGAAAGAAGTTATAGAAATCTCCCCTTTCATCCTTGCTAGTTTCTTAACAAACTTAGCAAATCTTCACCAAGTAATGTTTGAATCCTCTAAGATCAACTTAACTTCAAGCGGGTGTGTGTGTTATTGTATGAATTAGAGGTGGGTGAGAATAGGGTTTTGTGTGTGAGAAATGGGTGTGTGTGTTAGTCTCCGAAATTTCTCTTTAAAAGTTGAAAAGTCGAGTTTTTATAGCATCTGCTGTGCACAACCGGTCGACCGGCTTCTCTTCTTAACTCGTCCAGCTTTCAAAGTGGTGCTCTCTGGACTGGCCGGTCAACCTATGGCTTTTGGTGGGGTTGACTGGTTTAAAAAAAGGTCCTTGCTAGAGTGGCCGGTCGACCGGCAATTTTTCTCGGTCGACCGGCTCCTGCAATTGGCCTTTTATTGTCTCTTTCTTACTCTTGGCCTTCATCATACCATCCGTACCTTTTATCCTCATCGTCCATCCTTTTTCATGCTCCGTTTCATCCTTATAGCTCACCTAAGGCACAAAATTAAGCATTTAGTGTAGCATTTGACTTAGAAACTCAATTATGTACATTTGTTTATGCTTAAGCCTAACTTTAGTATATGTGCTATACTAATGCATCTTATAAAGCTCAAGATACCTCTAAAATATGGGCAATTAACAACATAAATGCACACAAAAATACGACACATCAACACCCCCAAACCTTCTCCTTGCTTGTCCCCAAGTAAGACCAATCTCAAATTTTTTTCTAAAGCCGATGCAATGGATTGCCTAAAGGATTGACTCGCTATCAAAGTTAGTCTAAGAAGCATAAAGGGGGCATTCTTATTGTGGGGAGATTCCCAAGCCTCTTTGGATCTTCCTTCTACTCATAAAGGGTCTTGTTCCTCGTGAAAATTTCCTAAGTAGCCAATCCACCACAAGCCTAGGATTCTAACTCATTCACTCGGGATGTTGATATTTCCTGCCTCCTCAACTAACATGGCATTCTCAATACACTCAAAGCCTCAAAGACAAGATGAGAAAATATATAAATGTAATGGCTTACAAAATACTTATTCACATATCTACAAAGATAATAGTATGTGCTAATTCGACATTGTGTCACTTATGCACTTATTCACAAAACTTTTTAGTGCCATTGGTTTTTTCTCTTTTTCAATTTTTTTTTATCTTTTGATATTTTTTCACCTTTTTGCCTTTTTCAAAATTTTGGATTTTTCATGCTTTGCATTGTATTCACACAAAAAGAAAAGATAAAGAAAGGTTTAGGCATATAAAAAAGAACCAATCAAGGAAGAGGCATTCACATCAACAACCCTTTCTTTCAACACTCTTTCCTACTCAGCTATAGGGTGGCTACAAGGGTCATTCTTAAAGGTCCTCACTCCCCATAACTCTCAAGGGTATCTCTTCCAAGTCTCAGTTCTCTCTCCACTCCATTCACTTCCCCACAATGCTACTCATATTCACTAATCAATTAAGTCAACCACAATAGCCAACACAATGATCAACCAAGAAATAATCAACTCAACATACATTAAAATTTGAAAAAGTTTCACCATTTTTAACCAAATATGCAGTCTACCCTAAGAAAAATGTGAAATCAATAAGACAAAACTCCCATACCCCTAAACCTAAATTTTGCTTGTCCTCAAGCAAATGAAGTAAATCACATAAACAAGCAAATTCACATTACAAAGCACGGAAGGGTGGTGGGGATGGGGTAAAAACATGGGGAACAAGTGGAGAAACGATAGATACAACCTTGCATTTTCTTCAAAGTCCTCCATGCCAATGATAGATCACCATACTATTAACCCTGTGACTTATAATCGATAAACACTCAAAGAAGACAAGGTTAGTAGCATTGCCTATGCATGCTTATGGTATATCTGTTAGGATTAGTATGCCTGAAAGCTCACTAGTACATGACATTTTGGATGTTAAATAATGTATAATCATTTTCTGTTAAATGACATTATGAGTTTCTTACATATTATCTTTGTTATGTTTTATTGATACATGTATAAATGTCCTTTGCCTTGAACTAATGACTTGGGTGCACAATGAGGCTAGACGTATAGTAGGTCCAAATCTAGATTTAGTCACGTCATAAATTGAATCCATAACCAAATGGTTGTGTCGGGCACTCTACTGGGATAAGGTTATATTAAGCAAGTCTTCTCTTTGAGGATGATCTACCTAGGTCATTGGAGGACTTTCTAGATTTGTCTCAATAGTACGTGTATCACGTATTGGATAGGATCATTGTGAGTATGTTTTCTAGAGACGTACTATCAAAGAAAGAAAACAAGACACTCACTGCTACTAAATGATCATTTCTTTTAATCTTGAGTATATGTGGATGAACTAATGAAGTTAGGGTTTGGTACTTTGATTCATTGTGGATGAGATCTTACTTTATTAAGATCGATAGCCTTGTGCATTGAATGCTAAGTTGTAATTAATTGGAACATGTATATGCAATATGGAATCTACATGCCTCCTTTGGATTGTCTAAATTTATCATTCGAAACTAGATCTAGTGATACTACCTTTACAGGTGTATCGGTCATATGGCTTGAGGGTTACTCCCGAGATCAAGAGATTCTATGACCAAGGATGGTTGGCAATAAGACAAGAAATCCAACGGAAAAAGATACAGCTAAGGAGGTGATAGTACACAGGCCAAAGGACCAGTCTTAGATGTGGGTATACATAGAGGTGCATAATGGTCAGTTATTTAGTAGGTCAAAGACAAAGTTCACATTCTTTTGTAATAAGCTTCTGAGTAATAGCAATTATTCTTGGAGTGCAACTTTTGATCTTATGGTGGAATAGATTGGAGTTAAAAATAATTATTATGTCGCCTAGATTGAGCAAGGACATTTTAAATTATTTTTGAAAGCCAAGGTTAATTGTGTCTTCTTGGTCCCTTCCCTAGTTGAAATGACTTTGAGAGAATAATCTTGAAAGAGAAAATTTCATATTGTAGTAGTACCCTTATTGGGCCAAAGCTTGGAATTGGGTTTGGGCTTTCTTTAGAGTCCAAGATAACCTAATTGGGCTAGGATAGTTTCTTACTGGGCTTGGGCCTCCATATGAATTATGGACTATGTGCTGGGCTTGGATGGTAGGCTTGGCCCAAGTTTTCCAAGACAAGTGGACAACTTGCAAAAGACTACAAAAACAAGTGGACAACTTGCATAAGTCTTCCAAGACAAGTGGACAAATTGCATAAAGGAAATTAGTACATGGAAATTTTCTCCCATATGGAAAGATTAGCAAATTGGGGTGCCAAGGTTCTCTCTATAAATAGACAAGACCCTACACCTTTTATGCAATCCGCTTTGTAGTTAATTTCTTTCTCTTTGGTAAGAAAATACTATAACATATATTATGTGATTTTTGCTAACACACTTATTATGTGATTTTTGCTCTAGTTTTCAAGAGCATGTTACTTTGCTTCTTCCCACACAAGAGGCTATTCTCTCAAGATAAGTCTTTTAAATCATAGGGAAGAAGACTAACGAGTTTCCTATTGTGACACACTTATAGTAAATTTTTGGTGGTCTTGTTCGCGAATAAAAACAAAGCTCGTGACTGTTATAGCTTCATCAAAGGCCCCACACTTTAAGAGGTTAGCTTTACATGTTTTGCAAATACTAGTTATGTTTTATATGTTCTTAAGCATGTTCTTGTATGTGTTATGTGGATATGTTGTTTTCCTAGCATGCCTTCTTCGTTAAATTTTTGAAAATATGGACTAGGATACAATATACTTAATAATATCGATCCTACAATATCTTAATGGACAAAGGATTAGGGTTCAACACTTTGGTGTGGATGCAAGAAAGATAAAAGAAAGGAAAATGAAATAAGTGCAAAATCGCAAAATTGAACCTAGGTTGCCTTTTTGTAGTGCTAACCACTATGCCATCAGCCAAGCGAACACCAATTCCTCTTCAACCTCTATATATGGGATCTTGAAGCATTAAAATTTCCACACGAGCCATACTCAGATCATATGCATGCTTTAGGTGTTGCCCATTCACTGTCAACTCTCGGCTATCCTTCAAGTCTTTAATCTTGATCGCTCCGGAAGAATAGGTAACCAACACTTCATACGGACCATCCATCTTGATTTAAGCTTACCTGGAAAAAGTTTCAAATGTGAGTTAAACAATCAAACTTTATCAGAGGGAGAGAATGGTTTCTTAATAATGTGTTTATCGTGAATTCTCTTCATCCTCTCCTTATAAAGCTTGGCATTTTCATACACATCAAACATAAGCTCCTTCAATTCTGCTAGGTTAAGTTTCCTTTTCTCACCCGCTCTTGTCAAATCAAAATTTAAGGCCTTAATGGCTCAATAGGCCTTCTAGTTCTACCGACAAGTGACAAGCTTTCCCATAAACCAATTGATATGGAAACTTACCAATGGGAGTTTTACAAGCAGTACGGTAGGCCTATAAAGCAACATTCAATCAAAGAGACCAATCCTTCCTATCGGGCCTAACCATTTTCTTTAAAATGTGCTTGATCTCCCTATTAGACACCTTTACTTGTCCACTAGTTTGTGTGTGATAAGGAGTAGCTACCTTGTGGGTGACCGAATATCTTCTCAACAAGGCCTCTAAAGTCCTATGGCAAAAATGCAAACCCCCATCACTAATCAAGACCCTAGGGACTCCAAATCTAGAGAAAATGTTCTCCTTAATGAACTTAAATAATGTGTTAGTTTCGTGTGTGATTTTGCATTGTATTTCTATATCTATTTTGAGGTGTTTTTTGCTCTATAAGGTGTATTAGTAGAGCATTTATATTATACTCGAGCATATTAAGCTTTAGGTGTCTATAGTTGAGCTTAAAGCATAAATGCTACACTAAAGTACACTTATCTTGTGTTCTAGGTGAGTTTGAGGAATGTCTTGAGCTGAACAAAGATGGAGATGGCTTGGGCAAGTTTTGAAGATGATTTTTGAAGATGAAACGTGGAAGAAAATCATGTTGGGAAGCTTCCGGACAAAGACCAAAGCAACCAGAAGCAAAATAGAGCTAAAACGAAGCCAAAAGAGAGCAAAGAAACACTCCTGGAACACTGGCTTCAAAGTACTGGTGTACCGGCTCATTATTCCACCAAAAATAGAAAGCAAGTTTCTACTACCGGAATGGAGGGCCTTTGGTACTGGCGCTCTGGTAGAGTGTTTCGGTAGTCGCAGAAATTGGCTATATAAGCCCGCTTTTGGCCATTTTATGAAATAACAAGTCATATTCTTTCACACCCATCTCCCAAAACCCTAATCCTCTCATATCCCACCTCTCACACACTCTTTTATACATAAAAGCACTTTGGAATCAAGTATTTAAGAGGATCAAACATAAGGATTTGGGCATAGCTCATAGATTATAAAGCATGGATTTGGATAGAAAGGTATCTCTCTTTTGTCCCAAATCTAAATATATATGATTAGAGCTATGTAGGGTGATTATTCTTGTATTTATGGATTGATTACTACTTTTTATTAATGGGAACTCGATGGATTTATGTATATATGCTTTATGCTTAGAGTTTTGATTGACAAATTTACATTCATGTCTATGTGTTTGTAGAAATGCCTCAATGATGTAGCATATGTATATTAAAGTCTATTTTGTTATTAACCATTTCTAAATCATTATGCTAGCATGTCTATGTGTTTGTGTAGTGATTACATGAAATGGGTATGACTATATACATGTCTATGTATGTGTTAGCATACTTAATAGCATAAATAGCTTCTATTGCATGCATGTCGGGTGCCATTGCTTAAATTGATGTAATCTAAGTATGTCTATGTGTTTAGTAGTAGAATATTCCGGAGTATTCTCGAATGCCATACCCTAGATGTGTTTGCCATGCACTTTAATGTCAAGTTCTGCTATTGTGATGCAATCGATGGTGCACAACTAGTAATTAGCCTAGGTCGAGTCCCCTTTGGCATTAAATCCAACTAATAGGAGTCTAGATAGGTTTAGTTGACCTTAGTTCACTTAGGAAGTCTAGTTAGTCTGCCCTAATGCCCTAGGTTCATAAGGACCACGCCGTAGCTCTAAGTGGGGATAAGCTTAGGGACGGACTCGCACAGAGTCCTAGGGCCAAATTGGGGAACTAATTAAAGGACTAAGTGCTAGAGTTAGATCGATCTACACTCACCTAGAACCTTATTGGCTAGCCCTAATTCTTAAGTCATAAAGACCACGCTGTACTGCTAGGCATCGCTATCTAGGGACGGAGGCTTAGGGTACCAATTAGGAGGCTAATTATAGGTCTAGATTAGAACACTTTGAATAATCCATCAAGTAACCCTACAAAGATGTAGTAATCACCCATAGATAAGACATAATCCCCCATTTCTGACGTTTGACTCCCTTAGATTGCTTGATTTCTCCATCACACATACACACCTTTTATTTTCTTATTTTAGCTTAGGTTTACTTTTCCCGAGCTCCCTTGAAACCAAAAATACCAAAAAGATTGTAGTTAAGACCCCAACACGTAGCTTTTAGGGCGCACTTAGCTTAGAACACCATACACGTTAGGCCTCCCTGTGAATTTGACCCCGCACTCGTACACACTATACTACACACGTCCCGTGCGCTTGCAGGCTATTTAGGCTTGTGCTCACAAATAGTGATTATTAACCACTACCCTATGGTCATTAGTGCATATGGGAATAGCCTCAACCCATTGGACATATAATCAATGGCCACTAAAATGTATTGGTACCCAAAGGAAGGTGGAAATAAACCGATGAAATCTATACCCCAAACATCAAACAACTCACATGGAAGAATAGGGGATAAAGGCATCATGTTTCTCCTAGAGATAGACTCGGATTGTTGGCATCTAAAACACTTTTTGCAGTATTCTTGGGCATCACTAAAGAGAGTGGGCCAAAATAATCCATATTGCAAGACCTTCGTGGTGGTCTTCTTCCCACTACAATGACCTCTATACCCCTCATTGTGACACATACTGAACATGCTCTCAAACTCATCCTCGAGCACACATTGGCGAATCGTTTGATTCGCACATACTTTAAAAAGATAGGGATCCACTCAAAAGAAATGCCTAACTTATGCTAGGAACCTCTCTCTTTCTCTCTTCTTCTAATAGAAGGGTAAACTCCCTGTGGCAAGATAGTTAACTATGTAAGTAAACCAAGATGTGTGATGAGAGGCAACAAACAATTGCTCATCAGGAAATTTATCATGAAAAGGGGAAATATCTTTAGAAGACTCGCTAACAAGACAGGAAAGATGATCTGTAACTTAATTTTCTCTACCCTTTTTATCCCGTATCTCAACATCAAATTCTTGAAGAAGGAGCAACCACCTAATCAAGAGGGGCTTAGATTCTTTCTTAGCTAACAAATACCTCAATGCCGCATAGGTGTATACAATCACCTTAGACTCTAAGATGTACGACCTAAACTTGTTAAGGGAGAAGACTACTGCTAGAAGCTCTTTTTCTGTGGTGGTATAATTTTTTTTAGATTCATCAAGAGTCTTGCTAGCATAGTACACTACATGGGCCAACTTATCTCGCCGTTGACCTAAAATAGCTCCTATTGCATAATCAGATGCGTCATACATAACCTCAAATGGAAGACTATAGTCAGGCAACTGAATGATCAGGGACGTAGACAAAAAGGATTTAAGCTATCAAAAGCTTTAACACACTCATCATAAAATTCAAAAGAGATATCTTGTGCTAAGAGCCTAGACAAGGGGCACGCTATATGGCTAAAATCTTTAATAAACCTATAGTAGAATCTTGTATGCCCTAGAAAAGATCTATATGGCTAAAATCCTTAATAAACCTATAGTAGAATCTTGTATGCCCTAGAAAAGATCTAACATCCTTGACACAGTTAAGGACAGGCAACTTTTCAATTAATTCTACCTTAGTCGGGTCAACTTGAATTCCACTAGATGAGACAACATGACCCAAAACTATCTCTCGTTGCACCATGAAGTGGGATTTCTCCAACTCAACACTAGATTCTTCTCCACACATCGGTCTAAGACCAAAGAGAGATAACTCAAGTCCTCCTCAAAACTATCTCCAAAGACTGAGAAGTCATCCATGAAAATCTCTTAATGCTTCTCTATTAGGTCACTAAAAATGGCCATCATACATCTTTGACGTGTCACTGGGGCATTACATAGATTGAAGGGCATTCTCCTATCGGCAAAAATGCCATATGGACAAGTAAAGATGGTCTTCTTGTGGTCCTCGGAAACACAGGGATTTGATTATAACCTGAATAGCCATCTAGAAAGCAATAGTAGCTATGTCTAACTACTTTATCGAAAATCTGATCTAGAAAAGGCAATGGGAAATGGTCCTTCCTAGTTTTGGAGTTGAGCTTCCTATAATCAATACAAACTCTCTAACCCATAGGAGTACGTGTAGGGATAAGCTCTCCTCTCTTATTCTCAACAGCCGTGATCCCAGACTTCTTAGGGACAACTTAAACCGGGCTAACCCACTCACTATCAGAGATCAGATATGATGCCTACATCTAAAGTGTAAAGATCTCATTTTTAACTACTTCCCTAATGCGTGGGTTTAGCCTCCTTTGCATCTCTCTAGAAGGAATGGCTCCATCCTCAAGATGAATATGATGCATGCAAATCGATGGGTCTATACCTCTCAAATCATTAATTTTCCATCCTATAGCCTCCCTATGTTTCCTAAGAACCTCTAAGAGACACTCCTTATGCTCTCTAGAAAGATCAGAAGCTATGATAATCGGAAGGGTCTCTCTAGGGCCTAGGAATGTATACTTCAAATGGTCAGGAAGGGGTTTGAGCTCTAAAGAAGAACCAGGCTCAACCAAGGAGGTCTCAACTTTAACATCATCAACAGGGACGTCACTAAAATAAGACTAGAAGGATAAACCTTAAGTAACTTATCAATCAATGGGCTTTCAATCAAGGAAGTAGAAGCTACACATTTCCGCTCTAAGGTGTCTAAATCAAAGCTAGTCAATAATTTCTCAAATTTTCTCAAATTTTCTCTATCGGTCATAGTTTTCTCTACAAAGTCCTCGACACAAGAATTAATCACATCAACCCTAAAGCACTCTTTTCCATTCTCTCCTTCTATACTAGCCCTATTCACCAACTTGGCAATCTTCATGGTAGACCTCAAGTTCCCAAATTTCATCTCTAATAACCTCAACCTACAATGAATAATGGCATCTACAGTGGCAAGGAAGGGGCGACGTAGAAAAACGGGTGTAGAATGTCTAGAGTCATGTCCCAAATCCATATATAACACTATGAAGTCAACAGGGTACAAGAACTCACCTACCTGGACCATAACGTCCTCTATCACACCCCTAGGTCTACACTCAGACCTATCAGCTAGCTAAAGTGTAACATGTGTAGGGGACAACTCATCTAAACCTAGTTGCTGATAAATGGAGTAGGGAATGAGATTCATACTGGACCCTAAATCTAACAAGATATGATCAATCTGAGTCGCTCGGATCCTACAAGGAATGGTGAAAGTATTGGGGTTACTATTTTAATCGGAAGGCCCGAAGTACAAATACCACTCACCTTCTCCGTAAGCCGCACTTTCTTAGAAATGTTCGATGACCTACGCTTCCTTGTACAAAGATCCTTAAAGAACTTAGAATAGGAGGGAATGGAGAGGATCATATCTATTAAAGGAAGATTAACCTTAAGGTTCTTAAAATGCTCTAAAATCTTGAAAAACGTAGAATCCTCACTAGGTGTAGGTCTTTTTAAAACGGATGGGAAGGGAACTCTAGGTGCAACACCTCTAGACATATGAGAATCGTCAATAGGCTCTTTTCCTTCCCAATGAGAACGGGAAGTACTACTCTCTCCATGGTCTCTAGTAGGCTCAACTCTTTTAACAGGACCTTTTCTAGAATCCCTCTCAATAGGGTTACTACGTGGCTCTCTAGACTCAGAAGGACCACTAGGTGTAGGCACTGTAAAGTCAACTCTTACCCTATTATCCACTACCTTACCACTCCTAAGAATGGTGACAGCCTTAGCTTGGGCCTGAGGGGTATAAGTGGTATCGATAGAGGAATAGGACTGGACTCTAGGGTTCACCTCCAGTTGAGAAGGTAATTTCCCAAGGTCTCTAGCGCTCAACTGATTAGTAATCTGTCCTAATTGTGCCTCAAACCTTGCCATTTGCTGCTTATTTTTAGCTAATTTCGGCTACTGGTTCTGAATAAACTATATTATCTTCATTATGTCATTACTAGGAGGCTAGCTACTAGAAGAAGTAGGTAAAGCCTGAGGTTAAGAAGCACTAGTGAGATGGGGGTGATTAAGATGATAGAAACCTTGGGGATATTGAGGACGTGGTTGTTGCTGGGTGGAGCTTGGACATGTGAACTAGACTCATGTTGACCTTGTCTCTAAGAAAATTTTGGGTTGTCCCTCCAACCTAGATTGTATGTGTTCGAGTATGGATTATACTCACGAGAATAATCTTGGGTGGCACACACTTGCTCTTTCATGAATTTGGGAAATTAGGATGCTAACGGGCAAGCTATGGTCTCATGAGATAACTCAGAACACAATGCACAAACCTCAACAACTAAAGGGACAAAGAAAGAACCTGTAGGACCAGTGTTATAACCTTGAGATGAAAGAGACAATGAAATGAATTGATCTAACTTATTAGTTAAAGCCTCTACCTTTGCGGGTAAATCTAAAGAAACTCCAACCTCATTAACACTTTTCCTATTACCTTCCCGATTAGACCTTTCTATAGCAAAATCTTGAAAAGAATTTTCAGCCATCAACTCCATTTTCTCCCATGCCTCAGTCGGTCTCAAAAGATAGTAGCCACCACCAGAGGCGGCATTGACCATCATCTTATTTTGTTCATTTAAGTCTCAAAAGAAATATTGTAATAGGTCATGATTGCCATACCAATGGTGTGGACATTGTTTAAGAAGGTCTTTGAATCTCTCCCAAGCCTCATGAAAAGATTCTAGATCATGTTGGGAGAAAGTCATAATGGCAGTCGTAAGGTCGACCGTCTTGGCCATGGGATAAAATTTTTGAAAGAACATAGATTAAATTTCAGCCTATGTAGTAATGCAACCATTAGATAAGGAATGTAACCAAGCCCTTGCCTTGTCCTTAAGAGAGAAAGGAAACAATTTAGACATATGACCTCTTGGGGGGCATTAGGGACATGGAGAGTGGAACTCATCTCAATAAAATTAGTGATATGCTTTGGAGGACTCTTATTGCTTCTCTCGTAGAAGAAAGGCAGCATAACCAACATATTAGGCTTAATCTCAAAGTTCATCTCCCCCAAACCTAGAATTTGAATAGCCAAATTAGGCTTAAAGGCTTCGGGAAGGAAGAATTGCCTATGATAAGGTTCCTCATCTATAGGTGGATCCGGTCTACGAGGTTCTTGTTTAAAATGATCTTGGACTTGATGCCTATGGTGATTATGAGGTGGAATAGTATTCATTAGGGGAATGGGAGGATTAGAAGGATGATTGGGATCGGCGATTTCCTTAAAAAGATCTCTTAAATTCCTAAAATGACTTACAATCCTATCGGGTTTGGGATTAAGAGGAACTAGGGGATTTCTAAGGGATCTCTTACCAAGCATGCACAAACTATCCTAACTTCGGCCACTTCAACCCCTGAAAACTTCAATATTCCTAAGACTACAACAAATAAACAACAATCCTAGAAAGTCTACTAAAAACAAAAACAAAAGTAGAAATAGATAAGCAAGAACTAAGGCAAGATAATATAAATATGAAACAAGATAAGCAAAAACTAAACAAACTATAAAGAAAAAGTAAGAAAAACAAATAAAGCAACTACCAAAACACACAAACAAAGAACGTAAACCACCATGCCTTCCCGGCAACAGCGCCAAGAACTTGGTGTGTCTCATGAGTGCAAGCCCTAAAAGACCCAAAAACGTATGGATCATGTAGGATAGTTGATACGCTATTTGAGCACAAGCCTAAATAGCCCGCAAGTGCACGGGACGTGTGTAGTACAGTATGTGCAAGTGCGGGGTCGAATCCACAGGGAAGCTACCTTAGTTTAGTCTCTATGTGCTCGGGTGCCTTAAACTAGCTACATGCATGTGTGTACTTACTTTAGGATGGAAGGGAGCTCGGAAAAAGGAAAATAAAAACTAATCTATGGAGGAACTTAAAGGAGCCAAACTAAGGAAGGAAACACTAATAAAGAAGAAGGGGACCTAGGGCGATTGCATTGCAACAAGACATGGGCTATGATAACAGATGATATCTATCTAAGGCTCAGGACTTCTATTGCCGTTGTGTTGATCGGGGGCTCTCTTAACCAATACTAGTGGTTCAACCCGTTAGTTGGATTTAAAGCTAAGGGCCAATCCCTCCTAGCCTACGCAATCCGTGCTTAGAACTTATCCTCTTGGCTGGATTTAAAGCCAAGGACTAGCACCTCAACACTACGTAACATTGAGGCTCAATTAACCAACACTAATGTGGGTGAGGGATACTCTAGTCTAGGTTAACTTATCCGCTTGGCTGGATTTAAAGCCAAGGACTAGCACATAAACTCGACTAAGCATAGCATGTAACCTATTAGCTGGATTTGAAGCTAAAGCCTACTCTCTTAAGCAAAGCCACTAGATTAAGCACAATCACATCACCCATATAAGTAGATAAGAGCATTTGAAGCACAAATAACACATGCATATTCACTTAGGCATTTTAACAAATGCATAGACATGTTTGATTTCCAATACATAGACATATTGAATCATGCCATAAATTTATGTAAATAAACATGTATTAAGAGCCAAAGATCTACACAAATCCATTATTCAAAGCCCTAATCTAATATACAACAACAATCAACCCTAAATCTGGCCTAATCTAGCAACATATTTACAAGAAATAGAGAAAGAACAAGAATAACTTCCCTAAATTCTTGCTTCCAAATCCGTACAAATCCTTCAAATCTTTGTTTAATGCTTCAATCCTAGCTTGGTGTGGGGTTTAGATGGCGGTTTAGGGTGTTTTGTGAAGTGGGTAAAGGGTTAGGGTTTATTAGGATTTAAGAAATAAAAGTTCCTCCCCCGAAATTGAGCAGAAACGAGCTTTTTATAGATTCCTTCAGCCCACAGCCCGTCACCTAGCCGGTCGACCGGCTCCTCTTTCTTGCTCAACTGGCTTCAATCATGATGCTTTCTGGACTGGCCGGTCGACCTAGCCGGTCGACCGGCTTCTTGAAGAACTCGACCGACTTCAATCTTTTATTCTCTGGAGCGGCCGGTCGACCCAGACGGTCGACCAGCTCTTCTTCTAAGTCGACCGACTGGATCAGAATGATCTCTTCTTTATTTCTTTTCTTTCGGTCTTCATCCGTTAGCTCATTTCTTTCTCACATAAGCTTGAACCCTTCCAAAACACTCCTAAAACATGGAATATAACACTTAGTATAGTATTTATGCACCTAAATACATTATGTACAAATATTAACAAACATGCATAAACTTTATACTAAGCGCACTCAATTATACTCTAAACACCCTTAAATATGCATGCAAAAACTAGATGCAAACATGCACAAATGACACACATCAATAGTATGTACGAGTGCGGGTGTCGAACCACAGGGAGGCGTGAATTTGTGGAAGAAATTCTATGCTAACGTGCTCTAGCGGAAGCTTAAAAATAAGACCTAAGCTAACATATTTTTGTACTTTTTGGATTTTTAGGAGCTAAGGAAAACAGATAAAATACTACACTATAAATGCACTAAGGAAGAGAAGGAAAGATCTAAGCTAACTTAGGCGATTGAAACAAGGGAAAGGTGATCGGGTGACCTACACTTGCGAATGGGTGATTTAGCACCTTTATGCTATGAGATTCGGGGATTGGCTTTTTGCATGAAGCTTCTAATACAAAGCAATTAACTAATGTCCTAATTACACTCTAGGACTCGATACAAGTCCATCCCTAAGCGTGCACACTTTGAGCAACGGCATGGTCCTTATGTACATAAGGCCATAGGAGGAACTAGAAAGCTACCTAGGTGCTCTAGAACAATCCTGCCCTAGTTCCTAAACCATTAGCTGGATTTAAAGCTAAGACCTAGGGTTCGTAGGGTTGACTCTGAACTCTTATTAACTGGATTTAAAGCTAAAGAGGACTCGACCTAGACTAGTCCTAACTTATGTACTATCATCTAGGGCCATTAAAGTGGGTTAATACGTAGTAAGTGCAGTCCTATATGTTTTAACTCAAGGCATTATGAATATGATGTCCTATCCATAATACAAACATTAGAGAGTTTGATTTACGCCATTGAAAGCATTCAAGTATCAACATGTAGCACTGATTGAGCATGTATTCACTAAAAGGCATATTTCATACTCATATGGATATGAATAGAATCAACCCACTTCATATTATCCAAAATCACACACATAGACATGCATAATCTGAGGATTAGAAGTGTTATATAGCAAATACAACCTAATTTATATACATACACTTGTTCAAGCATTACATCAAACATATGGACATGAATTGATATAAAGCTTCTAAAAATAAGAACAAAGTATGTATATGATGCGTCTCTCGAGTACAAGCTCTAAAGACCCATAAGCACATGGATCGATGTAGTGAGTGTGTGCGAGAATGGGTGTTGAACTACAGGGAGACTATGTTGTGGGATGGATTCTAAGTGTGTGTCCTAGAGAATGCCAAAAAAAGAAAACTTAAACTAACTATTTTTGGTGTTTTTGGATGGTTGGGAGCTCTAACTAAAGAAAATAAAACTACACTGTGGGAATGGGAAATATAGAGACAAGCTATCAAGAGAGAACAAACAAATAGAAAGGATTAAAGTGACATCTACTTGTTAATAGGTAGTCCTAGATTCCAATACTATGGGATTACATGGAATGGCTTAATCATCAATTTCTCTTTCACTAGGTTGCCCCAGGACTTGGTGCGTGTTCGTCCCTAGGTGACGTCTCCTAGAGCTATGGCGTGGTCCTTATGACCTAGTAAAAAGAGCAGAGAGAGAGAAAAGAAATATGTGGAACCACTGATTTCATTCTACATCTAAATGAATAGTACAAAGGGCTATTCATAGAAGTACACATTTACTATAGATAATTAGATAGCTGCATTTGAATCTATCTACTAGATACTCCTAGAAACTCTAACTAACCTTATCACGGCTGCATTTGAATCTATCTGCTAGATACTCCTAGAAACTCTAACTAACCTTATCATCCCTTCTCAAATTGGCCTAGGAGTAGACACCAAGGACAGTTTGGACTTCAGTAGAGTGAACTGCTGTTGTGGTAAGGCCTTAGTGAAAATATCAGCAACTTGATCTTTAGAAGCTATGTAGGACAACTGTAGAAACTTAGAAACCACATGCTCTCTGATGAATTGATAGTCTATCTCTATGTGTTTAGTCTTAGCATGGAACACTGGATTGGTGGCAAGGGCCATAGCAGAGACATTATCACAATATAAGACTGGGGCAGGGATTGATATTTGGAGATCTTGAAATAAATAGCTGAGCCATTTTAATTCTGATGCTGAATGAGCCATAGCCCTGTATTCAGCCTTTGTAGAGGACCTGGCTACTGTACTCTACTTCTTTGAACACCAAGAAATGACGTTAAGACCCAAAAATATAGCAAAACCTGAGGTAGACCTCCTATCCAATGTGTTTGAAGCCCAGTCTGAATCAGTGAAGGGATGCAAATGTAGAGGACTAACTTGAAATAATAACCCCTACCCTAGTGTTGCTTTAATGTATCTGAGTGTTCTCTTTAGAGCAGCAACATCTGCCAGAGTGGGGGAGTGCATATGTTGACATAAGGAGTTTATGGCAAACTGTAAATCAAGCCTTGTCATCGTGATATATTGTAAAGCCCCAACCAAGCTTCTGAACTGAGTGGTATTAGCATATAAAGTCTCCTGATCTGCAGCTTTGAGAGAGGCTTTAGAGAGTGTTGGAGTTGAAACAGAAGAGCAGTTAGTCATTCTAGCCTGATTGAGAAGTTGTTTGGCATATTCTGTTTGATGCAAGATAAGGCCAGTAGGAGTTTAGGTCACTTCAATGCCTAAGAAATAGGATAGAGTGCCTAGGTCCTTCATGGCAAATTGAGTCTGCATTACCTTCAACAATTGAGAAATGTAAGCAAATGAACTCCCTGTCAAAATTATGTCATCAACATACACCAGGATCAAGGTGAAATCAGTAGCAGTGTTGTGTATAAATATGAGAAGTGTCAGCTATACTTGACTTGAACCCTTGACTCAGAAGAAAGTTGGACAGTTTGAATTACCAGGCCTTTGGGGCATGTTTGAGACCATAAAGACATTTTCTGAGCCTGTAGAGATGATTAGGTTTAGTTTTGTCCTCAAATCCTTTAGGCTGTAGCATATATACCTCTTTCTCTAATGTACGATACAAAAAGGCATTGGACACATCCAACTATCTTAACTGCTAGTGATGATGTAAGGCTAATGAAATGACTGTTCTAATGGTTTGACTCTTTACTACAATACTAAAGGTTTCTTGGTAATCAATACCCTGTTCCTGAAAGTAGCCTTTTGCCACCAACCTAGCTTTATACCTAGTAATACTCCCATCAACATTAGTCTTTATTTTATACACCCATTTAGATCCTATAGGATATCTGCCAGGTGGTAGAGGTACCAATTCCCATGTATTTTGAGCCATAAGAGCCTGAGACTCTTCTTTCATGGTCTGAACCCAACACCTATATTTAGCAGCTTCCTTGTAATTGAATGGCTCATGCTCAGTAGGTGTTAAAATAAGATTGTGCAGTTGATACAGTGGAGGAGGCAAGCTGCCAGTTTTGGATCTAATTAGCATAGGGTGATGGCTTGGTGGTGCTAGATAATGATGTGGATCAGATGGTTGATTGCCAGGGCTGGTAAAAGAAGATTCTAGAGTAGAAGAGTGATGGAAAGTATTCTGACGCAGAGATGGTGCTGAGGTTGATGCACTAGTTTTAGAGGAATTAGGAATATTGGTAGAGCCTAGATTTGACTGTACAGAAGGGAAAGAGGAACCTAAACCAGTCGTAGAAGAAGCAAAAGAAGTCTAAGGTGCATTTTGAGGGGTGACTAATCTTGCAGGACCAAAGGAGCATGGACTGGATATAGAGAAAGAATGATTAGATGGAACAGGAAAGCCATGACCTTTAGCTGTAGTAGATGTGGTACTAGAGGGAAAAACAAACATTGATGGATAGGGAGGGAAACTATTGGTATGTTCAGTTTCAGGATGTTTGTCTAAAAAATGAGACAATGGAACTGTGTTGTTGTTTTGTGAGGAATAAGGAAAAATGTGTTCATTAAATCTCACATGCCTGGAGATATAAACCTTGTGAGTAGCAATGTCTAAACATTTGTAACCCTTTGTGTGTGGACAAAAGCCTAGAAAGACACATGGTGCAGATCTGAGTTCAAGTTTATTGTGAGTATATGGTTTAAGCCAAGGGTAACAGAGACACCTAAAAGGTTTTAAGGCATGATAATCAGGCAAGGTGGAGTAGAGAACCTCATAAGGGGACTTGTTTTTGAGATTTAGGGTTGGCAATCTATTGATGAGATATTTACACATAGAAATAGCCTCTAACCAAAATTGAGAGGGTAACTTACTTTGATGTAGCAGGGTTAGGGCAGTTTCTACCAAGCGTCTATGCTTCTTTTCCACTCTTCCATTTTGTTCAGGTGTATATGGACAGAAAGTTTGGTGAATAAGACCTTTGGATTGGAAAAACTATTGAAATCGGGTATTAACAAACTCAGTCCCATTGTCAGTTCTTATTATTTGAATTGGAGCCCGAAACTGTGTGTGAACCATGTGATAGAAAGCAAGAAAGATGGAAAAAAACTTCTGATTTATATGTCAGAGGATAAATCCATGTAAATCTGGAACAGTCATCAACAAATGCTATGTAATATTGGTACCCTTTATTTGAAGCAACAGGGGCAGGGCCCTACACATCAATGTGTACAAATAGAAAAAGAACAGATGAATGTGAACTAGACAATTGAAAGGGCAACCTATGAGATTTTGCTAAACAACAAGACCCACAATTTATTGCATTTGTTGGCAATCTAATATTGAGAATTCTAGAAAGGGACTGTGCTGCAACAGCTGAAGGATGTCCAAGCCTTTTGTGCCACAAAAGATCTTCAACTGGTGTAGCTTTGGCTATCAAGATTTTAACTGGAAAAGGAGTAGTGGATGAAGCTGAGGATGGAAAGGAAGAGAGACTGTATAGACCTCTATCACAGGGGGCCTCGTACAAAACTGTTTGTGTTACGTTGTCCAGAATTTGCACCTTCTTCGCATTAAACAAGATAGTACAATTATTTTCATGAGTGAGTTTTGAAATAGAGATTAGGTTTGTAGAAATAGTGGGAACAAACAAAGTATTAGGAAGGATTAAAGACTTAGAAGGAAGAGAGAGAGTACCATTCCTTGTGCCAAGAATAGACAAAGCCTGGCCATTACCTACTGCCACAGTATCTGCACCATTGTAAGACTGATAGGTTTATAGTTGAGTTATGTCATTAGTGACATAAGCATTAGCTCCAGAATCTAACACCCATTATGGACTGCCAGATGAAGGTTGCCCAGTTTGTGCCACCAACACTTGTTTGCTAACTGTTTGAGACTGATATTTGTTGTTATCAAACCTGTGCCAACAATTAATGGTAAGGTGATTTGGTTTCCCACGAATTTGATAGATCACCTTACTGATTGAAGATGAAGTTTGCTGGCCTTGTGACACAAATGGAGGAGAAGTAGCAAATTGAGGTGGAGATCCAAGAATGCCTTGTCCTAGAGTCATAGGTGGATTTCCTCTACCTCTGCCATTCCCATTTTTGCCTCCCCTATGGTTATAATTACCTCTGCCTCTGGCTTGCCCACTTCTTGGCTGAGTGTGAGAGAATAGTGCAGTATGCACTATTTGAGGTGAGGTATCTCCTAGGCTCAGATTAGTGTCCAACTTCATATAGAGTTCTTCAGAAATCAACAAAGAGAATAGCGCTGAAGTGGGCCTAACTCTGATGGAGGCTCTAAAAGAATTGTATTCAGGAGGTAAGCCTCAAAGTATATACATGACTAAGTCTTCTTGAGGTATTACTTCATTAACACTAGCAAGACCATCTGTTATAGTTTTGACATGGTCTAGATAGGCCTGCATAGTATTTGAGCCTTTTACTAGGTGAAGTAGTTGAACTTTGAGCTGATATATATGAGACCTAGTCAAGGAATTATATCTTTGATGAAGTGTAGTCCACACTTCACTTGTAGTGTCTAGATGAAATACCTGTGCTTGGGCTATAGGAGTCATAGTATTGAAGAGGCAGGACTTTAGGTAATCATCATGAGTAGCCCAAACTTCATAGTCAGGATTAGGAATATGGTTGCCAGAAGCATCAGTAATCTCTTTATCGGGACACTTGACCTTACCATCAACATGATCAAATAGCTTACCAACTCTTAGGACAATCTGAATTTGAGATTTCCATGAGATGAAATTTGTGTTATCTGATTTAGTGGATACTAGATTACCTAAATTCTGAATCATAATTCTCAGTCCCAGAGGTAACTCCTCTGTGTTGGAAGAATTTGAAGAAGAAGCCATAGGAGGAGCTGAAGCAAAGCGAGAAATTGATGGAGAAAGAGCTTGGATTAGGTTTGAGCAAGATCGCGAGCTTAATGAATAAGTTTTAATGGTGTTTTCACTCTCGAGAAACCCTAGATCAGTTTGGGGAAGAAGACTTTAAGAGAAGTGTTTGGAAGAAAAGAAAAAAAAGAACCAGGATTAGTGCCTGGGCTCTGAATACCATAAAGAGAGCAGAGAGAGAAAGAAAAGAAATATGTGGAACCACTGATTTCATTTTACATCTAAATGAATAGTACAAAGGGCTATTTATAAAAGTACACACCTATTTTAGATAATTACATAGCTACATTTGAATCTATCTGCTAGATACTCCTAGAAACTCTAACTAACCTTATCACAGCTGCATTTGAATCTATTTGCTAGATACTTCTAGAAACTCTAACTAACCTTATCACCGAGGGCCTTAAGAGTGACTAACTAGTTTCCTAGGTGACGTAGAACAAACGTACCTTAGTACTTAAATCATTGGTTGGTTTTAAAGCCAAGACCTAGTGTTGTTAGAGTTGACTAAATCTACCCAGAAACCTATTGGTTAGATTTAAAGCCAAAGGAGACTCGATTTAGACTAGCCTTTAATTATGCTTTGTCATTCTAGGGTCACAATAGCGGGATTTGACCTGATAACACATTCATACATGTTCTAAGCCAAGGTGTTCACGAATAAAGGGACCTATTTGACTACCAAACATCGTCATGCTCGGATTAGACCATTAAAAGCACTTTTGAACCAACATGTATGCAATATTGATGTTATATTTACTACTAGGCATGCAAACATGCACATGGACATGAATATAAGTAATACCCACTTCATAAGATCCATACATAAACACATAGACATGATTATAGAATGGATTAGAGGTGTTTAGTAGCAAATAGACTTCAATTTATACATATGCAACTCTCATAGGCAAATTATCAAACACCTAGACATGTATAATAATAGCCATTAAGACAAGAAAAGCATAGCATATGTATGTACATTAAGCCATTGAATCCGATAATATAGAAGTATAGAATCAACCTATTACACAAGTGTCATCACCCCAAACAAATCTACTCAAACATAATATAATAGAGGATGAAAGCGAGAATAGAAAACTCCCTTCCCATTCTAGCAATTCTTGTACAAATCCCTGTGTAGCCTTTGTTCCAAGTGTTTAAATCCTCTAAATGAGCTTAAAACTAGGTAAAAAGTGTGTGAGTGTGTGTGTTGGAGGTTGGTGAAAGAGGAATTAGGGTTTGGGAGATGGGTGTCAAAGAATATGACTTTGTTTTACAAAATGACCAAAAGCGGGCTTATATAGCTAATTTCTGCGACTACCGGAACACTCTACCAGAGTACCAGTTGCAAGGGGTCTCTATTCCGGTAGTAGAAGCTAGCTCTCTATTTTTGGCGGAATAGTGAATCGGTGCATTGGTACGAAAGACCCTCTATTCTGGTAGTAGAAATATGCTTTCTGTTTTTGGCGGAATAGTGAGCCAGTACACAGGTACTTTGAAGCCAATGTTCTGGTAGTGTCTCTTTGCTCTTTTTTGGCTTTGTTTTAGCTCTGTTTTACTTCTAGTTGTCTTAACCCTTGTCCAGAAGCCTCCAAACTTGATTTTTTTCTACTTTTCCTCTTCAATATGCTTCCAATCCTTGCTCAAAACATCTCCATCTTTGTTGATCTTCAAACAATCTTCAATCTCACCTATAACATCCAAAACAAGCCATTAATGTAGCATTTACCTTTTAAACTCAACTATGTATAGTTGTATACGCGTAAGCCTATACATAGCACAAGTACTACATTAATGCAATTATTAATCTCAATACACCTTTAAAATATAGACAAATAACAATTCAAACACACACAAAAACACAACACATTAGTATATATGTAAGCCAATAAAATCCCATAACAAAGAGTATATATATCATTATATTACATAAGTTAGGTACTTTAAATCATCTACTCAAGCGTGAAGTAAATAAGTATGAAAGAGGTTATAGAAATCTCCCATTTTACCTTTGCTAGTTTCTTAACAAACTTGAGCAAATCTTCACCAAGTAATGTTTGAATCATTCAAGATCAACTTAACTTCAAGTGGGTGTGTGTGTTAGTGTGTGAATTAGAGGTGGGTGAGAATAGGGTTTTGTGTGTAAGAAGTGGGGGTGTGTGTTGGTCTTTGAAATCTCTCTTTAAAAGCTGAAAAGTCGAGTTTTATAGCATCTGTCGTGCACAGCCGGTCGACCGGCTTCTCTTCTTAACTTATTTGGCTTTTAAAGTGGTGCTCTTTGGATTGGCTGGTCGACCAAAAATCGGTCGACCTTATCGATTAACCGACTTGTGGAGGGTGTTGACCGGCTTAAAATGAGGTCCTTTTTGGAGTGGCCGGTCGATCGGCAATTTTTCTAAGTCGACTGACTCCTCCAATTGGCCTTCTATTGTCTCTTTCTTGCTCTCGGCCTTCATCACACAACCTATACCTCTTCTATCTTCATCGTCCATCCTTGTTCAAACTCCATTTCAGTCATGTAGCTCACCTAAGGCACAAAATTAAGCATTTAGTGTAGCATTTGACTTAGAAACTCAACTATGTACATCTGCTTACGCTTAAGCCTAACTCTAGTATATGTGCTATACTAGTGCATCTTTTAAAGTTCAAGATACCTCTAAAACATGGGCAATTAACAATATAAATGTACACAAAAACACAACACTTCACTACCATTGCTTCTAAATGGCTATTCCAAGTACAATTAGATCCCCGTATTTCTCGAGAACCAGGAGAAGACCATCTTTACTTGTCCCTATGACATTTTTGCCTACAGAAGGATGCCTTTCAGTCTATGTAATACCTCAACGACTTTTCAGAGGTGTATGTTGGCCATATTTAGCGATATGATTGAGAGACACTTAAAAATATTCATGGATGATTTCTTAGTCTTTGGCGATGGTTTTGATGAGTACTTGAGTCATCTCTTTTTAGTCTTAGACTGTTGTGTGAAGAAGAGGCAAGTGTTGAGTTGGGAAAAGTCCTACTTCATGGTGTAGCAGGGGATAGTCATGTAGAATTGATTAAGAAGTTGCCTGTCCCTAAGTGTGTCAAGGATGTTAGATCTTTTTTGGGGCATAAAGGATTCTACTGTAGATTTATCAAGGATTTTAGCCATATTGCACAACCCTTGTCAAGGCTCTTAGCACACGTCCTATTTAAGTTCAATGATAAGTGTGTTAAGGATATTGATAGGCTTAAATCTTTGCTATCTTTGACCCTGATCGTCCAGCCGCCTGATTATAGTCGCGTATTTGAGGTTATGTGTGATGCATCTGACTATGCGATAGGAGCTGTTTTAGGTCAAAGACTGATAAGTTGCCCCATGTTGTTTACTACGATAGTAAAACTCTTGATGAGGCTCAAAAAAATTAAACCACCATAGAAAAAGAGCTTTGGTGGTAGTCTTCTTTCTTGATAAGTTTAGGTCCTACATCCTAGGGTCCACAGTGATTGTTTACACTGATCATGCATCGTTGAGGTATTTGTTAGCTAAGAAAGGATCAAAGGCCCATTTGATTAGGTAGATGCTACTTCTCTAAGAGTTTGATGTTGAGATTCGTGACAAAAAGAGTAGTGAGAATTTGGAGGTGGACCATTTGTCCTCTCTTGTTAGTAAGTCTTCTAGTGACCCTTCCTTTTTTTGGTGATTCCTTCCCTAATGAGCAATTGTTCTCTATCTCTCATCATACACCATGGTTTGCTCACATTGTCAATTATCTTGCCACAGGGCGTTTTCCCTCCCATTGAGAGAAGAGAGAGAGATTGGTTCTTAGCGTAAGTGAGCATTTCTTTTGGGAAGATCCCTATCTTTTAAAGTTGTGTGCGGATCAAGTGATTCGTTGGTGCATGCCCGAGGACGAGTTGATTATAGTCTCGTATTTGAGGTTATGTGTGATGCATCTGACTATGCAATAGGAGCTGTTTTAGGTCAAAGGCTAATAAGTTGCCCCATGTTGTGTACTACAATAATAAGACTCTTGATGAGGCTCAAAAAAATTAAACCACCACAGGAAAAGAGCTTTGGTGGTAGTCTTCTTTCTTGATAAGTTTAGGTCCTATATCCTAGGGCCCACGGTGATTGTTTACACTGATCATGCAGCGTTGAGGTATTTGTTAAATAAGAAAGGATCAAATGCCCATTTGATTAGGTAGATGCTACTTCTCTAAGAGTTTGATGTTAAGATTCGTGACCAAAAGAGTAGTGAGAATTTGGAGGTGGACCATTTATCCTCTCTTGTTAGTGAGTCTTCTAGTGACCCTTCCTTTTTTTGTGATTCCTTCCCTAATGAGCAATTGTTCTCTATCTCTCATCATACACCATGGTTTGCTCACATTGTCAATTATCTTGCCACAGGGCGTTTTCCCTCCCATTGAGAGAAGAGAGAGAGAGAGAGATTGGTTCCTAGCATAAGTGAGACATTTCTTTTGGGAAGATCCCTATCTTTTAAATTTGTGTACGGATCAAGTGATTCGCCGGTGCATGCCTGAGGACGAGTTGATTATAGTCTTGTATTTGAGGTTATGTGTGAAGCATCTGACTATACGATATGAGCTGTTTTAGGTCAAAGACTGATAAGCTGACCCATGTTGTGTACTACGATAGTAAGACTCTTGATGTGGCTCAAAAAAATTAAACCACCACAGGAAAAGAGCTTTGGTGGTAGTCTTCTTTCTTGATAAGTTTAGGTCCTACATCCTAGGGTCCATGGTGATTATTTACACTGATCATGCAGCATTGAGGTATTTGTTAGCTAAGAAAGGATCAAAGGCCCATTTGATTAGGTAGATGCTACTTCTCTAAGAGTTTGATGTTGAGATTCGTGACCAAAAGAGTAGTGAGAATTTGGAGATGGACCATTTGTCCTCTCTTGTTAGTGAGTCTTCTAGTGACCCTTCCTTTTTTTGTGATTCCTTCCTTAATGAGCAATTGTTCTCTATCTCTCATCATACACCATGGTTTGCTCACATTGTCAATTATCTTGCCATAGGGCGTTTTCCCTCCCATTGAGAGAAGAGAGAGAGAGAGAGAGATTGGTTCCTAGCGTAAGTGAGACATTTCTTTTGGGAAGATCCCTATCTTTTAAAGTTGTGTGCGGATCAAGTGATTCGCCGGTGCATGCCCGAGGATGAGTTTGAGAGCGTGTTGAGTATGTGTCATAATGAGGGGTATGCAGGAAATTTCAGTGGGAAGAAAATTGCTACGAAGGTCTTTCAATGTGGATTGTTTTGGCCTACTCTCTTGAAGGATGCCTAAGAGTATTTCAAAAAGTGTGTTAGATGTCAAAAATCTAGGTCAATCTCTGAGAGAAACACGATGCCTTTGTCCCCTATTCTTCCGTGTGAGCTTTTTGATGTTTAGGGTGGAGATTTCATTGGTCCATCTCTATATTCCTTTGGGTACCAATACATTTTAATGGTCGTAGACTATATATGCAAATGGGTTAAGGCTATCCCCACATGCACTAATGACATAGGGTGGTGATTAAGTTCATTAAGGAGAACATTTTCTCTAGATTTGGAATCCCTAAGGTCTTGATTAATGATCGTGGTTTGCATTTACCATGGGACATTGAAGGCCTAGTTAAGGAGATATTTGGTCACCCATAAATTTGCTACTCTTTATCACCCGCAAACTAGTGGACAAGTAGAGGTGTCTAATATAGAGGTCAAGCACAATTTGGAGAAAACAGCTAGGCCCGCTAGGTGAGATTGGTCTATTAGGTTGAATGATGTTTTGTGGGCTTACCATACCGCTTTTAAGACTCCTATTAGTATGTCTCCATATAAATTGGTTTATGGGAAAGCTTGTCACTTGCCGGTAGAACTTGAGCATAGAGCTTATTAGGCAATCAAGGCCCACAACTTTGAATTGGCAAGAGAGTGTGAGAAAAGAAAGCTAGATCTAGTGGAGTTGGAAGAGCTTAGATTTGAGGTGTACGAGAATGCCATCTTTATAAGGATAGGATGAAATGATTCATGATAAACACATACTTAAGAAATCATTCTCTCCCTCTGGTAAAGTTTGGTTGTTTAACTCATGTTTGAAACACTTTCTAGGTAAGCTTAAGACACGATAGGATGGTCCCTATGAAGTGTTGGTTGCCTACTCTTCTAGAGCAATCAAGATCAAGGATTTGAAAATGGCTGAGAGTTAATAGTGAACGGGCAGCGTTTGAAGCATGCATATGATTTGAGCATGGCTCGTGTAGAGGTTTGGATGCTTCAGGACCCTATCTATGGGGGTTGACGAAGAGAAAATGATTGCCTGGCTCACGACGTTGTGGTTAGCACTACTAGGTAGCAAACTAGGTTCAATTTTGCAATTTTGCACTTATTTTGTTTTCCTTTCTTTTGTTTTCTTTTTCTGTTTTCCTTTCTTTTGTTTTCCTTCTTTTCATTTCACCCATACCAAAATGTCAAATCCTAATCCTTTTTCCCATAAGATACATCATGGCTTATTATTGCATATTGATGTGTGTCATTTGTGCATGTTTGCATCTAGTTTTTGCATGCATATTTAAGGGTGTTTAGAGTATAATTGAGTGCGCTTAGTATAAAGTTTGTGCATATTTGTTAATATTTGTACATAATGTATTTAGGTGCATAAATACTATACTAAGTGTTATATTCCATGTTTTAGGAGTGTTTTGGAAGGGTTCAAGCTTATGCGAGGAAGAAATGAGCTAACGGATGAAGACCGGAAGAAAAGAAATAAAGAAGAGATCATTCTGATCCAGCCGGTCGACTTAGAAGAAGACGGTCGACCTGCCGCTCCAGAGAATAAAAGATTTGAAGCCGGTCGAGTTCCTCAAGAAGCCGGTCGACCGGCTAGGTCGACCGGCCATTCCAGAGAGCATCATGATTGAAGCCAGGCGAGCAAGAAAGAGGAGCCGGTCGACCGGCTAGGTCGACCGGCTGTGCGCTGAAGAAATCCATAAAAAGCTCATTTCAGCTCATTTTCGAGGGGAGGAACTTTTATTTCTTAAATCCTAATAAACCCTAACCCTTTACCCACTTCACAAAACACCCTAAACCGCCATCTAAACCCCACACCAAGTTAGGATTGAAGCATTAAACAAAGATTTGAAGGATTTGTGCGGATTTGGAAGCAAGAATTTAGGGAAGTTCTTCTTGTTCTTTCTCTATTTCTTGTAAATATGTTGCTAGATTAGGCTAGATTTAGGGTTGATTGTTGTTGTATATTAGATTAGGGCTTTGAATAATGGATTTGTGTAGATCTTTGGCTCTTAATACCTGTTTATTTACATAAATTTATGGCATGATTCAATATGTCTATGTATTGGAAATCAAACATGTCTATGTGTTTGTTAAAATGCCTAAGTGAATATGCATGTGTTATTTGTGCTTCAAATGCTCTTATCTACTTATATGAGTGATGTGATTGTGCTTAATCTCGTGGCTTTGCTTAGTAGAGTAGGCTTTAGCTTTAAATCCAGCTAATAGGTTACATGCTATGCTTAGTCGAGTTTAGGTGCTAGTCCTTGGCTTTAAATCCAGCCAAGTGGATAAGTTAACCTAGACTAGAGTATCCCTCACCCATGTTAGTGTTGGTTAATTGAGCCTTAATGTCACGTAGTGTTTAGGTGCTAGTCCTTGGCTTTAAATCCAGCCAAGAGGATAAGTTCTAAGCACGGATTGCGTAGGCTAGGAGGGATTGGCCCTTAGCTTTAAATCCAGCTAACTGGTTGAACCACTAGTATTGGTTAAGAGAGCCCCCGATCAACACAACGGCAATAGAAGTCCCGAGCCTTAGATAGACATCATCTGTTATCATAACCCAAGTCTTGTTGCAATGCAATCGCCCTAGGTCCCCTTCTTCTTTATTAGTGTTTCCTTCCTTAGTTTGGTTCCCTTAAGTTCCTCCATAGATTAGTTTTTATTTTCCTTTTTCCGAGCTCCCTTCCATCCTAAAGTAAGTACACACACGCACGTAGCTAGTTTAAGGCACCCGAGCACATAGAGACTAAACTAAGGTAGCCTCCCTGTGGATTCGACCCCGCACTTGCACACATTGTATTACACACGTCCCGTGCACTTGCGGGCTATTTAGGCTTGTGCTCAAATAGCGATATCACATATGCTAAGGCAAGCTTGCATGGGCAATGCTACTAACTTTGTTTCTTGTGAGTGTTTATGGTTTGTAAGTCACAGGGTTAGTAGTTGGTTAGTTAACCATTGGCATGAAGAGTTTTGAAGAAAATGCAAAGTTGTATCTATTGTTTCTCCACTTGTTCCCCATTCTCTAACCCATCCCCACCACCCTTACTTGCTTGGTATTGTTAATTTGCTTGTTTTGTGCTTTGTTCATTTTGCTTGAGGACAAACAAAGTTTAGGTTTAGGGGTGTGGGGATTTGGTTCTTATTGTTTTATGCTTTATTAGGGTAGATTCCATTATGTTGTTAAAAATGGTGAAAATTTTTCAAAATTTGATGCATGTAGAGTTGTTTATTTCTTGGTTGATCGTTGTGTTGGCTATTGTGATTGACTCAATTGATTGGTGAATATGAGTTGCATTATGGGGAGTGAATAAAGTGGATTGAAAACTGAGTCTTGGAAGGGATGCCGTTGAGAGTTATAGGGAGTGAGGACCTTTAAGAATGACCTTTGTGGCCACCCCATAGCTTGGTAGAAAGAGTGTTGAAAAAGAGTTATTGATATGAGTACCCCTTTCTTGATTGGTTCTTTTTTATGTGCCTAAGCCTTTTTTTTTCTTTTCATTTTGTGTAAATGTAGTGAAAAGTATGAAATATCAGAAAAAAATTGAAAAAGGCAAAAAGGTGCAAAAACATCAAAAAGTTGAAAAATTGGAAAAACGAAAAAGCCAAAAGTACCAAAATGTTTTGTAAATAAGTGCATAAGTGACACAATGTCAACTTAGCACAAGCTATCCTCTTTGTAGATATGTGAATAAGGCTTTTATTAGCCATTGTGTATTTATCTTCTTTCTCTTCTTATCTTTGAGGCTTTATGCATATTGGGGAGGCCATGTTAATCGAGGGGGCACGAAGCATCAACATCCTGAGTATGTGTTTTGGAATCCGAGGCTTGTGGTGGTTTGGCTACTTAGGAAGTTCTTACGAGGTACAAGACCCTTTATGAGTAAAGTGAGGATCCAAAGAGGTTTGGGGATCTCGCCACAATAGGAATGCCCACTTTATGCTTCTTAGGATAACCTTGATAGTGAGTTAATCCCTTAGGCAACCCTTTGCATCAACTTTAGAAATAAACTTAGGATTGGGCTTGCTTGGGGACAAGAAAGGAGAAGGTTTGGGGGTATTGATGTGTTGTGTTTTTGTTTGTGTTTGCATTGACCATTACTTATGTTTTGAAGGTGTTTTAAGCGTCAATAGATGCATTAGTATAGTACTTATGCTAGAGATAGGCTTAAGCGCATACAATTGTACATAGTTAAGTTTAAAGATAAACGTTACATTAATGCATGCTTGTTTCTAGTGTTTGTTGAAGTTAGGTCAAAGCTTAGGGATTGAATCAGTGATGATTTAATGATGGAGCCAAGCTAGATGTGTTCAGGATGTGGAAGAAGAATAAAAGGACCTTTTGGAAGCGATCGGGCGAAGAGAAGTGCAATTGGAGCAAAACGAGAACCAAGCACGCAAATCGGCCAGGGTACTGACCTCGCTAGTCGACCCATGTTCTAGGCCAGTCGACCGGCTTGGTTGACTGGCCAAACTAGTAGCTTAAACCCTTACGCTGGTCGACCTAAGTGCTAGGCCAGTCTGTTAGGATTAGTATGACTAAAGCTCACTTGTATATGACATTTTAGATGTTAACCAATGTATAATCATTTTGCTAAATGGCATTATGAGTTTCTTATGTATTATCTCTGGTATGTTTTATTGATGTATGTATAAAGGTCCTTTGACTTGAACTAATGACTTGGGTGCGTAGTGAGGCTGGACGTACAGTAGGTTCAAGTCTAGATTTAGTCACGTCATAAATTGAGTCCGTAATCGAATAGTAGTGTTGGACACTCTACCAGGATAAAGTTATATTGAGCAAGTCTCCTCATTGAGGGTGATCTACCCAAGTAACTAGAGGACTTTCTGGATTTGTCTCAATAGTACATGTGTCACGTATTAGACAGGACCATCGTGAGTATGTTTTCTAAAGACGTACTATCAAAGAAAGAAAACAAGATACTCACTGCTACTAAATGATCATTGCATTTAATCTTGAGCATATGTGGATGAACTAATGAAGTTAAGGCTTGGTACTTTGATTCACTGTGGGTGATATCTTACTTTATTAGAATCAATAGCCTTGTACGTTGAGTGCTAAGTTCTAATTAATTGGAACATGCATATGCAATATGGAATCTATGTGCCCCATTTGGGATTGTCTAAATTTATCATCCAAATCTAGATCTAGTGACACTACCTTTTTGGGTGTATCTGTCATATGGCTTGAGGGTCGCTTTTGAGATTAAAAGATTCCATGACCAAGAATGGTTGGCAACAGGACAAGAGACCCAAAAGAAAAGATGCAGCTAAAGAGGTGATTGTACATAGGCCAAAAGATAGGTCTTAGCTGTGGGTATACATAGAGGGCCATTATGATCGGTTATTTAGTAGGTCAAAGACAAAGTTCACATTCTTTTGTGATAAGCTTCTGGGTAATAGCAATTATTCTTGGAGTGCAACTTTGATCTTATGGTGGAATAGATCGGAGTTAAAAATAATTATTATGTCGCCTATATCGGGCAATCACATTTTTGATTATTTTTGGAAGCCAAGGTTAATTGTGTCTTCATGGTCCCTTCCCTAGTTGAAATGAATTTGAGAGAGTAATCTTAAAAGAGCAAATTTCATATTGTGGTAGTAGCATTATTGGGCCAAAGCTGTTAGGATTGGTATGCCCTAAAGCTCACTTGTAAATGACATTTTGGATGCTAAACAATGTATAATCATTTTTGTTATATGGCATTATGAGCTTCTTACATATTATCTCTGTTATGATTTATTGATGCATGTGTAAAGGCCCCTTGACTTGAACTAATGACTTGGGTGCGTAGTGAGGCTGGACACACAGTAGATCCAAGTCTAGATTTAGTCACATCATAAATTGAGTCCGTAACCGAATCGTAGTGTTGGGCACTCTACCGGGATAAAGTTATATTAGCAAGTCTCCTCATTGAGGGTGATCTACCAAGGTCATTGGAGGACTTTTCGGATTTGTCTCGATAGTACGTGTGTTACGTATTGGATAGGACCATTGTGAGTATATTTTCTAGAGACATACTATCAAAGAAAGAAAACAAGATTCTCACTGCTACTAAATGATCATTGCTTTTAATATTGAGCATATGTGGATGAACTAATGAAGTTAGGGTTTGGTACTTTGATTCACTATGGGTGAGATCTTACTTTATTAAGATCAATAGCCTTGTGCATTGAGTGCTAAGTTCTAATTAATTGTAACATGCATATGCAATATGGAATCTATGTGCCCTCTTTGGGATTGTCTAAATTTATCATCCGAATCTAGATCTAGTGATACTACCTTTATAGGTGTATCGGTCATATGGCTTGAGGGTCGCTCCCAAGATCAAGAGATTTCATAACCAAGGATGGTTGGCAAAAGGACAAGAAGCCCAACGGAATAGATGTAGCTAAAGAGGTGATAGTACAAAGGCCAAAGGACCGACTTTAGCTACGGGTATACATAGAGGGGCATTATGGTTAGTTATTTAGTAGGTTAAAGACAAAGTTAACATTCTTTTGTGATAAGCTTCTGGGTAATAGCAATTATTCTTGGAGTGCAACTTTGATCTTATGGTGGAATAGATCGGAGTTAAAAATAATTATTATGTCGCCTAGATCGGGCAAGGACATTTTTAATTATTTTTGGAAGCGAAGGTTAATTGTGTCTTCTTGGTCCCTTCCTTAGTTGAAATGACCTTGAGAGAGTAATTTTGAAAGAGCAAATTCCATATTGTGGTAGTATCTTTTTTGGACCAAAGCTTGGAATTGGGTTTGGGCTTTCTTTAAAGTCCAAGATAACCTAATTGGGCTAGGATGGTTTCCTATTGGTCTTGGGCCTTCACATAGATTATGGACTATGTGTTGGACTTGGATAATGGGCTTGGTCTAAGTCTTCCAAGACAAGTGGACAACTTGCACAAGTCTTCCAAGACAAGTTAATAAATTGCATAAAGGAAATACTACATGAAAATTTTCTCCCACATTGAAAGATTAGCAACTTTGGGTGCCAAGGTTCGCTCTATAAATAAACAAGACCTTACACGTTTTATGCAATCTACTTTGTAGTTGATTTCTTTCTTTTTGGCAAGAAAATACTACAACACATAGTACACACTTATTGTGTGATTTTTGCTCTAGTTTTTCAAGAGCATATTACTTTGCTTCTTCCCACACAAGAGGCTATTCTCTCAAGATAAGTCTCTTTAATCATAGGGAAGAAGACTAGGGAGTTGCCTATTACAACACCCTTATAGTAAAATTTTTGGTGGCCTTGTTTGTGAACGGGAACAAAGCTTGTGATGGTTTTAGCTTCATCAAAGGCCCCACGCTTCAAGAGGTTAGCTTTACATATTTTGCAAGTACTAGTTATATTCTATATGTTCTTAAGCAAGTTCTTGTGTGTGTTATGTGGTTATTTTATTTTCCTAGGATGCTTTCTTGGTAGAATTTTTTGAGGATATGGACTAGGATACATCACACTTAATAATATCGATCCTACAAAAGCTTGAATTGGGTTTGGGCTTTTTTTAGTGTCCAAGATAATCTAATTGGGCTTGGGCCTCCAAATGGATTATAGACTATGTGTTTGGGCTTGGATTATGGGCTTGGCCCAATCTTCCAACACGTGTTAGAAAGTTACTACAAGAAGAATTCAAATTGTACATGTAACTTCTATGACACTTGGCAAACATTTACCATAAGGAAAAAGTTTCCCACATGGAAAGTTTACAAGGTTTTGGTGCTCAACGTTTCCGATAAATAGACGAGACCCTAAACCACTTTTAGCATCCAAAAATTTTGTAGTTGATCTCTTCCATTTTGCAAGAGAATACTACTACACATAGTACACACTTATTGTGTGGTCTTTGCTCTAGATTTTCAAGAGCATATTACTTTGCTTCTTTCCACACAAGAGGCTATTCTGTCAAGATAAGTCTCTTTAATCATAGGGAAGAAGACTAGAGAGTTGTCTATTGTGACACCTTTATAGTAAAATTTTTTTGTGGCCTTGTTTGTGAGTGAGAACGAAGTTCATGACGGTTATAACTTCATCAACGGCCCTACACTTCAAGAGGTTAGCTTTATATATTTTTGCAAATACTAATTATATTCTATATGTTCTTAAACATGTTCTTGTGTGTGTTATGTGGTTATTTTATTTTCCTAGCATGTTTTCTTCGTAGAATTTTTATAAATAAGGACTAAGATAGACCACATGTAATATTATCGATCCTACACGGTCGATCGGCCAAGTCCCTTGACTTGTCACAAATTTTGCTGTATTTAAGCACTTTTTAGCATATTTTGAGCAATCTTTTTCAACCCTTTTTCACCTTCTTTTCACACACCAACTTCTCACACACTAAACCCTACTTCACCAACCTTTAACACACATATACAGCCGCTTAGATCTTGTCTATTTTTGGAGGATTACAACAATTATTGGCGAGGATTTACTCAAGATTGTAAAAGAACAAGCTAGGATGGAAGGGAAGTTCTCTCAACACTTTTTCATCATATTTCATTTTGTGCTTGAATAGATAGATTAAGATGGATAGATTAAGATGACTAAACTTGTGTAATGGGTTGATTTTATGCTCTTTGTTATGGGATTCTATTGGCTTATATATATACCTACTTTGTTCTTCATGTGAATTGCTTTATATCAATTCATGTGTATATGTTTGATTGAATGCCTAGATAAGTAGTATGTATATAAATTGGAGAGCATTTGCTATATAACACTTCTAATCCTTTGAATATGCATATCTATGTGTGTGTTTATAGATTTTATGAAGTGGGTTTGTTATATTCATGGCTAAGCGAGTGTAAACATGCTTTATATTGAATACTGGCTCCAATTTTGCTACATGTTGATTCCTAATTATTTTTAATGGTGTAAATCACAATTGTTGATGTTTGGATAGTGAATAGGTTGACATATTTACAACACTTTAGCTTAGAACATTTAGATTGCATTTTTAATGCTTCAATATGCTTTTGTGTCCCAAGATCGACAGAGCTTAAGTCTAGACTAGACTAGTTCGAGATCTTTTAGCTTTAAATCTAGCTAATAGGAGTCCAAGTGGAGTTTGGTTGGCTATAGCCACCCTAGGCTTTGGTTTTAAATTCAACCAATAGTTTAGGAGCTAAGGTAGAATTGTTCTAGGACATCTGGGTAGCTTTCTAGTCCCTCTTATGGCCTTAATACATAAAGACCATGCCGTACTTCTAAGTATGCACGCTTAGGGACGTACTTGCATCGAGTCCTAGGGATTAATAGGATATTAGCTAGCAGTTTAGTAATACAGCATCACTTAGATAAGCCAATTCCCGAATCCCATAGCATAGAGATAGAGAGTCACCCATTCACAAGTGTAGGTCACCCAATCACCTTCCCATTTGTCTTTTTCCCCTTTGGTTAGCTCAGTTCCTACTTTTCCTTTCTTGCATTCATAGTGTAGTCCCTTTTATTTTCCCCTTAGCTCCTAAAAATCAAAAAGAATAAAAAAAATGCTTAGCTTAGGTTTCTTTTAGAACACACTAGCATAGCATTCTTCCACATTTCATGCCACCCTGTGGTTCAACAACGACATTAGTGCTCATTATATTGTAGGGTCTATATGCTTGCTAGAATTTTTAAGGCTTGCACCTTCAAGGCACATCACCGGACTCTTAGCCAGTCGACTGGCAAGACACTTTACTAGATTAGCTAAAATTTTAGTACATTATGGTCTTGTCGGTCTCCCTCTATGAGTCAACTGACAAGAATTGAAAGGGTGATCAATAAGATCAATTTCTTGCCTACCGGCAGGAATAGGAAGGATGATCGATAAGATTAGTTTCTTGCCCAATTTTTGCCCGTTTCGCTCTCGGTCTTTTCCTTTCACCTTGAATCATTTTTGGAAGCTTTCAAAGCCCTTTTTCTCATCTTCTCATCTTCAAATAACCTCTAAACCTTTCCATTGGGCCCACGTATGTTTGATCAAGCTCAATTCTTTCTCCCAAAATATGCCTAAATTAGAAATTTGACACTAAATGAGGTATCTGTGCATTTTGACTACTTATACACAAATATCACCAATTCATTCACAAATACCACATAAATGCACTCTATTATGCTCAAAACACCTCTAGATATGCATGCAAAAACTATATACAAACACACATAAATCACATACATCAACACTCTTAAATCTTTCCTTTGCTTGTCCCCAAGCAAGCCTAAGCCAAAGTCTATCTACATGCTTTTCAAAGAGTTGTTAGTTGTATTGACTTGCTATCTTTTCGCTTTTAAGGGGGTATAAAGGGTCTTTCCTAGTGTGTGTGTTTTGTATATGTGTGTATATATTGTTTGTATACACTTTTTAGGGTCTTTAGAGCATTCTTTTGCTTCTTAAGCCTTAAAAAATCCTAACCTTTTACCCACTTCAAAAAACACCCAAAACACCATCCATACACTATACCAAGCAACGATTGAAGCATGTAATAAGAGAATGAAGAGATTTGCTTTGGATTTGAGCAAGGGTTTAAAGGGGAGTTTCTTATTCCTTTTCTTATTCTTGTAAATATGTTTTGTAATTGAGTTAGATCTAGGGTTGATTGATGTTATAAAATAGATTAGGGCTTTGAATAAAGGATTTGTCTACATCTATGGCTCCTAATACATGCTTCTTTATATTGGTTAATGGCATGAATTAATATGTCTATGTGTTGATAATTAGATATGTCTTTATGTTTAATCAAATGCCTCAGTGAAGATATTTGTGTTCTTTTGTGCTTAAATGCTATTGGCAATGGTATCTCCTTAGCCTTAATCTATGCTAATGGCATGAGCCCTATTCCTAACTAATGTGTGTTGATTAATATGCTTAATAGATGACTTAGTGTGGTAAGAGTATATCTAGTCTAAAACAATACTAAAAGGGTGCCCACTAGCACTAGTTAATGCTTTAGAAGTCTAATCGCTAGTCTAAAACAATACAAATAGGTTAGTCTTTTGAGTAGGATATTAATCAATACCAAAGAGGTCCAAACTAACTAAGCCTAAAAGCCATAGGCCATAAAGGCCATGCTATACTCTAAGGAGGTTTACCAAGTGATAGACTCGTACCAAGTCCTAGAGAATAAGAAGGTTAGTTAGTTAAGGTCTCCAAGAGGGCCAATCAAAGCCATAAATAGACCGAATCGTTGTCATAGCTAGAGCCTAATTGCAACATAATCACCCTATATGCTCTTCTACCTTGTTAGGCTTTCTTTCCTTAGATTGGCATCTTTAGCTCCTCCATTAGCTTAGGTTCAGATTTAGGTTTTATTTTAGAGCTTGCTTTACTCAAGAAGACTTATAACATCTCAACACACGCACGTAGCTACTCTCTAGCACACGAGCACATAGAAACTGAATATAGTTTGCCTCCCTGTGAAAGAACGACCCCATACTTGCACGTTTCATTACACACGACCTGTGCACTTATGGGTTTAAACACATCAAGTTTTTGGTGCCATTTTCAAGGAGGCACGATTTTGGTTCTTTGTGTGATTTTGTGTTTTTGATTAGTTGCTAGCGTGTTGTTCTATCTTTACATGCTTCCTTTTATTTAAAAAATACAAAAAAAATTGAAAAATCCAAAAATTTTGAAAATTTTAGAAATCCAAAAAAAAAAAACCCTTTCAAATTGAGAAGGGTAATTTGTGATTGATTTAATATGAATAATTTTAATGCTTCTTGGTGGTCACTTGTATCCTCTTCTCCACCTCTCTTTTGTACTTCTAATGTTTGTCTCTTATGTGGTAGTTGTGAGCATCAAACTATTTGTTGTCCCCTTGTATACAAAAATCCCAAATCTTGGGCCAACCCGAGTTATGATCCCTATAGTCATACATCCATTTTTACATCTTCATTTAGTCATCATGATTATTGGGACCTAGATCATGCCTAAACATTTTTATACGTTATTTCTTTTCCTTATCTTTTACTTGCATTTGTTTTTGTATATAGTAAATTAGATTATTTTTGTTTCTCTCGCAGTTTGATAGTTTAGGCTTTGTTTCCTTTGTTTTTATTCTTCATAGGTTAGATTTTTGCTCCCTCATTGGTTTTACTTGCTCCTTTCCATCATTGATCATCAATCTTATACCCTTTATATACATCCTTGGTGATCTTTTTTAAATGCCATGTGGACTTGTATTATATTATCTTCAAAGCTCTTTATTTTTTGAGCATTAGTGCTTTCTACAAAAGAAGGAGGCTAGTAGATGAATGGATTGTCTTTGGCATTCATAGACTTCTACGCAAATAAGATTGTATCTATCCATTCTTTACTTGTCCCTATCTACCTCTCCCCCACATTCCCTATTTGCATTTCATGTTGTTTACTTGTTGTATGACTTTGTGCTATTTACTTGAGGACAAGCAAAGTTTAAAATTGGGGGTGTGGTTGTTTCCTTATTATTTATGTCATTTATAGGTAGATTTATAAAGCATGCCTTGTTTTGCTCAAAATGTGTTCAATTTTTTCGAATTTTTTGTATGTTTTGAGTTGGTTTATCTCCATTTTGGTTGGAAAGTTGGCTTTTGCTACTGACTTAATAGATTAGAGAAAATGAGGGTGTATTGTGGAGAGTGAATGGAATGGAGGGAGAATTAGAACTTTGAAGAAAATCCTTTCAAAAACTGTGGGGAGAATGCACCTTGTAGTTGACCCACAAATTGGTTGGAAAAAATGTTTTAAGGGTTGTCGACATGATTGTCTCTTTCTTGATTGGTTCTTTTGATATGTATTAGCCCTTTCCTTTCCTTTTTGTTCTATGTTATGTATCAAAAAAATGCAAAAAAACAGAAAAATGCAAAAATGTGAAAAAAAAAGTGAAAAAGATTGAAAAAGTTTGAAAATAAGTAAAAAATAGGAAAAGCAAAATGGAAAGGAAAACCCATTGGTTTTTGTGTATTGTAGTTGCTTGGAAATTTCATTATAATGGGTTAGTAACTCTTGTTTTGTTTGCTCACACCAGTCAAGCTTAATTCTTGCTTTGTATTATTGTATTTTTGGCTGAGGGGTTTGTAATGGTTGTAACCAAGTTTGTGTTGAACAAAAATCTTACTTAATTTGCAAAAAAAGAAAATGAAGTATGTTGAGTAAGTGACAAGTGACACAATGTTGATTTGACACAAGTGTTTTCTTTTCTTATTTCATTGAGTTGTGAATAAGGCTCTTACGAAAAAAAATGAGCCATTGTGATATATTTTTCTTTTCCCTGTATTTTTGGGGCTAAGTGCATGTTGGGGGACCATGTTAATTGATAGTGCATGATGTATCAACATCCCAAGTGTTTGTGTTGGAGTCTTAGGTTTATAGTGGCTCTAACTACTTAGAAAGTTCCCAAGAGGTAAGAGACCCCTTGTGATTTAAAGGAGGATCTGAAAAAGGCTTGGTTTGCTCTTACACAAAAGGAATGACTCCTTATACCCTTAGAGACAAAAGATAGCAAGTCAATACAACTGACAACTCTCTGAAAAGCATGTGGATAGACTTTGGTTTTGGCTTGCTTGAGGACAAGTAAAAGGAAGGTTTAGGGATATGTGTGTTTCATGTTTGTGTGTATATATTATTTGCATACACTTTTTAGGGTGTTTAGAGCATAATTGAGTGCTTTTAGCGTTGCATTTGTGCACAAGAAGTCATATATGTGCATTTAAGTGCCAAAATGCATAAATTCTACACTAAGTGCCTTATTTTGCATTTTAGGCGTGTTTTGGGAGAAGGAAGTGAGCTTAATTGATGATGCTTGGATCATGGAGCAAAGTTATGGATGTTTGAAGATGGAAGATTGAAGAAAATGCATTCTGGAAGCTCCCGAAAGAAGAATGAAGCAAATGGATAAGAGTGAGCGCAAAATGGAGCCAAAATGGGTAAAAACTGATCTTGCTAGTCACCCTTCCTATTCCTGCCAGTCGATTGACAAAAAGAGACCAACAAGACCAAAATGTATTAAAATTTTAGTTGGTCAAGTGTTTTGCCGGTCGACTCGCTAGGAGTTCGACAGAATGCGCTGAAGCTTTATAAGTGCATTTTCAACTCATTTTTAAGAGAGGAACTTTCATTTCTTAAACCCCAATAAACCCTAGCCTTTTGCCCATTTCAAAGAACACTCAAAACACTATCCACACACCATACCAAGTAAGGATTAAAGCTTATAACATAGGATTGAAGAGATTTGCTTTAGCTTTGCACAAGGATTTGAATGAGGGCTTTTTGTTCCTTTTCCTATTCTTGTAAATTTGTTTCATAATTGAATTATATCTAGGGTTGGTTGATGTTGTAAAATAGATTAGGCCTTTGAATAAAGGAGTTGTGTATATCTATGGCTCTTAAAACATGCTCCTTTACATTGATTAACTGCATCAATCAATATGTCTATGTTTTTGATAAAATACCTAAGTGAAGATGCATGTGTTCTTTTGTGCTTAAATGCTATTAGTAGTGGTATCACCTTATCCTTAATCCATGCTAACGGCATGAGCCCTATTTCCAACTAATGTGTGTTGATTAATATGCTTAATAGATGTCTTAGTGTGATAGAGGTATACTTCTAGTCTGAAACAATATTAAATGGGCACCCACTAGTACTAGTTAATGATCTAGGAATCTAATCTCTAGTCTGAAACAATACTAATAGGTTAGTCTTTTGAGCAAAACATTAATCAACACTAGAGAGGCCCGAACTAAGCTAAAAAACCCTAGGCCATAAGGACCACGCTATACTTTAGGGAGATCTACCTAGGGATAGACCCGTATTGAGTCTTAGAGGATAATAAGGTTAGTCAGTTAAGGTCTCCAAGAGAGCAAATCAAACCATAGATAGACCGAATCGTTGTCCTAGCCTTAGCCTAGTTGCAAGGCAATCACCCTAGATCCTCTTCTACTTTGTTAAGCTTTCTTTCCTTAGCTTGGCTCCCTTAGTTCCTCCATCAGCTTAGGTTTAGATCTAGGTTTTATTTTAGAGCCCTTTTAATCAAAAAGACCTAAAACACTACAACATATGCACGTAGCTACTCTCTAGCACTCGAGCATGTAAAGACTGAACATAGTTTTGCCTCTCTGTGGAAGAACGATCTCATACTTGCACGTTTCACTGCACATGACACATACATTTACGGTTTTAAACACATCAATTCCTTTTGTGTAAGAAGTCCCCTAGCCTTTTTTGGATCCTCATCTTATGCACAAGGGGTCTCGTACCTCTTGGGAACTTGCCAAGCTTGTTAAAACCACCACAAACTTAGGATTTCAAACTCACGCACCGAGATGTTGATACTTTATACCCCCCATCAACTAACATAGCTTCCCAGCATGCACTTTGCCCAACGATACAAAGAAAAGAAAAGTACACCGCAAAGGTTCACATTTTATGTAAGAGCCTTATTTACAACACAACAAAATAACAAAAGAAACACTTATGTCAAATTAACATTGTGTCCTTTGACACTTATTCAACATACTTCACTTTTTCATCTTTTTGTTGCCTTTTGATTTTTTCCATTTTTCACTTTTTTTTCATTTTTTAAATCTTTTTCACTTTTTTTTTTCCATTTTTTCAATGCATAACATAAAACAAAAAGGAGGAGCTAAGGCATACCAAAGAAAACCAATCAAGGAAGGGGCAATCATGTCAATAACTATCAAAAAACTTTTTTCAACCAAGTTATGGGGCAAATAGAAGGTGCATTCTTAATATTGCTCATTCTCCATAGTTTTCAAAAGGATTTTCTTCAAAGTCTAGGTCTTACCCCATACTCCATTCATTTTCCAGAATACACCTTCATATTCTTCAATCAATTAAGTCAATAGCAAAAGCCAACACTCCAACTGACATGGTGGTAAATAACTCAAAACATGCAAAAAATTGAAAAAATTGAACAAGTTTTGAACAAAAACAAGGCACGTTATGCAAATCTACCCCATAAATAATATAAATAATAAAGGAACAACCATACTGTTAAGCCTAAATTTTGCTTCTCCTTAAGCAAATAACACTAAGCATAACAAGCAAGCATATGAAACACGTATGGGGAATGTGGTAGGGGATAGATAGGGACAAGTGAAAAGAGTGGAAAGACACAACTTTGTTTCCTTATAAGCCCCTAAATGCCAACAGTAATCCAATGGTCTACTAGGCTCTATCGTTTGTAGAAAGCACTAATACTCAAAAAACAAAGAAAAGATTAGTAGTCAATATGATGCAAGTCAACATTGGCATTTCAAATGATGAATAAGGATGTATGCAAGGGGTTTAAGATTGATGTACCAATGATGGAAAGGAACAAGAAACAAGAATAAGTGAAGGAGCAAAAGTCTAACCTACTAAGAATAAAAACAAACAAAAGAAAGCCTAAAGAGAAATAGAGGCAAGTTGAGACAATCTAATCTATTATATACAAAAAGAGAAAGCAAGTAAAAGACAAGGAAAATAAAGAAAATATGAACAAGTCTATGGTGCCTCCTAGAAGCGCTGGAATAAACGCCTCCAGTCGGGCGCCAATGTTAGAGTCACATATGTTTAAAGTTTTGTGGCACAAATTGTTAGATAATCAATGACTCATAGAAGGTAGAGGGAAAGAGATCATGCAATAAGTGATATAGGAAAGAACAAACAATACAAACCTTTTCCAAAATGTCCTACCCCAAAATGTTAAATGTGGATGTGTACTCAAATGTGGTAAGGACCATGCAACAATGAGAAGGAATATGCCCCGCTTGCTTACTCATTAACCACCCCGTGGCCTTCTTCTCATTATCTAAGGCTAAGAATACACCCTCCTCATAGGTTACGAATAAGACTAATGCATGCAAAGTGAGTGGTGTGTCTCCTAGTTATAGGTGAAAGTGTTCCATGCAAGAAGCACAAATTTGAGCTTTAAAACAATGGGAGACTCAATAGAATGGGAATGGGGAGTAGGGACGCCATCTAAAGAAGAAAAATCAATGGAAAGAGACGTGGAAGCACTAGACTCCTTTTCTATATAGGATATGGCATTATCGCATGAGGGTCACTCTAAATTCTCATAAGGGGTGTGCTTGATCTTGATGGGTTCACTCTCACTAAGGGAAAATTCATGTTCATCTAAAAAATGATTAATCTCATCAATAGATTCCCTAGTGGAAAGGGTAAAAGGTATCAACAATGACTCATTGAACTTACCTAAAGACCCATAGATCAAAATTTCAAGTTCATCAATTTCTTTCTTAAGTGTTTTCTTAAAGTAGCTATTTTCCTCAATACAAGAATCCATAACTCAAAGAGAGTTCATCATGCCTAGAACTAGAAATTTATGTTCTACTTTCCTTGGTCGATGACTCCAAATCCACATTAGCTATAATCTTATCAAATGCTTTCACAAATTCATCAATAGTGCTTATCATCTCAAAATCATGCTCCATAACCTCTTCTAATGGGGTGATTTCACAATGGGTAGAAGAGGTGAATGGAAATCAAAAGACTCCTCATCATGCATGCATGTATGCTTTGAAGAGGTATGTGCATCTAACTGTTGGGATTGTATGCCCTAAAGAGCACTTGTTCATGGATATATGAGTAGACATTTGATCATTGTTTGTTTTTATGAGCACTTCTTACATATATTATCTCTAGTATATATGTGTGATATATTGTGTAAAGGTCCAATGATATAGTCCAATTACTTGGGTGCATAGTGAGGCTGGACACACAGTAGGTCCAAGTCTAGTTTTTGGATACATCATAAAGATGTCCATAGCTGGATGGTGGTATTGGGCACTCTATCGGGATAAGGCTATAGTGGATGAGTCTCCCAATCGGGCTGATCTACCTAGGTCATTGGAGGGTCTTTTTGGACTTCGCTTCTAGTGTTTGTGTCACTTATTGGACAAGACCACTATAAGTATGTCTTCTAGAATCGTGCCATCATATATAGAGGACAAGATATTCACTGCTTTCGAGTGACCAATACTTTTAATTTTGAGCAGATGTGGATGAATTGGTAAAGTTGGGCTACAGCACTTTGATGTACCATAAGGAGAGGCCTTGAGTAATAAGATTATCTACTTCATACATTGGTGTTGTGTTCTAATCAATTAGGACATGCATGTGTAATAGCAGAGTTTATGTGCCCCCTTGGATTTGTCTTATTGGTCATCATAAATCTAGGTCTAGTGATATTACCCTTTAGCGGTATATTGGTCATTTGGCTTGTGGTGACCACTCATTAGACTAGAGATTCCAAGGTTCTAGATGTAGTCTTGGATATAGTCTTGGAGGTGATGGTTCCTTTTGATTGGCCTTGACTATGGGTGGACATAGAAGGGTATTTTGGTCATTTCAATTAGTTGGTCAAAGACCATGGTTACTTGATGTGGCCTATTTCTACTTAGTTAGTGATTATTCTTAGAGTATGGCTTTGGTCTTCTAGTGGAAATAGAACAATGTCAAAATGGCTTTAATATCGCCAAAGTTGTGGCAAGGGCATTTTGGTCATTTTGGGAGCTAAGGGTAATTATGTCTTTTGGTTCCTTCACTAGTCATATTTCCAATGGATGTAATTAATTGAGATCATTGAATTTGTAGATGCGTTATTGAGATATAAATTTAATAGAGAAGGAAAAAAGATTTTGTCCAAGTTTTTTCTTATTAAATTTGTGGGCATTTCAATAGGACAAGCGAGTCCTATAGAATTAGATATTATGGAATATGAGAGAGAAAGGAATATCTTGGATGTCTTATTCATAAGACATATTCCATTTCTATAAAGGGTATAGTTAGAAACTTAAATGTTTCTAGAAACTTACCAATTAGGGTCATTATGCTACAAATAGTGAGCTAACAACAACACACCCTTGAGTCTCTTTGCCTCTTTCATAAAGGTGTGTAGGAATTTACACCGAAGACACCAAGAACACATACTACTCCATAGATCTTCAATTATAGCTCTCTTAGGTGCTTGCCCACTACATAGCATCATAGATCCTACCTTTGGAAAGGTAATTATAGTGAAAAAGGCTAGTTGAGAGGCTATTTTGGTGGAGATTTTACAAAGCAAAGAGACTACTCACTTGAATCTTCAACTCCTTGAAGGTATATCACTTAATCTGCTAGATTATATGTTAAATAATGTTATGTTTTTGTGTGCAAATATCTTTATATTGCTGTCTGTCACCAAATTAGATATGCCATTTAAGATATTTTTAATAGCATGATGATATATAAATTATTATGTAGCAATACCGATCCTAACAGTAACTCCTCAAATGTAGACTCGGAATGCAATTGAGTGCTAGGAAAAATAAGATCATCCTCTAAACGTGTGTGAAGTGTAGAAAGAGAAGCAAAGGTAGGTTTAATTAACTCAACGGGAGACGATGAAAGCGCGGAAGGGTAAGGTATCACCTTTTGTAAAACATGCCCAATGTCGTCATCAAGAACCAAAGTATAATCAAGCTCATCTTCTTTCTCACTACAAGATGTAAACTCTTCATCAACTTCTCTCTCTATTTCTCTATCCAAAATGTCATCAGCTTAACCACAAATTGCCTTAACCATAAGCCTTACTCCCATCCCTTCAACTCGGTCTAAATGCATCTCAACACTTTTACTCATGGGTTGCTTATTTTCAACCTATCACTTCAAGCATTAGACATGATAGTTGGTTTGTTGCATCATGCTCTCTAGTCTCTCTTGGCTAGATTAAAGGAGGAAGCAGAGACATTCAAGCTTTTCATCCTCACTTAAAGGAGACCTAAAAGTAGAGGGCTCAATTGAGTGGAAATGGTAATCATTTTGAAAATCATTTTGAGCAAAACCATAAAAAAACTTAGGAGAAGAATAGGTGGGAAAAGATGGTGTGGAGGATAGATTATTGAAACAAAGAGCTATATAAAAAGAAGTGTCATCTTAACCCCATGAAGTAAATACATGATATGGATCCTTATAATCATGATAACTAGATGTAGATGCATGAATGGATATATGAAAATAGGGATCGTGACTTGGATTAGCCCAAGATTGGGGATTTTTATATACAAAGGGGCAACATGTAGTGTGCTACTCACAACTACCACATGACAGACAAGCAATAGAAGCATAAATAAGAGGTGGCGAAGAGAATACAAGTGACCACCAAGAAGTATTGGAATTATCCATACTTAATTAGCACAAGTAAACCTCTTCCCAAGTCAAGATTTTTTTAGATTTTTCGAAATTTTCAATTTTTTTTTGGTGGTTCTTCAAATAAATGAAAGCAAATAAAGATAGAACAACATGCAAACAACTAATCACAAACACGAAAACACACAAAGAACCAATACTTTTCAGTCCCGACAATGGGGCCAAAAACTGGGCATTAATTGAAGCCAAAACAAGCAAGTTATGGGTGAAACTAGTTCTACTGGTCACCTTTCCTATTCCTACCAGTCGACTAGTAGTGAGAGACCAGCAAAACCAGAATGCATTGAAATTTTGCTGGTAGACCAAAAGTATCTTTCTGGTTCATCGGCTGGGTGTCTGACAATGCGTGCTAAAGCTAAAGTGCATTTTCAGCTCATTTCACGGAGGGGAACTCAATTTTTTTTAAACTCACTTTGCACCCATTAACCCTAACCCTTTTCCCACTTTAATAAACACCTTAAACCATCATCTAAACCCCATACCAAGCTAGGATTGAACATCTAACAAGGATTTGAAGGCTTGTACAGATTTGGAAGCAAGATTTAGGGGAGTTCTTCTTGTTCTCGTTCTATTTCTTGTAAATATGTTACTAGATTAGGCTAGATCTTTGGGTGTTTGTTTTTGTATGTCAGATTAAGACTTTGAATAAAGGATTTGTGTATATCTTTGGCTATTAATGCATGCTTCTTTACATTGATTAATGGCATGACTCAATATGTCTATGTGTTGATAATCGAACATATCTATGTGTTTGTGAAAATTCCTAAGGGAAGTTGCCTGTGTTATTTCGTGCTTAAATACTATTGGTAGTGGTGTCACCTTAGCCTTAATCTATGCTAATGGCATGAACCCTATTTTTAACTAATGTGTGTTGATTAATGTGCTTAATAGATGACTCGTGTGGTAGGAGTATATCTCTAGTCTAAAATAATACTAAAAGGGTGTCCATTAACACTAGTTAATGCTCTAGAAGTCTAATCTCTAGTCTGAAACAATACTAATAGGTTAATCTCAAGTAGGATGTTAATCAACACTAAAGAGAGCAATTAAGACATAGATAGCCTGAACCATTATCGTAGATTGAGTTTAGCTGCAAGACAATCACCCAAGATTCCCTTATACCTTGTAGATATTTATTTCCTTATCTTGGCACCTATAGTTCCTCCATTAGCTTAGTTTTAGATTTAGTTTTTATTTTAGAACCCTTTCAATCAAAAAGACTAAAAATACTTCAACAAATTCTCATAGCTAGTTTTAGGCACCAAGCATATAGAGACCAAACTAAGGAGCCTTTCTGAGGAAGAACAACCCTGTACTTGCATACTTCATTACACACGACTTGTGCATTTATGGGTGTAAACACACATTAGTCCACACAGGAAAGCTCCTAAGCTCAGCCTCTATGTGCTCGTATGTGATTGTAATTCGTTAGCATAAGCCTAAATAGCCCACAAGCGCATGGGTGGTCTATAATATAGCTTGCGTGTGCAGGGTCAAATCCACGGGGAGGCCAAACGTGTATGGTGTCTTAAGCTATGTGCGTCCTAAAAGGCTATGTGTTGGGGCCCTAAATTGCCATCTTTTTAGGTTTTTAGGGTAGGATGGAGTGCATGTAAAGTAAATCTACCTTAAGGGAAAAGGAATAAAATGGTGTGTGTATGTGCGAAACGGGGGAATCAAGCAATTTAAAGGGAATCTAACATGTAGAAATGGGGAACTAGGGTAATTACCTCTTGCAACTGGGTGATTACTACTTCTTGCTAGGGTTGCTTGATGGATTATACTTGGTTGCTTTTGTCTAGACTCCTAATTAACCTCTTAATTACACCCTAAGCCTCAGAGCGGTTCCGTCCCTAGCCATCGACTAACTTAAAGCTACAGCGTGGTCTTTATGACTTAGGGCCATAGGCCTAGCTAGTTAAGATTCTAGGTGATTTAGATCAATCTAACCCTAGCATCTAAACCATTGGCTAGATTTAAAGCCAAGATCAAGTTCGTCTAAGGTCAATTAACGTATCCTGAAACCCGTTAGCTAGATTTAAGGCTAAGGGAGACTTGACCTAGGCTAGCCATTAGTTGTGCACCATTGATCATCATCACAATAATGAGAATTATCAATTAAGCGCGTGCATACACATCAAGAGCATGGTATGCAAGGATAAATTGACCTATCCTACTACTAAACATATAGACATGCTTAGATTACATTAATTTAAGCAATAGCACTCGATATGTAAGCAATAGAAGCTATTTATGTTATTAACTATGCAAAAGCAATAGAAGCTATTTATGTTATTAACTATGCAAACACACACATAAAAATGTATATAAGCATACCCACTTCATGTAATCACCACAAAAACACAGACATACTTGCACTATGATTTAGAAATGGTTAATAGCATAATAGATGTAACTTCATTGAGACATTTTAACAAGCATATTGAAATGTATTTAAAATGGCCTTCAAAACCCTAAGTACAAGCATAAATATATAGATCCATCAAGAACCCATAACAATATGTAATAATCATCCATAATATAAGAGTAAATCACCCTACATAGCTCTAATCATACATATATTAGCTTAGGATAAAAGAGAGATGCCTTTTTGTCCATAGCCATGCTTTATAATCCAAGAGCTTATGCTCGAATTCTTGTGTTTGATCCTCTTACAGGCTTGATTCCAAAGTTTTTTTATGTTTAAAAGTATGCATGAGGTAGGTTTAGATGGATTTTAGAGTTTCGGGAAATGGGTGTAAAGTGGGTATGAGAGATGGCTTGAAAAGATTCCTGTTAAATATTAAAATCAGGCCCTATTTATAGCCTCCAATGTCACTACCGGCTGACCGGTATACTTGGGAGGTCAACTAGTATAAAAAATGCACATTCTAGATTTTATGAGGGACCTTACTGGGACCCTACTGGCTAGTTGTTATGTACCGGGGGACCATACCGGTTAGCCCCCTCACTCTTAAAAGCTCAACTTTGAAACCTCGTATCTTGCTCTTTTTTTGTCTTTTCGCGTGCAGTCTTCAACGTTAAGTTGTTTTTTTCATCATTTATGCTTGTCTCATCCCAAAACTCACCAACAACATACAATAAAGCATTTAGTATAGCATTTAATCACTAAACTCAATATAAACCTTAACTCCGCATATGCATAATTGTTACATAAGTACTACGATAACTCTACCAAATAAGCAGAAATCACTTCAAAATTAGAACAAGAATGCAATATATAAGCACACACAAAACCAACACATCAACACCCCTAAACCTTTTCCTTACTTGGGTCCAAACCTAATTTTATCTCTAAGTTGGTAAAAAGGGTTGCCTAAAGGATTGATCGCTATCTTGGTGAATCTAAGGAGTACGAAAGGGTCATTCCTTTCGTAGAGGGGTCCCTAAGCCTTTTCTGTTCCTTTTCTTTACTCACAAGGGGTCTTGCACCTACGGGAAGTTCCTAAGTAGCCTTATCATCCATAAGCCCAAGATTCTTACGCACTTGCACAAGATGCTGATACTTTGTGCCCCCTCAATTAACATGGCCTCCCCAACATACATACAACCTCAAAGAGACAAGGATAAAGAAGAATGTACAATCACAATGGCTTATAAATGATGCAAGAGCCTTATTCACAAAACATCAGAAGAATGAAACGATAACTTGTGCTAAGTTGACATTATGTCACTTAAGCACTTATTCGATGAACTTCACTTTTTCATGTTTCTGTTTCCTTTTGGCTTTTTCTCATTTTTTTCATTTTTTTGGCTTTTTCAAGATTTTTGTTTTTTTTATTTTATTTTTTTGATTTTTCACATTTTGCATTTCACAACAAAAAGAAAAGAAAATGAAAGGCTAAGACGCATAAAAAAGAACTAATCAAGGAAGGGATACTCATATCAACAATCCCTTTTTCAACTCTTCTCCAACCAAGCCATTGGGTAGCTACATGGTGCATTCTTGGAGCCACTTACTTCCCACAACTTTCAAGGGCATCTTCTCTAAGTCTCAACTTTCCTTCCACTTCATTCACTCCTCACAATGCAACCCCATCTCCAACAATCAATTAAATCAATCACGAAAGCCAACCTCCAATCAATCAAGAGATAAAACAACTCTGTATGAAATATTTTCACTAATTTAAGCACATAATGCACGTCTACCCAAATCAAAGCATATATAATAAAACCAAACTCCCACACCCTTAAAACTAAACTTTGCTTGTCCTCAAGCAAATAGAACAATACTACTCAATAAGCAAATAAGCATTTTAAAGCATGTAAGGGTAGTGGGGACGAGGTAGATAAATAGGAAACAAGTGGAGAAAGGATATATACAACCTTTTTTAATGCTCGTCGATGCCAGTGATCAATGATTTGTCTATTAATCCTGTTTCTCAACAAATGAAAAAACTCAAGGAGTATAAGATTAGTAGCATTTGCCATGTGAACTCACATTTGGCATCAACAAATGATAAACAAGGTGTATAAAAAAGTGAAATAATAGAGAGGGTCAACACTTAGGAGGGTGAAAAAGAAAACAAACGGAAAGAAAAATGGAAATCAAGGAAAGTAAACAAGAAAACAAATATAATAAGTAAAAACAAGAAAAAATGAAAACAAGTAGAAGACAAGGAGACAAGAAAGGTACACATATGTCTATGGTGCCTCCTAGTAGCATTGGATTTAACGTCTCTAGCCAGGCGCCAATTTTAGAGCAAACCATATTTAAAATATGAGGCACAAATTGCAGGATATTAACCAAGCACAAACAGTAGAAGAAAAAGGGTCATGCATCTTATAATGGGTAATGAATGCACAATACACCCCTTTTCAATATCCTACCCTGAACAATCAAATAAAAATGTGTGTACAAGTGTGGAAATAGACAGGCATAAGCATGAAAGATCGTGCCCCATTTGCTCTCAAACTAGCCATCCTATGGCTTTCTTCTCATAATCAAGGACTAGAAACACACCCTTCCTATTAGTCAAAGATAGATTTAATTCATGCAACATAGGAAATGTGCTTTCTAACCTTAGATGAAAGCGTTCTATGCATGAAGAAACAAATGTGAGCTCCAAGGTAGGAGACTCAGCAAAATGGGAACGAGGAGTAGGAGTAACATTTGGAGAAGGAGGAGCAACGATAAGGGAAGTGGATGTACTACTCTTCTTCTCCACAAGATACATCATGATCAAGCCTAGGTCACTCTAACTCCTCATGAGAGATAGATACAATCCTAATTGGCTCTTTCTTCAATAAAGAATTATTAAACATCCAAAGAGACCCATTTTTCATTCTTTCAAGCACACCAATTTCTTTCTTAGATGTCTTCTTAGAGTTGCTACTTGCCTTGACACAATGATTCTTAACTCTAAGAGGCTTGTCATCTAAAAACTCTGAAATTGATGTCATGTTCTTCCCAATGAATGACTCTAAACCTTCACTAGTTAAAGTCTCTTCACGTTCATCTATACATTCATCACTAGTAGGTGTCATCTTACCATTATGCTTCTTACAAAGGGTAGGCACAAATGAAGGGGACAACGGGGACTCAAAGTATTTCGGGTCATGTATGAATGAATGTTCAAGGGAGGAGTGTGCCTTAGACTCCATAAACATAGACTCAAAATGCAAATGAGTGTTATGAATATGACTTTCAACCTCCAAGTACGTGTGAAATGTGGGATGAGAAGAAAGGATAGGCTCATGCAACTCAATGGAGGATGTTGAAAGCTTAGGAGGATAGGGTACTACTTCATCTAAAACATATCCATAAGAATCATCAAGAACCAAACTATCATCAAGCTCGTCCTCATCTTCACTACATGATGTTATCTCTCCACCAACCATTCTTTCTAGTTGTCTCTCTATCACATCATCATTTTCACTCCAGTTTCTCTCATCTCTAGGTCTCTCTTCTATCTCTTCAACTCGGTATAAATATATCTCAAGAATTTCAATTACGGGTTATTCACTCTCAATTTCTCTCTTCAAGCACTCCTCTCGATCATCAACTTGTTGCCTCATGCAATCTAGACACTCTTGGTTAGATTGGTGGAGGTATATGAGATAGTTAAGCTTTTGACTACATGAAAGAGACCTAAAGTCAAAAGTTCTTCTAGGTTGAGATGGGAAAGATCATTGTTGAAAACACTAAAAAAACCATCATCAAAAGACTCAGAGGGATAGTGGCTGGGAAACGACGGTGTGAGAGATGGATTTTTGAAACAAGAAGGTGGATGATATGAAGAGTCATCTTAACCCTAATATGAAAATGCATGATGTTGCTTCCTGGAATCATGTTGTCTAAATGTGAATGCATGCATGGGTATATGATTGCTAGGGACGTTAGGCATTGTATGCAATCGGGAACAAAGACGAAAGGTAAAACAAGCACTAGAAAAATGATCATGGCTTCCACAATGATTACACTTAGAAGCCCTAAAATAAGGATTGTCATAGGGGCAAAGAAGGGTTAAATGCTCATAACTTCCACACATATGACATGCATTGGGAACACACTCAGTTGGTGGGGAAGAGGATATCAAGGACCACTAAGAAGCATAGGTCACTCACATTCAATTAAGATCAAGTATACCTCTTCATAAAGCTTAATAAACAAATTTTTTTAAAGATTTTTCTTATATTATCCAAAATAAAGAAAGAATGAAAAGAAAAGATAGAATAACACGCAACAAACTAAAACACACAAAGACAAAGAAATCAAACAACCGTTGCTTCCTCGGTAACAGCACCAAGAACTTGATCACTATTCATGAGTACAAGCCTAAATATCCCGTAAACACATGGGTCATTTATAGTATAGCGTACGAGTATAGGGTTGAATCCACGGGGAGACCAAACATGTGTGGTGTCCTAAGCTATGTGCATCTTAAAATGTTACATGTTGGGTTCCTAAACTACAATCTTTTTGGGTTTCTGGGATAGGATGGAGTATAGGAAAAGTAAATCTACCCTAAGAAAAAGGGAATAAAATAGTGTATGTGTGTGTATGTGAAATACGGAAATCAAGCAATATAAAGGGAATCTAACACACAAAAGTGGAGAACTAGGGTGATTACGTCTTGTAACTAGGTGATTACTACTTCTTGTCAAGGTTACTGAACGGATTATACTTGGTTGCTCTAGTCTAGACTCCTAATTAACCTTTTAATTACACCCTAAGCCTCAGAGCGAGTCTGTCCCTAGGCATTGACTAACCTAAAGCTATGGCGTCGTCTGTATAACTTAGGGCCATAAGGCTAACTAGTTAGGATTTTATGTGACTTTGATCGATCTAACCCTAGCATCTAAACCATTGGCTAGATTTAAAGGCAAGACCTAGTTTGTCTAAGGTCGACTAACCTACCTTAAAACTTGTTACTGGATTTAAAGCTAAGAGAGACTCGACCTAGGCTAGCCATTAGTTGTACGTCATCGATCATCATTACAAAAGCCGGAATTATCAATTAAGCATGTGCATACACATCAAGGGCATGGTATTCGAAGATAAATTGATCTATCCTACAACTAAACACATAGATATGCTTAGTTACACCAATTTAAGCAATAGCACATGTCATGTAAGCAAAAGAAACTGTTTATGCTATTAAGTATGCAAACACACACATAGACATGTATATAAGCATACCTCCTTCATGTAATCACCACACAAACACATAGACCTATGACCACAATGATATAGAAATGGTTAATATCATAATAGACTTCAATATACATATGCAACTTCATTGAGGCATTTCAATAAACTCATAGACATGTATGTAAAATGGCCTTCAAAACCCTAAGTACAAGCACACATATATATATATATATAGATCCATCAAGAACCCATAACAGTAATGTAATAATCATCCATAAAATAAGAGTAAATCACCCTACATAGCTCTAGTCATACATAGATTAGCTTAGGATGAACGAGAGATACCCTTTTATCTATAGCCATGCTCTACAATCCAAGAGCTTATGCCCAAATCCTTGTGTTTAATCCTCTTAGAGGCTTGATTCCAAATTTTTTTTTTTGTGTTTAGAAGTGTTTGTGAGATAGGTTTAGGTGGATTTTAGGGTTTTGCAAAATGGGTGTAAAATGGGTGTAAGAGATAGATTGAAAATATTCCGCTCAAATGCTAAAATTGAGTTTTATTTGTAGCCTCCAACATCACTATCGGCTGGGCCTACCGGTTAGCCGATACTGGGGTTCTCAACGAGTACAAAAAATGCACATTCTGGATTTACCAAGGGACCCTACCAATACGTACCAACGGACCCTATCGGCTAGCCCCCTCACACTTGACAGCTCAACTTTGAAACTTCATATCTTACTCACTTTTTGTCTTTTCGTGTGCGGTCTTCAATGTTGAGCTCGTTTCTTCCTTATTTATGCTCGTCCCATTTCAAAACTCACCTACAATATACAATAAAGCGTTTAGTTTAGCATTTAATCACTAAACTCGATATAAACACTAAACTCTGCATATGCACAATTGTTACATAAGTACTACGGTAATGCTCCCAAATAAGAGCAAATTACCTCAAAATTATAATAAGAATGCAATATATAAACACATGCAAAACTAATACATTAGTGTGCTAGAGAGTAGCTACGTACATGTGGGTGCTTTCTTTAGGATATGAAAGGAGCTTTGGATGATGAAAAATAAATCTAAATTAGCCTATACCTATGGAGGAACTAAGGTCCCAAGCTAAGGAAAGAAAGCTCTACAAGGTCGAAGATGATCTAAGGTAATTGAATTGCAACTAGGCTCAGGCTATGGCAATTGATCTGTCTATGGCTTTGATTTGCTCTCTTGGAGTCCTTAGCTAACTAATCTTATTATCCACAAGGACTCAGAGCGAGTCTATCCCTAAGTAATGTCCTATAGAATATAGCGTGGTCCTTATGACCTAGGGTTTTAGGACTTAGTTAACTAAGTTCTCTTTCCAGACCTCATTAACTAAGCTTCACCGTGATTCATCTTCACTTAGGCATTTTATTGAACACATAGACATATTTGATTATCAATACATAGACATATTGATTCTTGCCTTTAATCAATGTAAACAAGCATGTATTAAGAGCCATAAATACACACAAATCGTTTATTCGTAGTCCTAATCTAATATACAACATCAATCAACCCTATATCTAACTCAATTACAAAGCATATTTACAAGAATAAGAAAAGGAAAAAGAAACTCCCCTTCAAGACTGTGCTTAAATCCAAAGCAAATCTTTTCAATCCCATGTTACAAGCTTCAATAGTTGCTTGGTTTGGTGTGTGAATGGTGTTTTGGGGTGTTGGTGAAGTGGGAGAAAGGTTAGGGTTTATTAGGATTTATGAAATGAATGTTCCTCCCCTTGACAATGAGCTGAAAATGCACTTTTTAAAGCCTCAGCATGCTCTGTCGGACTCTTAATTGATTAACAAGCAAGACACTTTACTCAACTAGCTAAAATTTTAATACATTCTAGTCTTGCCAGTCCCCCTCTACTAGTCGACTGGCAAGAGCAAGAAGGGTAACCTACACGATCAATTTCTTTCCCAATTTTTGCTCGTTTCGCTCCCGGTCGTTTCTTTCGCCTGGAACCACTTTTGAAAGCTTCCAAAGCCCTTTTTCTTCATTTTCTCATCTATAAATCACCTCTAAACTTTGCCATTATGCCTAAGCATCTTTGATGAAACTCAATTCTTTCTCCTAAAATACACTTAAAACACGAAATATGGCACAAAATGACGTATCTATGCATTTTGACTACTTATGTGCAAATATCACCAATTCATGCACAAATACCACATAAATTCCCTTTCATATGCTCAAAACACCTCTAGATGTGCATGCAAAAACTATATACAAATACACACAAATCACACACAACACATATAATAGACCTTTACATATTAAATCTCATACTCCATCATAGAGCCCATACCAAGTACGACATCTATAAGTTAAATAAAGAAACTTAATAATGTGTGTATTTGGAGCATAAATTGCATGAATTGAGGTGTGTTTGAGTGCGTGTTTTGGTGCTAATTTTATCTATTTCGAGCTTTTGAGTACTTATTGAGTCTCATTGAGTGTTTTGTGTTATGTGCTCATTTTCTTATTTTTTATATATTTTTTATTTTATTATCTTGATTTTAGTTAGTATTAATTCAATTTGAGTTTTAGTTAATTAATTAGAAGTAGTTAGGTATTAGTTAATTAGAATTAGTTAAGTTAATTAGTAATTTAGTTTAATTATGGATTAGAAAATTAATTTAATAATGTTAGGTTAGACTTGAGGTTCTGTAACTAGTTAGCTTAAGATATATTAGTTAGTTATTAGGTTTTTAGGAGAATAATTAGATTAATATTAATTTGTCAGCATTAAGTTAGTATTTTGGACTTAGGATAGTAGATAGAGTTAGTATTAGAAAGCAAAGAGGAAAAAAAGAAAAAAAAAAGGCTACCTAATCTGAATCACAGCACACACATGCACATAGTACATATATTTTTATTACATATATAATAATGTATATTATTATTAACTCACACACATAAAAACCTGTCTACTCGCAGACCCCACTCCACTTACCAATTTAAACACACACATACGCACGTATATATCTATATGCTTCAGTGAAATAAGCGGAAGGAAGACGCAGGGCCAAACATACTCTCAACTCCTTTTCAGGCCAAGAAAGAAAATCAGAAAAAGTTAGAAAAAGATCCCAATAAATTTCCAAAAAATATCATTCGTTTTCTTTACTTTTTATCTTTTTTTGGAGAAAATTTGGAGCTATTTTTCTGCAAGATTTATGGGGCTATCTTGGAGAAAAATCTTTGAGAAGAAGACGGATTTGTACAAAATTGAAAGGAGAAGAGGGTTTAAACTTGGGATTTAATTTCTTGGACATGGAATTGATGTTTTTGATATTAAATTTAAGCTTTGCACTCTCTTTTGACATGTTGAGCTAAATCTTTTCAGGGTTGATTACTATTTCTAGTATGGGTTAAGGATTGCGAAACTTGTTTAGGATATTTTGATGGTTTAAATGCATGTTTGGTCTTTGTTTGTTTTAATGGTGATTCTCGAGCATGTTTATACATTTGATTAATTGCCTTAATGGGGACATGTAATATGTTCCTAATTTATCATATCCACTTATATAGTGTTGAGTAATTGTGCTTCAATTTATAACTAGGTTTAATATGTGGTCTTTAGGATGAATAAAACTAATAGGTCACCTGATACACTTAGTTGAACTTAGGTGGATTAAGCCTTAGCTTGAAACATAATTAACAGTTTAAACCGTAGGTTTGGACTAATTATCATCACTCCAAAAGTCTCAATCAACTAAGCCCTACAACCCTAGCTAATAAAGACAAGGCTATACTCTGAGTTGGATCCACTTAGGGATAAAAGTGCACCGAGAATTAGGAATAGTATGGTTAATTAGTTTAGACCTCTAAAACAAGTGATTAGAGCCATCAAAATACTCAAAGCAAGAATAAAATCCTAACCCCATAATGGAGTAGTGATCACCCCAGTCCTTCTTTATTGATTTAATCACATTTTCACTGGTTTGTTTGTCTTTCTATTGTACACATTAGCTTAAGTAGTTTAATGTAGTCTTTAATTTAGAGTTCCCTTTAATTCCAAACATTAAAACACAAAGAGATTTTCGTTTTTAGCACGTAACTAGTTTAGGATGCCCAACACTTAGAGCCAAAGTTAAAGGCCTCCCTGAGAAGACGATATCTATACTCTTGCACACATTGCACTACTTTCGATCTATGCGCTTGCGCATTTTAAAACAACATCAAGTTTTTGGCACCATTGCCAAGGAGGCACAGTCAGTTTCTTTGATTTGTGTGTACTAGTTGGTTATGTGCTTTGTTATTTCTGTTTTTGTTCTAGTAGTAGTCCTAGTTTTTGTTGTTTTCTTTTATTTTTGTGATAGTTTGTGTTTTATTTCTACATTGTGTTTTGTTTGATTTCACACTTCTATTTTGTGTTATTTTCTTTTGTAGTTCTTAGGGACTTGTGGTTTCTGTGCTATAGATTTAGGTTGAAATTGCAGTTTCAGGGGTTGAAGAGTTGAAAGAAGATTTTGTTTCTTTTTGTGCATGCTTGGTAGACATTCTCTTAGACCTAACTTAGTTCCTTTTAATCCTGAACCACTAAGAATTCACTATCATCTTAGGAACTTTGAACGTAATCTAGGTGAAATGGCAGAAAATAGGAATGATCCCTCTCCTCTTGTTCCTTACAATGGGAATGATAATCCGCCTTCTTCTCCTCTTCCTCCTCACATTGTTCCCTATCATAAGAATGTTGAGCTTCCTAAGCTTTCGAATCCATGCCAAGCAACCGATGACATGACCCTTAGGCAACATTTCCTTCCTCATACTTTTGAGCTGAATATGGCCATCCATCTACCGAGTTTGAAGGAGGCAAGTTTTGAGATTATGCATGGGATATTAGCTATGCTCCTGTCTTCCTATGGTAGGAGTAATGAGAGTTCCCTAGCACATGTCATTGATTTTGTGGAGAACATTAGGTTTAGACTTTTCCCTTTCTCCCTCAAGGATAAAGCCAAGCAATGGCTTCAGTCCTTGCCCGATGGAGCTATTATATCTTAGGACGAGCTTCAGTCCCGATTCTATCAGAGGTTTTACCCTATGGCTAAGACCGTTAACCTTCGAGCTTCGATCATAACCTTCTATTAGCATGAGTTTGAAACTTTCCATGAGACGTGGGAAAGGTTTAATGATTTATTACATTAGTGTCCACATAATGGGTACATTATCTAGGATCTTCTGCAGTAATTCTTTAAGGGTCTTACTGAGTCCCAACGTGTGATAGTGAATGCCATGTCGGGTGAGGGATTCTATAATCTGAGACCTAGTGACACTTGGGGGATTTTAAAGCATATTGCTAAGGATGCTTTTCAGAATATGGCGTTGGATAGGTCAAGTAGGAGTAATCCTAGGAGACGAGTTAATGAAGTAGGCACATCCCATGATCTTCCTGCTAAGGTAGCAGCATTGACCCATAAGCTTGACCAATTGATTTCTTTAGGTCTGGCACCTATTCCTGGCCGTAAGGCCAATCTGCTAGTATCATCGTCTTTTCCTTTTGTCGTTGAAGTGTGTGCTTTATGTTCCAAGTCGTTTTACGAGACTATAGCTTACCCATTAGCACCACAATTTCCAGAATTCATTCAGGAGCAAGTTCATGCTACACAGGGGTACTCAAACGAATATAACCCCTACTCGAACATATATAATCTGGGGTGAAGGGATAACGTTTAAGTTTTCTTGGCGTAATAATCACATTGAGTTCCCCTAACCCTAGGTACTATTCCAGCAATGACCCCGACTTGCTTAGTTGGATCCACCAGGTTTTTATCATGTAAATCCATCTAAACATCCTGGTGCCCTATAGGGCTAGTGATTCTATCTGTTCTAGCTTTTCCCACTCAATCTATGCCCTCACTTCCTACACCATCCTTTAGCTAGCCTAGTAGCGACAATAAGTTTGATCTTGTATTATAGATGTTTCAGTCACAACAACAGCATATGACTAAGATGGATGCCCAGTTAGGACATTTAACTAGTCAGTTGAGTCCTAAAGAGCCAGGCAAGTTGCTTGCCCAACCTAAGGTAAACCCTATATATCAATCCAATTTTTCCTCTAATCCCTCTTACACTACTCATACACAGGCAAAAGTAGTTATTACACTTAGGAGCAGTAAGAGTCATTGACAATAGAGTAGGAGAGAAAGAAAATTCAGTTGAGTTTACACCTAGTGTTCCTATAGAGCCTAGTGAGATTAGGGACCATGAAAGAGAGGTGACTACTAGATAGAGATATAAGAGCAGTACCATTCCATATAGGGAGAGGACACAGTTCATAGAATCTAGTTATGTTGTCCCTGGATCACATTTTCAGTCGCACTAGAGAGGCCTAGACCTATTGAGAATGCCAGGATGAGTAAGATCTTAGAGCACTTAAGAGATCTTAAACTGAAGCTACCTTTAGTTGATGCAATTGTGTCTATTCCTACTTATGCAAAATTCTTCAAAGATCTGTGCGTAAGAAAGTGAAATGATTCCCACATGTCAAAAATAGTAAAGCTCACTAAAAAGGTGAGTAGTATTTGCACTTTGGGCATTCTACCCAAGAAGAAAGACCTAGGAGCTTTCACTATTTCATGTAGCATTAGGAAGACCCCGATTGCTCATGCTCTTCTAGATTCAGGGTCCAGCATAAACTTGATTCCCTACTCAGTCTACCAGCGTTTAGGTTTGGGGAAGTTATCTTCCACTTATGTCACTTTATAGTTGGCTGATAGATATGAGCTGAGACTACGAGGTATAGTAGAGAATGTCATGGTTTAAGTTGGAGAGTTTGTGTATCCAGTTGATTTCATTGTCTTAGATATAGATTCTAGCCATGACACTAGGCACTCCACATATGTTCTCCTGGGATGCCCTTTTTTAGCTACAACTGATGTAGTCATCCATTGTAAGTTGGGGTTACTAGAGATTAAGTTTGGAAATCTGAAGGCCACTATAAGAGTCGCAGAGGCAGTGAATAAAGTGAGTGCAGGTATGGATGATAAAGAGGAGTGTTTTGCTATTGATGTCATAGATTTATATATAAAGGAGCATGCCCAAGAGATGCTATTGGTCCAGGATGAGTTAGCTGAGCTTGAGGCCTTTTGGAGCAGTGTGATTCTGAGTCATTTGTTAGCAAGTATATAGCTTCCACATCCACTTCTATTGACTCTAAGCTTGAGCAATTAATTAAGGTTAGTCAGGTCAAGTCTCTTCCTTTAGAAGTGTCTAGTAATCCCCCTATGGTTGAGTCTCCCCCATCTTTAGAGCTTAAACCCTTTCTTAAGCATTTAAATATGCATTCTTAGGATTTGATGAGACACTTCCTATGATTATAGCTTATAATATATCTAGTGAGAATGAGAAGCATTTTCTAGGAGTCCTTAGAAGTCATAAAAAGGTGTAGACCCTTTGATTCGTATACATAGGATTCATCTCGAAGAAGGTACAATACCTTCTCGTGAGATGCAGAGACGACTTAGCCTACATATGAGTGAAGTTGTGAGAAAGAAGGTCATAAGCTCTTAGATACATGTATCATTTATCCTATCTTTGATAGCGAGTGGATTAGTCCTATTCAGGTCGTACCGAAAAAGTTTGGGATCACAGTGATAGAGAATAATAAAGGTGAGCTAATTTCTATGTGTATCCCTATGGGTTGGAAAATGTGCATAGATTATAGGAAGCTCAACTTTAGGACTAGAAAAGATCACTTCCCATTGCCCTTCCTTGACCAGATTTTGGATAGAGTAGCTGGTCATAGTTATTATTGCTTTTTAGATGGGTATTCATGATATAATCAAATCCCTATGTTTCCCCCGGATCAGGAGAAGACCACCTTCACATGCCCTTATGGTATTTTGGCTTATAGAAGAATGTCATTCGGTCTTTGCAATGCACCTACCACTTTTCAAATGTGTATGATAGCTATTTTAAGTGATATGATTGAGAGACATTTAGAGATTTTCATGGATGATTTCTCAATCTTTGGTGTGAATTAATGCCTTAGTCACCTGTCTTTAGTGTTGGACCATTGTATTAAGATGAATCTTGTGCTGAGTTGGGAGAAAACACATTTTATGGTGCAGAGAGAAATAGTTTTAGGTCATGTAGTGTCTTCTGATGGTATCTAGGTTGACCTAGCCAAAGTAGAGCTCATAGAGAAATTGCTTATTCCTAAATCTATTGAGGACATGAGATCTTTCCTCGGCCATGCAGGTTTTTATCGTAGGTTCATTAAGGATTTTAGACAAACCACCTGACTGTTGTCTTGGCTCTTAGCGTAAGATGTTTCATTTGTGTTTGATGAAGAGTGCACTAGGGCTTTTGATAGGCTTAAATCCTTACTTTCCTCTTCCCCTATCATCCAGTCGCCTGATTATAATCTTTCTTTTGAGATTATAAGTGATGCATCAGATTTTGCCATAGGAGCTTTATTAGGATAGTGTAAGGATAGGTTGCCCTATGTGATCTACTATGCTAGTAAGACTTTAGATAAGGCTCAAAAGAATTACACAACTACCGAGAAAGAGGTTCTAGTAGTAATGCTCTCCCTTGGTAAGTTTCGATCATACATTCTTGGGTCTAAGGTCATAGTTTACACCGATCATGCAGCTTTGAGATATCTTTTGTCTAAGCATGAATCTAAACCCCGCTTGATTAGGTAGATGCTCTTGTTGTAGGAATTTGACATAGAGATTAGAGATAAAAAGTGTAGTGAGAATTTTGTTACTGATCATTTGTCCCCTCTTATTCATCAGTCTTCTAGTGATTCGATCCCCTTTTATGAGTCTTTTCCAAATAAACAATTGTTTGTTGTCTCACATCCCACACCATGGTATGCACATATAGTGAATTATCTTGTCACAAGTTAGTTTCCACCCCATTGGGGAAGAGAGAAAAGGATAGGTTTTATTTGCAGGTTAAGCAATTTTTTTGGGAAGATCCTTTTCTCTTTAAGGTGTGTGCAGATTAGGTGATTCGTACATATGTTCCAAAAAGTGAGTTTGAAAGTATTTTGAATATGTGTCATGGTGAGGCATATGGAGGTCACTTTGGAGGAAAGAAAACTATAGCTAAAGTCTTATAAAGTGGATTCTTTTGGCCTACACTCTTTAGAGATGCCAAGGAATTTTGTAAAAGTGTGTTAAATGCCAAAAATCTGGGTTCTTTTGTAGGAGAAATATGATGCTTGTTTCCCCTATTCTTGTGTGAGAACTTTTTGATGTTTGAAGAATTGATTTCATGGTCCGTTTCCACTTTACTTTGGGTATCAATACATCTTAGTCACTGTTGACTATGTGTTTATGTGGGTTAAGGCGATCCTGACACAAACCAATGACCACAAGAATGTGATCAAGTTCATTTGAGAGCACATCTTTTCTAGGTTTGGGTTTCCATGAGTCTTGATTAATGATGGAGGAAAGCATTTCGCCATCAAACAATTGAGGCTTTGCTTAGAAAATATTCAGTCACTCATAAGATTGCTACCCCGTATCACCCTCAGATAAGTTGACAGGTTAAAGTTTCAAATAAAAAGGTCAAGTCCATTCTAAAGAAAATGGTTAGGCCTGATAGAAAAGATTGGTCTTTTAGATTGAGTGATGAATTGTGGGCCTATCATACTACGTACAAGACCCCCATAGGTATGTCTCTATACAAGTTGGTGTATGGGAAGGCTTGCCATCTACTTGTCGACTAAGAGCATATTAGGCCATTAAGGCTTTAAATTTTGACTTGTCTGCTGCAGGGGAGAAAAGGAAGCTTGACTTAGCTGATCTAGAGGAGTTGAGATATGAGGCATACGAGAACGCCAAGCTTTATAAAGAGAGAATGAAGAAAATTTATGATGGACATATTATTAGGAAATCTTTCTCTCCTATTGATAAAGTTTGGTTGATTAATTCTAGATTGAAGCTCTTTCCAGGTAAATTGAGAAGTCGATAAGATGGTCCATACGAGTTTATTAAAGCCTACATTTCTAGAGTAGAAAGGATCAAGGATTTGAAGGACGAACGAGTATTGATTGTGAATGGGCAGCACCTAAGGCATTCGTTTGACCCAAGCATGACTCGAGTGGAGTCTATTGAGCTTCAGGAGCCTTCGTATAACACTTGTTGAATGGAGCTTGCCTGGTTGATAGTAGATGGTTAGCGCTACTAAGAGGCAACCTGGATTTTGGTAATTTCATTCTTTTCTTTTTTGTTTTCATGTATTTTTCTTTTTCTTTTCTTTCTAATAGCTAGAGCTTTGTTTCTATTCCTTGCATTTCCCTTCTCGATTTTTGCAATCATCCTTGTTCTTATTTGTTAATGCCAATGCGAACTTGCATGGCATATGTCTACTAATCTTATGTACTTCTTGAGTGTTTATGTATTGGTGAGAAACAGGTTAGTAGATGATTGGAATTCCATTGGCATTTGTGAAGTCATGCGAGTACAAGGTTGTATCTTTCCATCCTCTTAGCCTTATTTTTCTACCCTTCCACACTTCCCATACGTGTGCTTTATTGTTTGTTTATTTGCATGGTTAATTGCTATTTGCTTGAGGACAAGCAAAGTTTAGGTTTAGTGGTGTGGGAGTTCTTTTTGTTTTTCATATTTGACATAAAGGGTAGATGTGCATGGTTTTTTGCTCAAAAAGGTGATTTTTTTGTGCATGTACAATCATTTATCTCTTTGTTGATTAGAGTGTTGGCTTTTGTTGATTGACTTAATTGATTGGCAAAGATGAGGTTGTATTGTGGGGAGTGAATATAATGGAGGGAGAACTAGGACTCTGAAGAAAATCTTTTCGAAAACTGTGGGGAGTGAGCACTTCAAAGTATACACCTTCTAGTTACCTCATGACCCGGTTGGAAAATTTGTTTTTAGTGTGCCTTAGCCCTTCTTTTTCTTTTCTTTGTGTTTATGTTATACATTGAGAAGAAGAAAAAGGGGAAAAATGCAAAAAAAAAAAAAAGTGGAAAAATTGTGGGAAAAATGAAAAAAAGATTAAAAAATCCCCAAAAAAAGTGAAAAAAAATGAAAAAGCCAAATGGAAAAAAAAAATGAAGTATGTTGAATAAGTGTCGAAGGACAAAATGTCAATTTGACACATGTTTAGTTCTCTTTCTTTGATTTTCTGTTTGAAGTGGCTGGTGAAACTTGAGTTAGTTTGCCCAAGAGGGGTTCCTTCCCTAGTACCCTAAGCCTTAAGTGGCTGGGATGTACTAGTGGAAAGCTTGCTAAGGGGGTCATTTTGTTGTGTCATGAATAAGGCTCTTAGACCAATTGCGAGCCATTGTGATATAATTCTCCCTTTTCCTTGTATCTTTGGGCTAAGTGTATGTTGGGGGGTCATGCTAGTTGATGGGGGCATGAAATATTAACATCCTGGGTGCATGAATTGGAATCCTAGGTTTATGGTGGTTCTCGCCACTTGGTAAGTTCTCGACAGGTGTGAGAACCTTTGTGATAAAGAGGAGAATTCGAAAAAGGCTTGGAGATTTCTTTTACAATAGAAATGACCCCTCATACTCCTTAGGTTCATCAAAATAGGAAGTCAATACTTTTGGCAACCTTTTGAGCATCATGAGATAAACTTAGGAACGGTCTTGCTTAGGGACAAGCAAGGAGAAGGTTTGGCGGTGTTGACGTGTGTGTATTTGGAGCGTAAATTGCATGATGTGGAGTGTGTTTGAGTGTGGTGCTAATTTTGTCTATTTCGAGCTTTTGAGTGCTTATTGAGTCTCATTGACTGTTTATGTGTTGTGTCCTCAGTTTCTTATTTTTTATATATTTTTATTTTATTATCTTGATTTTAGTTAGTATTAATTCAATTTAGTTTTAGTTGATTAATTAGAAGTAGTTAGGTATGAGTTAATTAGAATTAATTAAGTTAATTAGTAATTTAGTTTAATTAGGGATTAGAAAATTAATTTAGGGCTAGTTTAGATTGGTTTTTTTAAAAGCGCTTTTTTTAACAGCTTTTAAAAAATAATTTTTTTTGAGAAGCTGAAAGTTCTGGCCTCTAAAAAAGGATATATGTGAGCTTTCTTCAGAGTTTTAGCTTTTTTATAAACCAAATGAAGTAGTTATTGCAAAAGTAATATAACTTTTTCAAAAAAAAAAGTGTTTTTTCCTTAAAAAAGCCAATCCAAACATGCCCTTAATTAGGTTAGATTAGACTTGGGGTTTTGTAACTAGTTAGTTTAAGAAATATTAGTTAGTTATTAGGTTTTTAGGAGAATAATTAGATTAATATTAATTTGTTAACATCAAGTTAGTATTTTAGAGCGAGGATAGTTATTAGAGTTAGTATTAGAAAGAAAAGAGAGAAAAAAAGAAAAAAAACTTCGTAATCCAACTTACAACACACACCTGCACATGGTACATATATTGTTATTACACATATAATAATATATATATTATTATTAACTCACATACACAAAAACCTATCTACTCGTGGACCGCACCCCACCTACTAATTCAAACACACACACATACACACACACACACACATATATATATATATGTAGGGATGGCAACGGGACGAGTGACTTAGGGTACCCGGCACGGCCGACCCGCTAAAAATCCGACAAAAATTCGTCCCGTTAAGGACCCGGAACGAACCCAGAATGATTAAAAATACCTGTTAGGGTTTGGGACGGAATTGGGAGTGACCTCCGGGTACCCGCATTCCCAAACCCGGCTTCTAGAATCCGGGTAATGGGTACCCGGAACGATACCCGGTTCCGTCCCGTATACATACATATATACATATATATATATTTAATTATACATGCATATGTATATACACATATATATCCATACCTTATTATATAATTTATATTAATATCTCAATATATTTTATATTTATTAATTAATTATAGTTATATTGATAACATTTTTTATATGCATACTTATTAGGACTATATAAGAAACTATAATAGTTAGAACTATGATAGAACTAGTTATATGATTAGTTTAAATATGATTTTATAAAAAATCATACAAATTCTAGTTATACGATTAACTTTAGTTAGAATTATACTAAATAACAAACTAAGTCTAATTATATAGCTACACTAACTTTAGTTACATAGCTATCTAAATATGTTTTACATTTATTAATTAATTGTAGTTATATATATGTATATTATACAGCAAATAAAGAAGCAAAAATTATTACTTTTGTTGATAGTAGTAAGGTTTCAACCTTTTAGTCTTTAAAATTTAACTTATAGTGGATTAACGCTAAACTAATATTTCATTTTTTACTTTTTATTTATGCAAAAAAGCTTCTTATTATTATAAGTTATCTAATTAGAATTATATAATTTCTATTGACATCTCAATATATTTTATATTTATTAGTTAATTATAGTTCCATTGGTAACATTTTCTTATATGCATATTAATTAGAATTATACAAGAAATGATAATAGTTAGAACTAAAATAGAAATTGCATTAATTCTAGTTATACGGCTATCTTTAATTAGAATTATACTAAACAATAGATTAACCCTAATTACATAGCTACACTAACAAACTAACTTTAGTTATATAGCTTAATAGCTACTTAAGATTTTTCACATTTATTAAATAATTATTTTTATGTGTACATATTATATATATGTGTGTGTGTGTGTGTGTATATACATATACATATACATATGCATATACATATACATATTATACACTAAAATGTTGCAAAGATGTTTACATTATGGGTAGTAGTAAAGTTTGACCCCTCAACTTTTTACTCTTTAAAATTTTAACTTATGGTAAAATTTTAAAATTATAAAACTATACCAATGTCTCAAAATATTTTATATTTATTAGTTTAGTATAACTTACTAATCAAATTTTAATTTTTTTACAGAAAATATTTAAAAAATGACTAATTATTTTTTGATCAAGAAAAGCTGAGTAACTAAAACTAAAAATTTAAACACTCTTGTAAAAAAGAAACTTAAAACTAAAAGATTTACTATGTACTAGAAAAAAATATTTAAAACAAATAAGATTAAAAAAGAAAAGAAAGATCTCAGACCATTGGTCCATTACTTCACGTCCACTAGGGTATTATTGGAGTTACCACCTCATCTAAAAGCTTAAGCTTGCGGAGAGGATATTGGTTTATTTATTTATTGTGTTAACACGGCCCCTCACGTGCAGCATAATTTGTTTAGAACTTACACATGGACAATTTAATTAAATGGGTGGCGGTAAGGATCGAACATGTGCCATTTGGCTTTCAAGCTCTGATACCATATAAGAGTTACCACCTCATCTAAAAGCTTAAACTTGTAGAGAGGATATTGGTTTATTTATTTATTGTGTTAACAGGTATAGTAAATCATTTATGTAGTAGAAGTTTCCTAGTTGTTTTCACTGTTTTCATTTCATATTCTCTCATTCTAGAGGCGCTACCTCACGTTAAAAAAAAAACCCCATCGGGCATTAGATTTTCTCAATCTTGGCATCTAGTCGTGTATTTCATCTCCATTAAAGGCGTAATGCAAAGGCTCGCGAGTCGCGATTTCATCCTATAATTTCTCAGATTTGTTTTTTTTTTTGAGAAATTTTTTCTGACTAAGATTTCTCATATCTCATCCCCACCACGCGTTTATCTTAGAAAGAGTTTGCTTTGTTTATTTCTCAAGTGTAGTAATTTGTGAACTTTTTTTCTCAGATGTTAACTCTCTCTATATGTCTCTTTTGGGTGCTTGATAGTGATCTTTGTTTCAATTTTAATTTTAATTTTATTTTATTTTAACCGGGTTTGGGACGTTCCAGGTACCCGCCTGTTTGGGACGTTCCGGGAACGGGATTTACACTTAATTTTTATCCGGGTTTGGGACAGGATTTGGGATTGGGATGCTATCCGGGTAGCGGGTTTGGGATTGCTTCGTGGGTAGGGTACCCGTCTCGTTGCCATCCCTATCTATATGCTTCAATGAAAGAAGTAGCAAGAAGAAGCAGAGGCCAAACATGCTCTCAGCTCCTTCTTAGGCCAAGAAAGAAAATCAGAAAAAATAGAAACAAATTCTAGAAAATTTCAAAAAAATATCTTTCATTTTCTTCTTGTTTTCTTTACGTTTTATCTTTATTTTGAGATAATTTGGAGGTGTTTTTCTGCAAGAGTTTTGGGCTATCTTGGAGCAAAACTTAGAGAAAAATCTTGAAGAAGAAAAGGGATTTGAACGAAATTGAAAGGAGTAGGGATTTTAAACTCGGGATTTAATTTGTTAGACATGCAATTGATGTTTTTGATATTAAATTTCAGCTTTGCACTCTCTTTGGAAATGTTGAGATAAATCTTTTCAGTGTTGATTACTATTTCTATTATGGGTTAAGGATTGTAAAACTTGTTTTGTGATATTTTAATGGTTTAAGTGCATGTTTGGTTTTATTATTTTATTGGTGATTGTTGAGCATGTCTATGCATTTGATTAATTGCCTTAATGGAGAAACATGCATTATTATGTTCTTAATTTCTCATATCTGCTTATATGATATTGATTGATTATGCTTGAATTTACAACTAGGTTTAATGTGTGGTCTTTACGATGAAATGAAACTAATAAGTCATCTAATAGGTTTAATGTGTGGTCTTTATTTGAACTTAGATGGATTAGGCATTAGCTTGAAACATAGTTAACAGTTTAAACCCTAGGTTTGGATTAATCATCATCACTCTAGAAGTCAACCAGGCCTTAAAACCCTAGTTAATAAGGACAAGGCTATACTCTGAGTTGGATCCACTTAGAGATAGAAGTGCACTGAGAATTAGGGATAGTACGGTTAGTGAGTTTAGACCTTTAAAAAAATCAATCGGAGCCATCAAAATACTCAAAACAAGAACAAACCCCTAACCCCATAATGGAGTAGTGATCACCCTAGTCTTTCTTTACTAATTTTATCACCTTTGCTCTTGTTTGTTTGTCTTTCTGTTGCACACATTAGTTTAGGTAGTTTAATTTAGAATTCCCTTCAATTTCAAACACAAAAACATAAAAAGATTTTCCTTTTTAGAACTTAACTAGTTTAGAATGCATAACACTTAAAGCCATAGTTAGAGGCCTCCCTGATGAGATGACACCTGTACTCTTGCACACACTACACTACTTTTGATCCATGTGCTTGCGGATTTTAAAATAACATCTATTAAGTTATAAAAATATTTCTTATTTCTTAATCTTAATTAGAAAATTTCTTTATAAATTAGCCAACTCAATAATCTTCATGCAAAAGGAATATGATTAGTGAAGGGGACAAAAGACATAATCAACCTTGGCTCTTAAAATGATCAAATACACGTACCTACCTAAGGCGACATTAAGGCCACTTGACCTTAGTTTATTCTACCAAAAAGACTAAGGTCATAGTCCAAGGACAAGAGACCTTTGACTTTGACTTACTAAGTCAAAATGTCCAAAATACCCCTATATATACTTATAGTCAAGGTTGATCCTTTTACTTGTTCCATCATCTCTTAATAAATCAAAACATTGGGATCTCTAATACAATTGAATAATCATCCATTGGTCATGATACTATTAATCTAAGGAGTTACCTACAAGCCAAATGATTTATATATCGTCAAATGTAAAATCACTAGCTTTAGATTTAGATAATCATGGGAACAAATCCAAAAGGGCAAATAGAATCTACTGTTCTGTATGTTGGATCTAACAATATATCCTAGCCGAATTTTAAAAATTTTTCAACATATAAACCAAAGAAATATATTAGGATAATAGGAATATTGCACATAAAGATTATTACACACATAGGCACACAAAATAGAGCATGGCATAGAAGTATATGTTGGATATAAAAGCCATTACCACATGCAATACTAAGTTCTAGATTTTCAATTTTAAACCTATAATCAAGGTTTGGTAGTGGAAAATAGCAAAAAAAAAAAAATGTTATACACATAGGAATCAATGTAACCATGGAAAGATAAGCAAGTATATATGAAGATATCATTACTCTTATTACATGAAATGATTGCTAATGGCCTCTTTGCAATGAATCTTCCTTGAAATAGCCTTCTAGTTGTTTTCTTTACTATATTCCTCACTCTATTGCTTGGATACACTTAGCTATATAATAGGCAAGCTAGATTATAGGCTAAATTGAGGATATTTGATTTAGTATGTATTCTTGGCATTAGTGTGTGAAAATTCCTACGTACACCAAGAAGAGAAAACATTTAAAGAGGCTCAAGAATTAGGTCTTACTTAGCTAGTACTATATATAGTACTAAGCAACCCTAAAAAGGATAAGGTTCAAGATATATCATAGATTGGCTACAATGCCCTTCCTTAAACTTTCTAGATAAGGAATATTCCTTTGGGATAAGGACACCTAAATATTCCATATCATGCACAGAATAAATATCTGCCATGTGGTTCCTGTTTATTCAATCAAGATATCTATGAGTTATACTAAGAAGATCCAGATAATAAAAAAACTCCCTTCCTAATATTCCAAACTCAGATCTTGATTAAGTAATCTAAATATTAATTTCTTCAATTATGAATCTAATAGAGTAATGGCTAGTGGAGGAACCAAAAGACATAATTAACCTTGACTCCCAAAATGACCAAAATGCCTTCGCCACTCCTTTAGCGACATTGATGTGTTGTGTTTTTGTGTGTGTCTGCATTGTTATTTGTCTATATCTTATAGGTGTATTGAGCTTAAATAGTTGCATTAGTGTAATACTTATGCTAGATATAGGTTTAAGCATATACAACTATACATAGTTGAATTTAAGAGATAAATGCCACACTAATGTCTTGTTTTTGATACTAAAGTTTAGATTGAGCATTTCTTGGAGATCAACAAAGATGGAGATGGTTTGAGCAAGGATTGGAAGAATAATTGAAGATAAAATGTGGAAGAAAATCATGTTGGGAAACTTTCGGACAAAAGCCAAAGCAACCAGAAGCTAAACAGAGCTAAAACAAAGCCAAAAGAGAGCAATAGGCACTACCAAAACACTGGCTTCAGAGTACGAGTACACCAGCTCATTATTTTGCCACAAATAGAAAGAAAGCTTCCACTACCAGAATAAAGGTCCCTTGGTACTGGTGCACCAGTTAAGTGTTCCGGTAATTGCAGAAAATTGGCTATATAAACGCACTTTTAGCCGTTTTATAAAACAATATGTCTTTTTCTTTCACACCCATCTCCCAAACCCTAATTCCTCTCTCACCAACCCTCAACACACACACTCACACACTTTTCACCTAGTTTCAAGCTTAATTCGAGGGTTTTAAACATTTGGATTGAAGTCTACTCAAAGATTTTGTACAAGAATTGCTAGGATGGTAGGGGAGCTTTCTATTCTTTCTCTTATCCTATTTTATATTATGTTTGAGTAGATTTATTTAGGGTGACGACACTTGTGTAATGGGTTGATTCTATACTCTTATATTGTGGGATTTAATGGCTATATATATATATATATATACACACACACATATGCTATGTTTTTCTTATTTTAATGGCTATTGTTCAATACATGTCTAGGTCTTTGATAATATATGCCAATAAGAGTTGCATATGTTTAAATTGAAGTCTATTTGCTACTAAACACCTCTAATCCATTCTATAATCATGTCGATGTGTATGTTTGCATGCCTAGTAGTGAATATGACCTTAATATTGCATATATGTTAGCTCCAAAGTGCTTTTAATGGTGTAATCTGAGCATGACGATGTTTGGTAGTCGAATAGGCCCCTTTAGTCATGAACACCTTGGCCTAAAACATATATGAATGCGCTAATAGGTCAAATCCCGCTATAGTGACCCTAGAATGACGAGGCATAATTTAAGGCTAGTCTAAATTGAGTCTCTTTTGGCTTTAAATCCAGCCAATAGGTTCTCGGGTAGATTTAGTTGATTCTAGTGACACTAGGTCTTAGCTTTAAATCTAGCCAATGGTTTACGTACTAGGGTAGGTTCATTCTAGGTCATCCAGGAAGCTAATTAGTCATTCTTACGGCCCTAGGTCATAAGGACCACACCGTAGCTCAGTGAGGCTTTGCTTAGGGACGGGCCTGCACTGAGCCCTAAGAAGAAATTAGGACATTAATTAAGCAACCTAGTTAAAGAGCAATTGGTGATTAAGCCATTCCATGTAATCCCATAGTATTTGAGTCTAGGATCACCCATTAGCAAGTAGATGTCACCCTAATCCCTTCTATTTGTTAGTTCCCTTCAGATAGTTTGTCTCTATACTTTCAATTCTTGTAGTGTGGCTTTATTTTCTTTAGGCAGAGCTCCCGACCATCTAAAAACACCAAAAATAGTTAGTTTAGGTTTCCCTTTTGGCATTCTCTAGGACACGCACGTAGAATCCATCCCATAACATAGCATCCTTGTAGTTTAACACCTGTTCTTGCACACACTGCATTGCATCGATCCGTGCGCTTACGGATCTTTAGAGCTTGCACTTAGGAGACATCATGAAGTTCTTGGCATCATTGCCAGGGAGGCACGGTGGTTTGCAATCTTTGCTTTTGTATTTTGGTAGTTCCTTTATTTGTTTTTCTTGCTTTCTCTTTATAGTTTGTTTAGTTTTTGCTTATCTTGTTTCTTGTTTATATTGTCTTGCTTTTTTACTTGCTTATCTATCTTTGTTTTGTGTTTTCATTTTTAGTAGACTTTCTAGGTTTGTGGTTTATTTGTTGTAGTCTTAGGGTTGTTGAAGTTTTAGGGGTTGAAGTGGCCGAAATTAGGATAGTTTGTTCATTCTTGGTAGGAGATCCTTTGAAAATCCTTTAGTTCCCCTTAATCCCGAACCTAATAGCATTGCTAGACATTTTAGGAATTTATGAGATCTTCTTGAGGAGATGGCTGATCCTAATCATCCTCCTAATTCTCCCATTCCCCCAATGAATCCCATTCCATCTCATGATCACCATGGGCATCAAGCCCAAGATCATTTAGACAAGAGCCTCTTAGACTGGACCCATCTAATGATGAGGAGTCCATTGTTAGGCAATGCTTTCTCCCCAAAGCCTTTGAGCTTAATTTGGCTATTCAAATTTAGGGTTTGGGGGAGACGAACTTTGAAATCAAGCATAATATGTTGGCCATGCTTTCTTCCTTCTATAGGAGAAGCAATGAGAGTCCTCTAATGTATATTATCGATTTTGTTAAGATGAGCTCCACCCTCTATGTCCCCAATGTCTCCCAAGAGGTCATACGTCTAAGATTATTTCTTTTCTCTCTTAAGGATAAGGCTAAGACTTGGTTGCATTCCTTACCTAATGGTTGCATTACTTCATGGGCCGAGCTTCAATCTAAATTCTTTCAAAAATTCTATCCCACGGCCAAAATGACTGACCTTAGGACCGTCATTATGAGTTTCTCCCAGCATGATCAAGAATCTTGTCATGAGGCTTTAGAAAGGTTCAAAGACCTTCCCAGACAGTGTCTACACCACAGGTATGGTAATCATGACTTATTACAATACTTTTTTCGAGGCTTAAACGAACAAAATAGGATGATGGTCAATGCCGCCTCTAGTGTTGGCTTCTATCTTTTGAAACTGACTGAGGCATGGGAGAAAATGAAGTTGATGGCTGAAAATTCTTTTCAAAACTTTGCTATGGATAGGTCTAGTCGAGGAGGTAATAGGAAAAGTGTTAGTGAGGTTGAAGTCTCTTTAGATTTACCCGCTAAGGTAGAGGCCTTAACAAATAAGTTAGATCAATTCATTTCCTTGTCTCTTTCATCCCATAGTCACAGGACTAGTTTCGTAGGTTCTTCCTCTGCCCTTTTAGTTGTTGAGGTTTGTGCATTGTGTTTCGAATCATCTCATGAGATTGTAGCTTGCCCCTTAGTACCCCAGTTTCTCAAGTTTATAAAGGAGCAAGTGTGTGCTACTGAAGGTTATTCTCATAAGTACAATCCATACTCGAATGCATATATTCTAAGTTGGAGGGACAACCCAAAATTTTCTTGGAGACAAGGTCAGCATGAGTCTAGTTTATATACCCAGGCTCGACTCTAGTAGTGACCCCGTCTCGCTAACCCTCTAGGATTTTACCATGTTAATCAACCTAGGCTTTCTAGTACTCCTCAGCCATGGGCACTCCCTGCTCCCTTTAGTAGCCAACCTTCTAGTGATGACATGATGAAGATGATGCAGTTCATTTAGAACCAGCAACAGGAATTAATAGAAAATAGGCAGCAAATGGCTAGGTTTGAGGCATAGTTAAGACAGATTGCTAGTAAGTTAAGCATTAGAGACCCTAGGTAACTACCTTCTCAGCTGGAAGTGTACCCTAGAGTCCAGTCCTATTTCTTCACCAATACCACTTATCTCCTTCAGGCTAGGCTAAGGCCGTCAGCACTCTTAGGAGGTGTAGGGTAGTGGACAATAGAGTAGGAGTTGACTTTGTAGTGCCTACGCCTAGTAGTTCTTCTGAGCCAAAAGAGCCTAATAGTAGCTCTGTCGAGATGGAATCTAGATAGAATCCTGTTAAGAGAGTTGAGCCCAGTACAGACCATGGAGAGAGTAGTACTTCTCGCCCTCATCGGGAGAGAAAGGAGCCTATTAATGATTCCCATGTGTCTAGAGGAGTTGCACCTAGAGTTCTCTTCCCATCCGCTTTAGAAAGACTTACACCTAATAAGGATTCTAGGTTTTTCAAGATTTTAGAACATCTTAAGGACCTTATGGTCAATCTTTCTTTGATAGATGTGATCCTTTCCAGTCGCTCCTATTCTATGTTCTTCAGGACCTTCATAAGGAAGTGTAAATCATCGAACAATCCTAAGAAGGTAAGGCTTATGGAGAAAGTGAGTAGTATTTGTACTTCAAGCGTCCCACATAAGATAAGTGACCTCGGAGCCTTCACTATTCCTTGTAGGATTAGGAAGACCTAGATTGATCATACCTTGTTAGATTTAAGGTCTAGTGTGAATCTCATTCCCTACTCCATCTATCAACAGTTAGGTTTAGGTGAGTTGTCTCCTACACATGTTACTCTTTAGCTAGCTGATTGATCCAAGCATAGACTTAGGGTGTGGTAGAGGATGTTAAGGTCCAGGTAGGTGAGTTTGTGTACCCTGTTAACTTCATAGTTTTGGATACAAATTCGCGACATGACTCTAGACATTTCACTCCCGTTTTATTAGGTCGCCCCTTCATTGCTATTGCGGATGCTACTATTCATTATAGGTTGGGGTTATTAGGGATGAAATTTAGGAATTTGAGGTCCACCATGAAGGTTGCCGAGGCGGTGAATAGGGCTAGTACAGAAGGAGAGGATGGAGAAGAGTGCTTTAGAGTTGATATGATTGATTCGTGTATTGAGGACTTTGTAGAGAGGATTATGACCAATGAAGAAGAATTGAGAAAATTTGAGGATTTATTGACTAACTTTGATTTAGAAACCTTAGAGCGAAAGAATGTAGCTTTTAACTCCATAGTTGAGAATTCTTTGATTGAAAGTCACTTGAGGTTAATCATTCTAGTCTTGATTCTAGTGATGTTCACATTGATGATGTTGAGGTTGAGTCCCTCTTGGTTTAGCCTAACCCTTCTTTAGAGCTCAAACCCCTTTCTAACTATTTGAAGTATGCATTCTTAGGCCTTAGTAAGACCTTTCTGATTATCATAGCTTTTGATCTTTCTAGAGAGCATGAGAAGTGTCTCACCGATCATGCGGCACTGAGGTATTTGTTAGCTAAGAAAGAATCTGAGCCCCAATTTGTTAGGTAGTTACTTCTTCTTCAAGAATTTGATGTTGAAATCCGAGATAAAAAGGGTAGTGAGAACTTAGTAGCGAATCACCTTTCTCGTGTCGTTAGTGAGTTTTCTAGTGATCCATCTCCTTTTTGTGATTCATCGTTCAATGAGCAATTGTTTGCCGTCTCTTATCACACACCATGGTTTGCTCATATTGTCAATTATCTTGGCATAGGGTGTTTTCCCCCTCATTGGGAAAAGAGGGAGAAAGATAGGTTCTTAGCACAAGTTAGACATTTTTTTAGGAGGATCCTATCTTTTTAAGGTGTGTACGGATCAAGTGATTTGCCGGTGTGTGCCTGAGGATGAGTTTGAGAGCATGTTGAGTATGTGTCACAATGAGGGGTGTGAAGGTCATTTTAGTAGAAAGAAGACCACCGCGAAGGTTTTGCAATGTGGATTCTTTTGGCCCACTCTCTTTAGGGATGCCCAAGAGTATTGTAAAAAGTGCCTTAGATGTCAACAATCCAAGTCTATCTCTAGGAGAAACATGATTCCTTTATCTCCTATTCTCCCATGTGAGTTATTTAATGTTTGGGGTATTATTTCATGGGACCATTTCCATCATCCTTTGGGTACCAATACATTTTAGTGGCATTTGACTATGTGTCCAAATGGGTTGAGGCTATTCCCACAAGTACTAATGACCATAGAGTAGTGGTGAAATTCATGAAGGAGAACATCTTATCTAGATTTGAAGTCCCTAGGGTCTTGATTAGTAATTAAGGTTTGCATTTTTGCCATAGGACTTTAGATACCTTGTTGAGAAGATATTCGGTCACCCATAAGATAGCTACCCCTTACCACCCTGAAACGAGTGGATAAGTAGAGGTGTCCAATAGAGAGATCAAGCATATTTTAGAGAAAATAATTAGGACCGATAGAAGAGATTGGTCTATTTGAATGATGCTTTGTGGGTTTATAGTACTGCCTTTAAGACTCCCATTGGTCTATCTCTGTATAGATTGGTTTATGGAAAAGCTTGTCACTTGCCGGTACAACTAGAGCATACGGCTTATTTATCAAAGCCTTAAACTTTGATTAAGTAAGTGTGGGTGAGAAAAGGAAGCTTGACCTAGCGAAATTGGAGGAGCTTAGGCTTGAGGCGTATGAGATCGCCAAGCTTTATAAAGACATGATGAAGAGAATTCATGATAAACATATTCTTAAGAAATCATTCTCTACCTCTAATAAAGTTTGATTGTTTAACTAATGTTTGAAGCTCTTTCCAGGTAAGCTCAAGTCAAGATGGGATGGTCCGTATGAGGTGTTGGTTGTCTACCCTTTCGATGCGGTCAAGATCAAAGACTTGAACGATGGCCGAGAGTTGACAGTGAACAGGCAATGCCTGAAGCATGCATATGATCTAAGCATGGCTTGTGTGGAGGTTTTAATGCTTCATGACCCCATCTATGGAGATTGAAAAAGAGAAGATGATCGCCTGGCTGACGGCGTGGTGGTTAGCGCTACTAGGAGGCAACCTAGGTTCAATTTCACAATTTTGCACTTGTTTCATTTTCCTTTCTTTTTGTTCTTCTTTCTTTTACTTTCACCCATACCAAAAGTGTTGAATCCGGATCCTTTGTCCTATAAGATACACCATTGCTTATTATTACACATGCCAATGCAAGTTTGCATAGGCAATGGCACTAACCTTGTTTTCTTTGTGAATGTCTATGAATTTTGAGTCATAAGGTTAGTAGCATGGTGATTTATCATTGGCATCGAGAGCTTTAAAGACAATGCAAGGTTGTATCTATCCTTTCTCCACTTGTTTTCCATATTTCTACCCCATCCCCATCACCCTTACTTGCTTTGTAATGTCAATTTGCTTGTTTATGTGCTCTACTCTATTTGCTTGAGGACAAACAAAGTTTAGGTTTGGGGGTGTGGGGGTTTGGTCTTATTGTTTTTATGTTTTCTTAGGGTAGATTGCATTATTTGGTTAAAAATGGTGAAAATTTTTCAAATTTTAATGCATGTAGAGTTGTTTATTTCTTGGTTGATCATTGTGTTGGCTATTGTGATTTACTCTATTGATTGGTGAATATGAGTAGCATTGTGGGGAAGTGAATGGAGTGGATTGAAAACTGGGTCTTGGAGGGATGCCCTTGGAAGTTTTGAGGAGTGAAAACCTTTAAGAATGTCCCTTGCAGCTACCCATTGACTTGGTAGGAAAAAGTGAAGAAAAACAAAAGGGGTTGTTGATGTGAGTGCCCTTTCCTTGATTGGTCCTTTTTTAATGTGACTTAGCATTTCTTTTTCTTTACTTTTTGTTATGCAATGCAAAGTATGAAAAATTCAAAAAAAAAATTGAAAAAGGCAAAAAACAGTGCAAAAGGATGAGAAAAGAAGTTGAAAAATTGAAAAATACTTGGAAAAGAGAAACAGCCAAAGGCACCAAAAAGTTTTATGAATAAGTGTATAAGTGACACAATATCAACTTAGCACATGCTATCATCTTTGTAGATATGTGAATAAGGCTTTTATAAGCCATTACATATGTATATTCTCTCATCTTGTCCTTGACGCTTTGTGCATGTTGCGGAGGCCATGTTAGTTGAGGGGGTGCAAAATATCAACATCCTGAGTACGTGAGTTAAAATCCTAGGCTTGTGGTGGATTGGCTACTTGGGAAATTCCCATGAGAAACGAGGCCTCTTATGAGTAGAGGGAGGATCCAAAGAGACTTGGGGATCTCTCCACAATAGGACCGCCTCCTTCATGCTTCTTAGACTAACCTTAATAACAAGTCAGTCCCTTAGGTAACCCTTTGCATTAGCTTTAGAAATAAACTTAAGATTGGGCTTGCTTAGGGACAAGCAAGGAGCATATTTAGAGGTGTTGATGTATTGTGTTTTTGTGTGTGTTTGCATTGTTATTTGTCTATATCTTGGAGGTGTATTGAGCTTAGATAGTTTTATAGTGTAGTACTTATGCTCGATATAAGCTTAAGCATATACAATTATACATAGTTGAGTTTAAGAAGTAAATGTTACACTAATGGCTCGTTTTGCATATTATAGGTGAGATTGAGGATTGTTTGGAGATCAACAAAGATGGATATGGCTTGAGCAAGGATTAAAAGCATAATTGAAGATGAAATGTGGAAGAAAATCATGTTGGGAAGCTTTCGAACAAAAGCCAAAGCAACTAGAAGCTAAACGGAGCTAAAACGAAGCCAAAAGAGAGTAAATAGGCATTACCGGAACACTGGCTTCAGGGTACTGGTGCACCGGCTCACTATTTTGCCAAAAATAGAGTGCAAGCTTCTACTATTGGAATATATGTCTCTTGGTATCGGTGCACCGGTTAAGTGTTCCGGTAGTTGCAAAAAATTGGCTATTTAAGCCTGCTTTTGGCCATTTTATAAAACAATAAGTCATATTCTTTTACACCTTTATCCCAAACCCTAATTCCTCTGTCACCAACCTCCAACACACATGCACTCACACATTTTTCACCTAGATTCAAGCTCATTTGGAGGGTTTTAGACATTTGGATTGAAGTCTACTCAAAGATTTTGTACGAGAATTGTTAGGATGGAAGAGGAGCTTTCTATTCTCTCTCATCCTATTTTATATTATGTTTGAGTAGATTTATTTAAGGTGATTATACTTGTGTAATGGGTTGATTTTATACTCTTATATTGTGGGATTTAATGGCTTAATATACATATATATATATATATTTACATATGCTATATTTTTCTTGTTTTAATGGCTATTGTTTAATACATGTCTAGGTGTTTGATAATATATGCCTATGAGAGTTGCATATGTATAAATTGAAGTCTATTTGCTACTAAACACCTATAATACATTCTATAATCATGTCTATGTGCTTATGTGTGGATCTTGTGAAGTAGGTAATGCTTATATGCATGTCTATGTGTATGTTTGCATGCCTAATAGTGAATATAACCTCAACATTACATACATGTTAGCTCCAAATTGCTTTTAATGGTGTAATCCGAGCATGACGATGTTTGGTAGTCGAATAGGTCTCTTTATTTGCAAAAACCTTGGTCTAGAACATGTATGAATACGCTAATAGGTCAAATTCCGCTATAGCGAACCTAGAATGAAGAGGCATAATATAAGGCGAGTCTAAATCGAGTCTCCTTTGGCATTAAATCTAGCTAATAGGTTTCCAAGTAGATTTAGTCGACTCTAGGGACATTAGGTCTTGGCTTTAAATCCAACCAATGGTTTAGGTACTAGAGTAGGTTAGTTCTTGGTTACCGAGGAAGCTAATTAGTCACTTTTAAGGCCCTACGTCATAAGAACCACGTTGTAGCTCTAGGAGGGGCCGCCTAGGGATGGACCCGCACCGAGTCCTAGGGAGAAATTAGGACACTAATTAAGCAACCTAGTTAAAGAGCAATTGGCAATTAAGCCATTCCATGTAATCCCATAGTATTTGAGTCTAGGATCACCCATTAGCAAGTAGATATCACCCTAATCCCTTCCATTTGTTAGTTCCCTTCAGATAGTTTATCTCTATACTTTCTATTCCCATAGTGTAGCTTTATTTTCTTTAGTTAGAGCTCTCGACCATCCAAAACACCAAAAAAAGTTAGTTTAAGTTTCCTCTTTGGCATTATCTAGGACACACACGTACAATCCATCCCACAATATAGCCTTCTTGTAGTTTAACACTCATTCTTGCACATACTATACTGTATTGACCCGTACGCTTACGGGTCTTAGAGCTTGCACTAGAGAGACGACATCAGACATCGTGTCTATTTTGACTTCGTTCTACTCCACCAAAAGACCAAATCTGTACTCCAAGGATAATCACTAGCTAAGCAGAAGCTTGTTACACAAAATAACCTCTGTCTTTGACCAGTAGAGTGAAATAACCAAAACACCTCTCTATGTATACCTGTAGTTAAGGTCGGTCCAAACACGTGCTATTACTTGTAAGACTACATCTAGAACCTTGGAATCTCTAGTCCAAAAAAGTGATCACCAAATGGTCATGGATTTTTTGATCTAGGAAGTGACCCACAAGCTAAATGACCGATATCCCCCTGAAGGGTAATATCACTAGATCTAGATTCATAATGACCAAAAAGACAAATCCAATGGGGCACTTGGACTCTAATATTGCATATGCATGTCTTAATTGATTAGAACACAACACCCTACATACAAGGCAGACAATCTTATCACACAAGACCTTTCCTCATGCTTTGGAGAGAAAGTTAGAGAGAGGGGTTGATAGAGAGATTATATCATGTAGTCAGGATAAGAATGAGCATGATGATATTGTGGTTCTTGATGACGACTATAGTTATGTTTTAGAGGAAGTGACACCTTATCCTTCTATGCTTTCAATGCTTTCCATTAAGTCACGTGAGCTTATATTTTCTTCTCATCCTACACTTCCCACACACTTAGAGGTTGAGTCATGTCAAAAGCACTTATTTACATTCCAAGTCTACATCTAGGGAGTTTACTGTGCATACTTCCCTCGATCATTCTTGTTTGCATAACCTAGAGTCGTTTGAGTCCTTGTCCCTTCCATATGATCTTACCTCTTATGAAGAGTGTGATAGTGAGATGACTACCACTAGCGATGAAGTTGTGGATGAATTTGATTGGATATTAGCTAGTGAGAATTTGGAGTCATTCATTAGGAAGAATAAGACATCAATTTCAGAGTTTTTACATGATAAGTCTTTTGGAGTTATGGATTATTGTGTTGAAGAGAATAGGAACTCTAAGAAGACACTTAAGGAAGAAATTAATGCAGTTGAAATTTTGATCTATAGGTCTTTGGGTGTTTTTAATTAATCATTGTTGGAGCCTTCTTCTATCCTCTCTACTAGGGAATTAATTGATGAGGTTAAGTGTTTTCTAGATGAACATGAACTTTTCCTTAGTGTGAGTGAGCCTATTAAGATTGAGTCCACCTAATGTGAGGAGTTAGAGCTATCGAGGCTTAATCACAACATATCTTGTAAAAAGAAAGAGTTTGGAGATTCTCTACTCCCCTTTCCTATTCTATTGAGTCTCCCTCTTTGGAGCTCACATTTGTTCCTTCTTACATAGAACATTTTTGCCTAGGATTTGGAAACACTCCACCCACTTTGCCTGCATTAGACTTATCCTTGACCCATGGGGAGGGTATGTTCTTAGCCCTTAATTATGAGAAGAAGGCCATGAGGTGGTTGATTAGTGAGTGAGCAAGACATGATCCTTGGCATTTGTACATGATCCCTACCACATTCGAGCACACATTCTCATTTGATATTTCAGGGTGGGATCTAGAAATAGGTTACATTGTTCATTCATTGCCCCATTATATGTTGCATGACCCTTTTCCCTCTACTGTTTGTACTTTGATGATTATCTGACAATATGTGCCTAAAGACTTTAATTGTATATGGCTCTGACATTAGTGCCCGACTAGATGCGTCAAATCTTGTGCAGCTAGGAGGTACCCTATACATGTTTATATCCCTTTTGTTTTCCTTGTCTTCTACTTGTTTTTATTTTTGGGCATTTTTGTTTTTCTTTTATCATTTTCTTTTCATTTGTTTCTCTTTTTAGGCCCTAAAAGTGTTGATCCCCATTTCTATCATTTTCCTTTTTTGTACACCTTGTTTGTCATTTGATGATGCCAATGCAAGATTGCATGGCAATGCTACTAATCTTTGTGCTTTGTGAATGTTTGTGGTTTGATGAAAAACAGGGATTAGTAGATGATTCATAAATGATTGGCATTGAGGAGCTTAAAAAAGAACACAAGGTTGTATCTATACTTTCTCCACTTGTTTCCTCTTTTCTACCCCCTTACATGCTTTGTATTACTTGCTTGTTATTTAATCTTGTTCTATTTGCTTGAGGACAAGCAAAGTTTTGGCTTGGGGGTGTAAGAGTTTGGTTTTTCTTGTTTTATGATTTGTTTAGGGTAGATTTATATTATTTTCTTAAAAATGGTAATTTTTTTTGAATTTTGAGCATACAGAGTTGTTTATCTCTTTGTTAATTAGAGTGTTGACTCTTATTAATTGACTTAATTGATTGGTAAAGAAAAGGTTGTGTTGTGGGGAGTGAATAGAATGGAAGGAAATCTAGGACTTTGAGAAGATGCCCTTTAACAGTTGTGGGGAGTGAGCACCTTTAAGAATGCACCTTGTAGCTATCCCATGACTTGGTTGGAATGAGTGGTTGCAAAGGGGTGTTGATATGAGTGCCTCTTCCTTGATTAATTGTTTTTAATGTGCCTTAGCCTTTCTTTTTCTTTTTCTTTTTTTGCTTATGTTATGTATTGATGAAAAATCCAAAACAAAGGAAAAATTAAAAATGGAAAAAAATGAAAAAGCCTTAAAAAAGTGAAGAATATGGAAAAAACCAAAGGGCACCAAAAAGATTGAAAAATTAAAGTCCTCTGAATAAAGTGTTAAGTTACAAACTGTCAACTTAGCACAAGTTCCACTTTTCGTTCTATTATGTGTTGTGAATAAGATTCTTACATCATTTGTGAGCCATTGTGTTCATGCATTCTTTCTCTTCTTATCTTTGAGGCTATGTGCATATTAGGGAGATAAACTTAGGTTTGGTCTTATTTGGGAACAAGCAAGGAAGAGGTCTGGGGGTGTTGATGTGTCTTGGTTTGGCATGTGCTTGTTTGTAAATTTTCTTATGTTTTAGAGGTTTATTATGCTTATTTGATGGCAATAGTATAGTACTTATAATACATTTATGCATATGCGATTATAATTGTCGATTTAGAGTTAAATGCTACACTAATTGCTTATTTTTGTGCCTTATGTGAGTTATAGGATGACACCGAGTTTGATCGAGAATGGTTGATGAAGAACAAAGTGGCACGGGTTGTGGAATGACGGCTGAGAGCATGAAAGGTGAACATTGGAGGCTTGAGGACCCAACCGGTCGACTGGCCAATCTGGATAGTAACCGAATTTTGTTGGTCGAGTTTCGCCTCTAGCCAGTTGACCTAGCCACTCTAGAGAGTTTCTTTATGTGAGCTGGTTGAGTATCCCAAGGAGCCAGTCAACTGACAAGGTCGACTAACAGCGCGCAGACTGTTATAGAAAGACCCAAATTCTTCTGTAGTTAGGAGAATAATTTTCATAGACTCTTCTCACCCACTTCCTATGCACTAAAACCCTAACTCACCCATCTCACACACACTTACCCACACACTTTAACACTAGGTATCAAGCGCTAGAAAGGATCAAAATACTTGGTTTGATGAGCTATTCAATGGTTTTGTACAAATATTGTAAGGATGGAAGGGGTGTTCTCTTATTTCTTTTTCATCCCATTTTATTCCATATATGAGTAGATTGATGTGTTGTATTTTTGTGTGTGTTTGCATTGTCATTTGCCTATGATTAAGAGGTACAAAGTGTTTATAAAGATGTATTAGTGTAGTGCTTTTGATAAGAATAGGCTTAAGCGTAAACAAATGTACATATTGAGTTTAAGAGACAAATTGCTACACTAATTGCTTGTTTTCAATGATTTAGGTGAACTTTGGGTTAAGATCGAGATTGAACGATAATAGGTGATGAACATGGGAGATGTACGGGTCAAAAAGAGAAGATCGGAGGTCGAAAAGACAAAGAATGGAGAAAGGAAGTCAGCCGGACGACCCAAGAGAAGGAGTCGGTCGACCGGCCACTCGAGAGAGGTGCTAAAAATAGCTGGACAACCACTCCTTTAGATCCGATCGACCGGCCAGTCCAAAGAACACCACCAAAAAGTCGGTTGAGCCAAGAGAAGAAGCCAGTTGACCAATAGTTCGTGAAAAGCTGAAATGAAAGCCCGATTTTCAAACTAAAAGGGGGATCTTTTTGATAATTTGAGAGAGGATCTTTACACACCCATCACACACACACACACACACTTAACCCTAGTCTTGACCTACATCACACACATTCTCTTACACATTTCATCACCTTGAACCAAGAAGTTTAGAGGGTTTTAAACATTTAGATTCAAGTTTGCGCAAGATCTTTGTACAAGATTAGCTAGGATGAAAGGGAAGCTTCATAAACTCTCTTTCATTTTATCTCTTCTTATGATTGAGTAGACTTGTGTAGGGTGGATTAGCTTATGTAATGGGTTAGCTATATACTCTTACGATATGGGATTAAATGGCTGAATATATACATGTTTGATTTTCTTATTCAAATGGTTATTTTCTCATTCATGTCCAAGTGTTTGATTAAATGTCCAAGTTGATGCAATGAAGTAGGTAATGCCAATCATGTCTATGTGTTTATAAGTTGATGCAATGAGTCTTCTTTGGCTTTAAATATAGCCAATAGGTTTCAGGATAGGTATAGTCGATCTTAGAGACACTGGGTCTTGGCTTTAATTCCAGCCAATGATTTAGGTACTAGGGTGGGTTCATTCTAAGTCACCTAGGAAGCCAATTGGTCACTCTTAAGGCCCTAGGTCATAAGGACCACGCCATAGCTCTATGATGCGCCGCGTAAGGACAGGCCCGCACCTAGTCCTAGTGGGAAATTGAGACACTAATTTAGCAACCTAGTTAAGAGCAATTATGAAAGTATGCCATCATTCTTTTATCCCATAGCATTCGAGTATAGAATCGCCCATTCATAAGTTAAAGTCACCCTAACCACTTTCCAATTGTTAGTTCTTCTAGATTAACTTGTTTCGCACTTTTCATTCCCATAGTTTAATTTAATTCATCTTAGTTAGAGCTCCTGACCATAAAAAAATCCAAAAATCCCAAAAATAGATTGTTTAGGTGTCTTCTTAGGCACACTATAGAACACACACGAAGAATCTTTCTCCCAACATAGCCTTCCTGTGGAATCGACCCGCAATTGAATATCAAGTTCTTGGCGCCGTTGCCGGGGAGGCACGGTGGTTTGTATTCTTTGTTTGTGTGTTTTGGTAGTTAATTTTCTTGTTTTCTTGCTTTTCCTTTATAGTTTGTTTACTTTTCGCTTATCTTGATTATTGTTTATATTATCTTGCTTTGGTCCTTGCTTATCTATTTTAGCTTTTGGTCTTTATTTTTAGTAGACTTTCTAGGATTGTGGTTCATTTGTTGTAGTTTTAGGAATATTGAAGTTTTCGGGGGTTGGAGTGGCCGGAGTTAGGATAGTTTGTGCATGCTTGGTAGGAGATCCCTTAGAAATCCCCTAGTTCCTCTTAATCCCGAACCCGATAGAATTGCTAGACATTTTAGGAATTCAGGAGATCTTCTCGAGGAGATAGCTAATCCCAATCATCCTCCTAATCCTCCTATTCCCCCAATGAATCCCATTCCACCTCATGATCACCTTGGGCATCAAGTCCAAGATCGTTTTAGACAAGAGCCCCATAGACCGGATCCACCCATAGATGAGGAACCCACTCTTAGCCAATTCTGTCTCCCCGAAGCCTTTAAGCCTAATTTGGCTATTCAAATTCCGGGTTTGAGGGAGACGAACTTCGAGATTAAGCCTAATATGTTGGCTATGCTTCCTTCCTTCTACAGGAGAAGCAATGAGAGTCCTCTAGATCATATCACTAATTTTGTTGAGATGAGTTCCACACTCCATGTCCCAAATTCCACTCTCCATGTCCCCAATGTCTCCCAAGGGGTCATACGTCTAAGATTATTTCCTTTCTCTCTTAAGGACAAGGCTAGGGCTTGGTGGCATTCCTTACCTAATGGTTGCATTACTACATGGGCTGAGCTTCAATCTAAGTTCTTTCAAAAATTTTATCCCATGGCCAAGATGGCCGACCTTAGGACCGCTATTATGACATTTTTCCAACATGATCTAGAATCCTTTCATGAGGCTTGGGAGAGGTTCAAAGATCTTCTTAGACAATGTCCATACCACGGGTACGATAATCATGACCTAATGCAATACTTCTTGCGAGGTTTAAATGAACAAAATAGGATGATGGTCAATGCCATCTCTGGTGGTGGCTTTTATCTTTTCAGACTAACTGAGGCATGGGAGAAAATAGAAATGATGGCTGAAAATTCTTTTCAAAAGTTTGCCATGGAAAGGTCTAGTTAGAGAGGTAACAATAGAAGTGTTAGTGAGGTTGGAGTTTCTTTAGATTTACTTACTAAGGTTGAGGCTTTGATGAATAAGCTAGATCAATTCATTTCTTTGTCTATTTCATCCCAAGGTCATAGGACTAGTTCTACAGGTTCTTCCTTTATCCCTTTAATTGTTGAAGTTTGTGCATTGTGTTCTGAGTCATCTCATCAGACCACAACTTGCCTCCTAGTATCTCAATTTCTTGAATTCATGAAAGAGCAAGTGTGTGCTACTCAAGGTTATTCTTTTGAGTACAACTCGTAATCAAAGACATACAATCCGAGTTTGAGGGACAACCTGAAATTTTCTTGGAGACAGGGTCAGCATGAGTCTAGTTCGCAACTTCAAGTTCCATCTTAGCAGCGACCCCATCCTCAATATCCCCCGAGCTTCTATCATCTTAATCAGCCCCGTTTCACTAGTGCTCCTTAACTTCAGGCTTTACCTGCTCCCCCTAGTGGCCAATCTCTTAGTAATGATATGATGAAGATAATGCAGTTCATTCAGAACCAGCAACAGGAATTTGCAGAAAATAGGCAGCAAATGGTAAGGTTTGAGGCACAGTTAGGACAGATTGCTAGTCAGTTGAGTGCTAGAGACCCTGAGAAATTGCCTTCTCAGTTGGAAGTGAACCCTAAAGTCCAGTCCTGCTCCTCCACCAATACCACTTATCCCCTTCAGGCCCAGGCTAAGGTCGTCACCACTCTTAAGAGCGGTCGGGTAGTGGATAGTAGGGTAGGAGTTGACTTTGTAGTGCCAGCACCTAGTAGTCCTTCTAAGTCTAAAGCACTACAAAGTAGCCCTGTTGAGGGAAATTCTAGAGAGGGTCCTGTTGAGAGAGATGAGCCCATTAGAGACCATAGAGGAAGTAGTACTTCCGGCCCACATTGGGAGGGAAAAGAGCCCATTGATGATTCCCATGTGTCTAGAGGTGTTGAACGTAGAGTTCCTTTCCCATCCATCTTAGAAAGACCTACACCTAGTGAGAACTCTAGATTTTTTAAGGTTTTAGAGCATCTTAAAGACCTTAAAGTCAATCTTTCTTTGATAGATGCGATCCTTTCTGTCCCCTCTTATTCTAAGTTCTTTAAGGATCTTTGTACAAGGAAACATAGGTCATCTAACATTCCTAAGAAGGGGAGGCTATGGAGAAGGTGAGTAGTATATGTACTTCGGGCCTTCCGCCCAAGATGAGTGACCCCAGAGCCTCACTATTCCTTGTAGGATCTGTGAGACCTAGATTGATCACACCTTGTTAGATTTAGGGTCTAGTGTGAATCTCATTCCTTACTCCGTCTATTAGCAGCTAGGTCTAGGTAAGTTGTCCCCTACACATATTACTCTTCAGCTAGATGATAGGTCTAAACGTAGACCTAGGGGTGTGATAGAGGATGTTATAGTCCAGGTAGGTGAGTTTTTTTACCCCGTTGACTTCATAATGTTAGATATCGATTCAGGACATGACTCTAGACATTCTACACCCATTCTTCTAGGTCGCCCCTTCCTTGCCACCACAGATGCCATTATTCATTGTAGGTCGGGGTTATTAGAGATGAAATTTAGGAATTTGAGGTCCATCATGAAGGTTGTCGAAGTAGTGAAAGAGCTAGTATAGGAGGAGAAAATGATGGAAAAGAGTGCTTTAAGGTAGATGTGACTGATTCGTGTGTCAAGGACCTTGTAGATAGGACTATGACCAATGGAGAAGAATTGAAGAAATTTGAGGAATTGTTGTCTAGCTTTGATTTGGAGACCTTAGAGGAAAAATATGTAACTTTTACTTCCTTGATTGAGAACCCTTTGATTGATAGGTCACTTGAGGTTCATCCTTCTAGTCTTGATTCTAGTGACGCCTCCATCGATGATATTGAGGTTGAGCCCCCCTTGGTTGAGCCTAACCCTTCTTTAGAGCTCAAACCCCTTCCCGATCATTTGAAGTATGCATTCCTAGGCCCTAGTGAGACCCTTCTAGTCATCATAGCCTCCGATCTTTCTAGTGAGCATGAGGAGCATCTCTTAGAGGTTCTTAGGAAATATAGGAAGGCTATAGGGTGAAAAATTGATGATTTGAGAGGTATAGATCCTTTGGTTTGTATGCATCGTATTCACCTTGAGGATAGAGCCATTCCCTCTAGGGAGATGTAAAGGAGGCTAAACCCACACATAAGCGAAGTAGTTAAGAAAGAAATCATTAAGCTTTTAGATGCAGACATCATTTATCCGATCTCTGATAGTGAGTGGGTTAACCCTGTTCAAGTCATCCCTAAGAAGTCTGGGATAACGGTTGTTGAGAATGAGAAAGGACAGCTTATCCCTACACACACTCCCACGGGATGGAGAGTTTGTATTGATTATAGGAAGCTCAACTCCGAAACTAGGAAAGATCATTTCCCATTGCCTTTTCTAGACCAAATCTTAGGTAGAGTAGCTGGGCATAGCTACTATTGTTTTCTAGATGGCTATTCAGGTTATAATCAGATCCCCGTGTTTCTCGAGTACCAGGAAGAGACCACTTTTACTTATCCCTAGGGCACTTTTGTCTATAGGAGAATGCCCTTCAGTCTTTGTAATGCCCTAATGACTTTTCATTGGTGTATAATGGTCGTTTTTAGTGACATGATTGAGAGGCATTTAGAGATATTCATGGATGATTTCTTAGTATTTGGTGATAGTTTTGAAAATTGCTTGAGTTACCTCGCTTTAGTCTTAGACCGATATGTAAAGAAGAATCTAGTGTTGAGTTTGGAGAAATCCCACTTCATGGTGCAAAGAGGGATAGTGTTGGGTCATGTAGTCTCATCTAGTGGTATTCAAGTTGACTCAACTAAGGTAGAATTGATTGAGAAGTTACCTATTCCTAAGTGTGTCAAGGATGTTAGATCTTTTCTAGGACATGCAAGATTCTACCATAGATTCATTAAGGATTTTAGCCATATTGCACGTCCCTTGTCTAGGCTCCTAGCACAAGATATCCCTTTTGACTTTGATGATGAGTGTGTTAGGCCTCTCAATAGACTTAAATCCTTATTGTCTACATCCCCGATTATCCAACCACCTAACTACAGTCTCTTATTTGAGGTTATGTGTGATGCATCCGATTATGTGATAGGATTGCCCCATATTGTGCACTATGCTAGCAAGACTCTTGATGAAGCTCAAAAGAACTATACCACCACAGGAAAAGAGCTTCTAGCAATAGTCTTCTCTCTTGATAAGTTTAGGTCATACATCTTAGGGTCTATTGTCTACCTGATTATGCGGCATTGAAGTATTTGTTGTCTAAGAAAGAATCTAAGCCACACTTGATTAGGTGGTTGCTTCTCCTTCAAGAGTTTGACATCGAAATCTGGGATAAGAAGCGTAAAGAAAATTTAGTTGTGGATCATCTTTCCGTCTAGTTACCGAGTTTTCTAGTGATCCATCCCCTTTTCATGATTCATTTCCCAATGAGTAATTGTTTGTCGTTTCTCATCACATACCTTGGTTTGCTCATATTGTCAATTATCTTGCCATAGGGTGTTTTCCTTCCCATTGGGAGAAGAGAGAAAAAGATAGGTTCCTAGCACAAGTTAGGCATTTCTTTTGGGGAGGATTCCTATCTTTTTAAAGTATGTACAGATCAAAGAATTCACAGGTGTGTGCCTGAGGACGAGTTTGAGAGCGTTTTGAGCATGTGTCATGATAAAGGGTGTGGTGGTCATTTTAATGGGAAGAAGGCCGCTGCGAAGGTCTTGCAATGTGGATTATTTTGGCCTACTCTCTTTAGGGATGCCCAAGAGTTGTGTAAAAACTGTTTTAGATGTCAACAATCTGGGTCCATCTCTAGGAGAAACATGATGCCTTTATCCCCTATTCTTCCATGTAAGTTGTTTGATGTTTGGGGTATAGATTTCATGGGTCCATTTCCACCTTCCTTTGGATACCAATACATTTTAGTGGCCGTTGATTATGTGTCTAAATGGGTTGAGGTAATTCCCACACGCACTAATGACCATAGGGTAGTGGTTAAGTTTATTAAGGATAACATTTTCTTTAGATTTGGCGTCCCTTGGTTCTTGATTAGTGATGGGGGTTTGCATTTTCGCCATAGGACTTTAGAGGCCTTGTTGAGAAGATATTTGGTCACCCATAAGGTAGCCACTCCTTATCACCCGCAAACTAGTGGACAAGTAGAGGTGTCCAATAGGGAGATCAAGCACATTTTAGAGAAAACGGTTAGGCCCGATAGGAGAGATTGGTCTATTAGGCTAAATGATGCTTTGTGGGCCTACTGTACCACCTTTAAGACTTCCATTGGTATGTCTCCGTATAGATTGGTTTATGGGAAAGCTTGTCACTTGCCTGTAGAACTAAAGCATAGAGCTTATTGGGCTATCAAAGCCTTAAATTTTGATTTGGCAATAGCGGGTGAGAAAAGGAAGATAGACCTAGCAAAATTGGAAGAGCTTAGATTTGAGGCGTATAAGAACGCCAAACTTTATAAGGATAGGATGAAGAGAATTCATGATAAACACGTTATTAAGAAATCATTCTCTCTCTCCAATAAATTTTGGTTGTTTAACTCACGATTGAAACTCTTTCTAGGAAAGCTCAAGATAAGCTGGGATGGTCCGTATGAGGTGTTGGTTGTCTACCCTTCCTGAGCAGTCAAGATCAAGGACTTGAAGGATGGGCGAGAGTTGACTGTGAATGGGCAATGCCTGAAGCACGCATATGATCCAAGCACTGCTCGTGTGGAGGCTTTAATGCTTCGAGACCCCATCTATGGAAGTTGAAGATGAGTTGGTGTTTACTCGGCTGACGACATGGTGGTTAGCGCTACTAGGAGGCAACCTAGGTTTAATTTTGTAGTTTTGCATTTGTTTCACTTTCTTTTCTTTTTATTTTCTTTCTTTTATCTTTCTTGCACCCAAACCAAAGTGTTGAATCCCAATCCTTTGTCCCACAAGATAAACCATTACTTATTATTGCACATGCCAATGCAAGCATGCTACTAATCTTATTTTCTTTGTGAGTGTTCATGAATTATGAGTCACAGCATTAATAGTATGGCGATTTTTCATTGGCATAGAAAGCTTTGAAGAAAATGCAAGGTTGTATCTATCTTTTTGCCACTGCTCCCCATGTTTTACCCTATCCCCACCACCTTTATTTGCTTTATAATGCCAATTTGCTTGTTTATGTGTTTTCATCTATTTGCTTGAGGACAAGCAAAGTTTAGGTTTGGTGGTACGAGAGTTTGGTTTTCTTGTTATATATCTTGCTTAATAGATTGCATTATTTGCTTAAAAATGGTGAAAAATTTTCCAATTTTGATGTATGTAGAATCGTTTGTCTCATGGTTGATTGGAGTGTTAGCTTTTATGATTGATTTAATTGATTGGTGAATATGAGATGCATTATGGAGAAATGAATACAGTGGTTTGAAAACTAACTCTTGGAGGGGATTCCTTTCAAAGTTGTGGGGAGTAAGGACCTTTAGGAATGACTCATGTAGCCACCCCATAGCTTGGTAGGAAAGAGAGTTGAAAAAGGGTTGTTGATATGAGTGCCCTTCCTTGATTGGTTCTTTTTTATGTGCCAAAGCCTTTCTTTTCTTTTCTTTTTGTGAATACAATACAAAGCATAAAAAATCCAAAAATTGGAAAAAGGCACAAAGGTGCAAAAACACACACATACACACACACACATATATATATATATATATAAAATAAAAATAAAAAAATGATGAAAAAGAGAAAAAGCCAAAGGCACCAAAAAGTTTTGTGAATAAGTACAAAAGTGACACTATGTCAACTTAGCACATGCTATCCTCTATGTAGATATGTGAATAAGGCTTGTATAAGCCATTGTGTTTTTATATTCTCTCATCTTGTCTTTGAGAGTTGGTACATGTTGGGGAGGCCATGTTAGTTGAGGGAGCACAAAATATCAACATCTCATGTGTGTCAGTTAGAATCCTAGGCTTGTGGTGGCTTGGCTACTTAGGAAATTCCCATAAGGAACGAAACCCCTTATGAGTAGAGGGAAGATCCAAAGAGGCTTAGGGATCTTTCCACATGAGGATTGCCCCCTTCATAGTTCTTACACTAACCTTGATAGATAGTCAATCCCTTAGGCAACCCTTGGTTTCAGCTTTAGAAATAAATTTTAGAGTAGGCTTGCTTGGGGACAAGCAAGGAGAAGGTTTGGGAGTGTTGATGTGTTGTGTTTTTGTGTGTGTTTGCATTATCATTTGCCTATGATTAAGAGGTATTAAGTTCTTATAAAGATGTATTAGTGCAGTGCTTTTGATAAGAATAGGCTTAATCATAAACAAATATACATATTGAGTTTAGGAGACAAATTACTACACTAATTGCTTGTTTTCAATGATTTAGGTGAACTTTTGGTTAAAATCAAGATTGAACGATGATAATTGATAAAGATGGGAGATGTACAGGACAAAAAGAGAAGATCGAAGGCCAAAAAGACAAAGAGAAGGAGCTGTTCGACCTATTACGTCGACTGGCCACTCGAGAAAGGTGCTAAAAATAGCCAGACGACTACCTCTTTAGAGACGATCGACTGGCCAGTCCAGAGAACACCACCAAAAGTAGGTTGAGCCAAGAGAAGAAGCCGGTGGACTGGCTAGGTCAACCGACAGTTCATGAAAAGCTGAAATAAAGCCCGATTTTCAAACTAAATGGGGGGGGGGATCTTTTTGACAATTCTAGAGAGGATCTTTACACACCCATCACACACACACACACTTAACCCTAGTCTTCACCCACATCACATACACTCTCTCACACATTTTATCACCTTGAAGTAAGAAGATTTAGAGGGTTTCAAACATTTGGATTCAAGTTTGTTTAAGAGCTTTGTACAAGATTAGCTAGGATGAAAGGGAAGCTTCATAAACTCTTTTTCATTCTATCTCTTATTATGATTGAGTAGACTTGTGTAGGGTGGTTTAGCTTGTGTAATGCGTTAGCTATACACTCTTATGATAGGAGAGTAAATGGCTGAATATATACATGTTTGATTTTGTTGTTCAAATGGTTATTTTCTCATTCATGTCTAAGTGTTTGATTAAATGCCTAAATGAGTAGCATGTGTATAAATTGAAGTCTATTTATTACTAAACACATTTGATCCCTGCTATAATCATGTCTATGTGTTTATAAGTGGATGCGATGAAGTAGGTAATGCTTATATTCATGTCTATGTGTATATTTGCATGCCTAGTAGTGAATATAACTTCAATAACAAATACATGTTAGTTGTTAATTGCTTCTAATGGTGTAATCCGAGCATGACGATGTTTGGTAGTTGAATAGATTCTTTTATTCACGAACACCTTGGCCAAGAACATGTATGAATGTGCTATTATGTCAAATCTCGCTATAGTGACCTTGGAATGAATGTAAGCAATTTAGGGCTAGCTTAGACCCAGTCTCCTTTGGCTTCAAATCCAGCCAATAGGTTTCAGGATAGGTATAGTCGACCTTAGAGACACTAGGTCTTGGCTTTAAATCCAGCCAATGATTTAGGTACTACGGTAGGTTTATTCTAAGTCACCTAGGAAACCAATTGGTCACTCTTAAGGCCGTAGGTCATAAGGACCACGCCGTTGCTCTAGGAGGCGCCACCTAGGGACGGACCTGTACCGAGTCCTAGAGGGAAATTAAGGCACTAATTTAGCAACCTAGTTAAGAGAAATTATAAAAGTAAGCCATCATTCTTTAATCCCTTAGCATTCAAGTATAGAATCACCCATTCATAAGTTGAAGTCACCCTAACCCCTTTCCATTTGTTAGCTCTTCTAGATTTACTTGTTTCCCACTTTTTATTCCCATAGTTTAATTTAATTCGTCTTAGTTAGAGCTCCTGACCATCAAAAAATAAAAAAATCCCAAAAATGGATTGTTTAGGTTTCTTCTTAGGCATACTCTAGAACACACACGAAGAATCTATCTCCCAACATAGCCTCCCTGTGGAATTGACCCCGCACTTACATACACTTTTGCTACACTGATCCGTGCACATGTAGGTCTTTAGAGATTCCACTCAAGAGACGCATCATAGATCCTCTTAGGGTAATTTTCGTTTGTATTATGGGTTGATTAAATACTTGAACGTTATGGGATTTTGATGGTTTAATATATATATGCTTTGGTTTTATTGTTTTAATGGCTTATGTCAATACATGTCTAAGTGTTTGATAATATGCCTAAGTGAGTGGCATATATATATATAAATGTATATATATATTGATGTCTATTTGCTATTAAACACTTCTAAACCATTATATAAGCATGTCTATGTATGTATTGCATGCCTTAGTAGCAAGTATGAGATCAATAACATATATGTTAGTTTTTAAAGTTTCATATGGTGTAATTCTAGCGTGACGATGTTTGGTATTTGGGTATGTCAATGTATCCGTGAATGTCATAGTATAGAACATGTATGAGTGCACTTAAATGTTAAATCCCGCTGTTATAATGATAGACTAATGATGCTTAAGGCTAGTCTAGATTGATTCTCCTTTAGCTTTAAACCCAGCCAATAGGTTTCCAGATAGGATTAGTCAACTTTAATGGAACTAGATTTTGGCTTTGAACCCAGCGAATAGTTTAGGCACTAAAGTAGGTTCAATCTAAATCACCTGGGAAGCTAATTAGTCAATCTTAAGGCCCTAGGTCATAAGGACCATGCCATACTTTAGGGGTGGTCGACCTAGTGATGGACCCATATTAAGTCTTAGCAGTTAATTAGGAGACTAATTAAGATCCTAGTTGAGAGCAATCTTTAAAACATAAGCCATCAATTAAGTCCCATAGCATGAAGATATTGAGACATCCATAATCAAGTGATAATTGCCCTAATCCTTTCCATTTGTTAGTTTTCCTCCTAGGTTAGCTTGTATCCCTTATTTTTTATTCCTCTTTCCCTTTAATTTTGTCTAGTTTACATTTCCCTTTCCTTTCGAGCTCCATTCAATCCAAAAACAAACAAAAGGATTTCTAGTTTAGGCACTTCTTGAGGCAATCCTCTAGAACACACATCATAGTATATCACCACGTTCTAGCCTCCCTATGGATTCGACCTTACATTTGCACACATTTTACTATAAACAACCAGCGTGCTTGCGAGCTATTTTAGGCTTGTGCTCTGAAGTAGAAACAATCACCCCTATCGGGAGACTTGTCTACTATAGTCTTATCTCGGTAAAGCGCCCAACACTACTATCCATCTTTGGACATCTTTTCAGATACACCCAAAGCTAGACTTGGACCTACTATGCGTCTAGTCTCATTGCGTACCCAAGTCATTGGTCTATATGATTGGACTTCTACACAATTTATCACACACATACACCACAAAAATGCATGTAAAGATGCTCGTAAATATATACAATGATCAAATATCTAGTGCAATATCCGTGTACAAGTGGTCTTGAGGGCATACAATTCCAACAATATAAGCTCTAGAATGTTACCCTCGTAGCTTAGACTGTAAAGCTTTGGCCTCTTTGGCATTTTCCAAATCAAGCCTTCTTTGATGCAATCTGATAGGTTGATTTTATATGTGTATTTTGCATTGTATTTTTATACTTAATTTAGAGGTGTTTTGTGCTTATTTGTTAGCATTAGTGTAGTAGTTATGTAATAATTGTGCATATACGTGTTAAGTGTTTATAATGAGTTATTAGTAATTAAATGCTACACTAAATGATTTATTTTATGTTGTAGATGAGTTTTGGGATTGGGACAGGTGTAAATGAGAAAGAAACGAGCTCAACATAGAAGAGCACACTAAAAAAGATGAAGAAATGAGCAAGATATAGAGTTTTTCGAAGTTGAGCTTTCAAGTGTGAGGGGGCTTGCCGGTAGGGTCCCTCGGTGAGTATTGGCTAGTTGATAGGGTTCCTGGTAAATATCGGTGGTAAATCTAGAGAGCTCATTTTTTTGCCAGTTGAGCCCCCCAAAGTACTGACTGATCAGTAAACTTAGCCGGTAGTGCTATTGTGGTGCTATAAAAGCATGATTTTGGGCTTATTTTCAAAATCTATCACCCTCCATCTCTCACACCCATTACACAAAACCTTAAACCTATCATTCACACATCTCACACACTTAATCCCATATCAATTCCACCCATAAACAAGCTTGGATTTGAAGAGTAAACAAGGATTTGGAGGCTTTTGGAGCAAGATTTGTGAAGAATAAGCAAGGATAATAAGAAAGCTTTACATTCTTGTCTTATTCGTATCTATACTATGTTAGATTAGCTCTAGATTAGGGATGATTGCTATTTTTGTAATGGGTTAAGGATTTTATCACTCGTTTTGAGAGATTGATAGTTGTATATATATGCTTAGTTCTTACATCTTTATGACTTGAAATTGAACATGTCAAAGTGTTTGATGTAATGTCCATATGAGTTTGCATATATGATTTTTGCTTAGATGTTAATAGTAGTGGCCTCATCTCAGCCTTATTCCATGATAATGGCATAAGCCCTTTATGCAACTACATTTATGATAATGCCTTCAATATAGTAGGTAATCACCTCTAGCATAAAACATGGCCAAAAGCGTACCACTATCACTTACTTGACCTAGGGGACTTAATCTCTAGTTTGAAACATAACTTAAAGGTTAGACTCCCTATTAGGACATTAATCAATACACAAAGGACTTGAACTAGACCTAAAAGCCACAGCTAACTAGGACAAACCTATACTTATAATTGGGCCCAGTTAGGGATAGGGTTACACTGATAATTAGATATGGTAAGTATAGTAATCTAAGTCTGCCATTAGAGTAAAAAAAGCCATCAATAGCCTCAAAACAAGGTTAGGAATCCAAATCCATCCCAAAGAAGCCATCACCCAAAAGTTTTCCCAAACCTTTAATGTTCCTCACTTCAATTGCTTGTTTATACCATCATTTTTGTCAGTTGGGTTTATTTTCCCTTAGTTTAGGTTTAAATTAGAGCTCTAATCGATCCAAAAACCCTAAAGGGAGTAGGTAGGACCACACATAGCTAACATAGGACACACTTTTACTTAGAGCCACATACTTAGATAGCCTCCTTATGGACACAACCTTGCACTTGCACACAATATACTACCATGACCAGTGCACTTCTGGGTAACACTCTTAAAAGTTTACGATCAAGTTTTTAGCATCATTATCGGGGAGACATGGTTGTTGGTTTCTTTGTTTTTGTGTGTTTTTCATTAGTTACATGTTGTATATACTTTTCTTGTTTGTTGATCATTTACATATCTATTTTCATTATTTGTTACTTTTACTTATTTTGATATTACTAGTCTAGTTTACTATTTATATTTGTGTTTTGTTTTGTGTTTTTCTTAGGATCTTGGTGTTTGTGATAGGTAGTTGCTTATTGAATTAAAGTTTTGGGGTTAAAGTATGGAAGGAGAATTAGGTTATTTTGCATTCTTGAATAGATGGCTAATCCTAATCCCGATCCTCCACTGAGAGCCAAGACCTTAAGGCAATATCTTGAGCCTAACACTTACCAACCCCGTATGCATATTCAACTGCCAACCTTAGGAGATGCTACCTTTAAGATTAGGCTCGAGACTTTGCAAATGCTTCCATCATTCTATGGCCATAATAATGAGAATCCTTGTGGGCATATATGTGCATTTCTTGAGATATGCTCTACCATTCATCTTAGGGATTTTTCTTCCAAGAACGTTAAACTTAGATTGTTCCCATCTCTTTAAAAGATAAAGCAAGGTAATCGTTCAAGCCCTAACCCCATAAGTCTATCACTAGCTAGGATTAGCCTCAAGTTAAGTTCCTTCATAGATTTTTCCTAATAGGTAGGATAACCACTCTTAGGGTAGAGATCATGACATTTGCACAACAAGAATTAGAACCTCTACACGAGACTTGGGAGAGATTCAATGAGCTTTGTCACTAATGCCCACATCATTGGTATGATTTACATGAATTACTCCAATTTTTCTACTTAGGCTTGACTTCAACTCATAGACTAATGGTCAATGCTGAGGACTCGTTCTAGAATGCTAATTTCAAGAGAGTTGAGAAGAGAACTAGGAATACCACTTAGTAGTGTGTTTGGGTTTGACTCGAATTATGATTTAGTTACTAAGGTAAGAGTTCTCATTAGGAAATTTGACCAGTTTTTGTCTTTAGGAGCTACATCCACTCATAGGTCTATGCCTAGTACATCTTTGCCTCATCCTCCAAGTCTTGTAAAGATGTGTGCTTCGTGCTCTGAGTCTAGTCATACCACCATGACATGCCTCCTCACCCTACATTTCCCTGAGTTTATACAAGAACACATTCTTGTCGATCAAGGTCGTTCATCCACTCCATCTTACCCACTCGAACTCGGGTGGCGTAATCATTTGAAGATAATGCTGTCTTGCAGCAACACATATTCTCTCTATCCATCCCCAATAGTCCATCATGCAGGATCGATAATATTACATGTGGTCTATGCTAGTCCATGTCTTCAAAAAATTCTACCAAGAAAACATGCTAGAAAAATAAAATAACCACATAATACACACAAGAACATGCTTAAGAACATATAGAACATAACTAGTATTTGCAAAATATGTAAAGCTAACCTCTTGAAGCGTAGGGCCTTTAGTGAAGCTAAAACTGTCACGACGTTTGTGCCTTTTCATGAACAAAGCCACAAAAAAATTTTACTATAAGGGTCACAATAAGCAACTCTCTAGTCTTCTTCCCTATGGTTAAAGAGACTTATCTTAAGAGAATCACCTCTTGTGTGGAAAGAAGCAAAGTAATATGCTCTTGAAAATCTAGAGCAAAAAAAAAACACACAATAAGTGTGTATTATATGTTGTAGTATTCTTTTCCAAAATGGAAGAGATCAACTACAAAATTTTTTTGATGCTAGAAATGGTTTAAGGTCTTGTCTATTTATAGAAAAAGTTTGGCACTTAAACTTTGTAAACTTTCCATGTGGGAAACTTTTTCCCAGTAGTAAATGTTTGCCACATGTCATGGAAGTTACTTGTACAATTTGAATTCTTCTTGCAGTAATCTTCTTGCAGTCTAGCACATGTCTTGGAAGATTAGGCCAAGCCCACAATCCAAGCCCAACACATAGTCCATAATCCATATGGAGGCCCAAGCCCAATAAGAAACCATCCAAGCCCAATTAGGTTATCTTGGACTCTAAAGAGAGCCTAAACCCAATTCCAAGCTTTGGCCCAATAAGGCTCGCCACAATATGGAATTTGCTCTTTCAAGATTACTGCTTCAAAGTCATTTCAACTAGGGAAGTGACCAAGAAGACACAATTAACCTTGGCTTCCAAAAATAATAAAAAATGTCCTTGCCTGATCTAGACGACATAAGAATTAATTTTAACTTCGATCTATTCTGCCATGAGATCAAAGTTGCACTCCAAGAATAATTTCTATTACCCAAAAGCTTTAGAAAAGACTGTGAACTTTGTCTTTGACCTACTAAATAATCGATCAAAATCCCCTTCTATGTACACCCACAACTAAGGCCGATCGTTTGGCCTGTGTACTATCACCTTCTTAGTTGCATCTTTTTCTTTTATATCTCTTGTCCTATTGCCAACCATCCTTAGTCATGGAATCTCTTGATCTCGGGAGTGACGTTCAAGCCATATGACTGATACACCCATAAAGGTAGTATTACTAGATCTAAATTTAGATGATAAATATGGACAATCCCAAAGGGGCCACATAGATTCCATTTTGCATATGCATGTCCTAATTAATTAGAACTTGACACTCAACACACAAGACTATTGATCTTAATAAAGTAAGATCTCACCCAAAGTGAATCAAAGTTCCAAACCCTAACTTCATTTGTCCATCCACATATGCTCAAGATTAAGAGCAATGATCATTTAGTAATAGTGAGTATCTTGCTTTCTTTCTTTGATAGTAGGTCTCTAGAAAACATACTCACAATGGTCCTGTCAAACACGTGACACACGTACTATTGAGACAACTCCAAAAAGTCCTTTGATGACCTAGGTAGATCACCCTCAACCAGGAGACTTGCTTAATATAACCTTATCCCAGTAGAGTGCCCTATACTACCATTAGGTTACAAACTCAATTTATGACTTGACTAAATCTAGACTTGGACCTACTGTGCATCCAGCCTCACCGCACACCCAAGTCATTAGTTCAAGTCAAGTGACCTTTATACATACATCAATAAAACATACTAGAGATAATATATAAGAAACTCATGATGCCATTGAACAAAATGATTGTACATTGTGTAACATCCAAAATGTCAATACAAGTGAGCTTTAGGGCATACTAATCCTAACAATCTCCCACTTGCTCTAAAGATCACTTCTGCACAACCTAATACCCATAGACTCCAAATGTGTGGTAAACATTTTCTCTGGAAGAGTCTTTATAAATGGATCTGCCAGGTTTTCCGCTAAAGCTATCTTTTCAACTACAACATGTCCTCTCTGGATAAACTCATGGATAAAATGATATTTTCGTTCAATGTGTTTACCCTTTTGTGACTTCTGGGCTCATTGCACCGTGAAATAGCACCGTTGTTGTCGTAATACAATGTTATCAGTCTATGAACTAGCAGCACAACCTCTAGGTCTAAAAGGAACTTTCTTAGCCATATTGCCTTCTTTGTAGCCTCAGATGCTACTATATACTTGGCCTTCATGGTAGAGTCAGCAATACAATTTTGCTTCACACTTCTCTATGAAATAGTTCCTTCTGACAGAGTGAAAATATATTCAGAAATAGACTTCTTGGAATCTCTGTTGGACTAGATATCCCAGTTTGTATAGGCTAATGACGTTAGATCATCTATACGATATTCCAGCACATGCCGGTCTAAGGTTTGACTGATATCTACTAACCATACCAACAGCAGAGTAGATATCTGGTCTAGTACATAACTTGGCATACATGAGGCTTCCAACCGTCGAAGCATAAGTAACTCATTTCATGCTCTCTATCTTCTCAGGTGTTTTAGGACATTGATCTCGAGATAGATAAACTCCATGTCTAGAAGGTAATGAAGCATTCTTAGAGTTTTGCATGTTAAACCTGACCAATATCTTCTTAATAAATGAAGCTTGAGATAGGGTTAGCCTTCTGTTCTTACGATCTTGCATAGCTTGATGCCTAGAATATAACTAGCTTTTTCTAACTCCTTCATTTGAAATTGAGTAGAAAGTCAAACCTTGATGGATGATAACATCCCATCATTTCCAATAAGTAGGATATCATCCACATACAGAACCAAAAAAGCTATAGCATTTCCATTACGCCTTTTATACACGCAAGATTCATCAATATTTTGATCAAAACCATAAGATTTAATTGCATGATCAAATTTGATGTTCCATGCTCTAGATGCATGCTTTAACCCATAAATGGACTTTTTTAAATTACAAACCATATGTTCCTAGCCTTTGGCAACATATCCATTTGGTTGTGTCATATAAATTGTCTCTTTAAGCTCTCCATTAAGAAAAGCTGACTTGACGTCCATTTGCTATATCTTGTAGTCATAATGACATGTGATGACAAGAAGTATCTTGATGGATTTAAGCATGGCTATTGGTGAGAAAGTTTCCTCATATTCAATCCTTTCTTTCTGAGTATAACTTTTCGTCACCACTCTTTCTTTAAAGGTTTCAACTTTTCTATCAACTTCTCTTTTTCTCTTGTAGACCCATTTGCACCTTATAGGTTTTAATCTTTCAGGTGCAATTACAAGATCCCTGACTTTGTTAGAATATATAGATTCTAACTTTGAATCCATTGCCTTATGCCATTGGTTGGCATCTATGTCGGGAACTCCTTTATCATAACTTGTGGGATCCACCACTTAAGCTTCTAAAGAAGTCTGAAAGGACTCTCCATAGTATTTATCAGGAGGCATGGATATCCTTCCACTATGACGAGACTCTGATATATTAGGTGTAATATGTTATTTTTTTTTCATTTACAGCTACCACGGTGTTACTGGAGATTCTTGTAAAATCTCTTCTAGAACAACTTCAAAATCTGGTGTTTTCTAGATCATTTCACCATTCTCTAAGTATCTAGCATGGGTGCTTATAAACCCCTTGTGCTCCTTAGGATTATAAAAGATCCCACCTCTGGTTCCCTTAAGATACCTAATAAATAGCACAAGTCAGATCTTGGTTCCAACTTTGAACCATTACCATTAAGTACATAAGTTGAATAACCCTAAATGAGGAGTCGATTTAAACTAGGCTTATGCCCAGTCCACATTTCTTGTGGTGTCCTAGGTACTAATTTATATGGTACCAAGTTCAAGATATATGCTGCTGTCTCAAGGGCATACCCCCAAAAAGATAAAGGTAATGATGCATGACTCATCATTAACCTAACCATATCTAATATGGTACGATTTCTTCTCTCTACTACACCATTTTGCTAGGGAGTCCCTGGTGCAATCCATTGAGACATAATTCCTTCTTGTGTAAGATAGTCTCTGAACTCACCTGAGAGGTATTTCTCACCTCGATCAGACCGAAGGGCTTGGATACGTTTACTGAATTTTCGCTCCGCTTCAGCCTTGAACTCTTTGAATTTCTCAAAGGATTCAGACTTGCATCACATCAGATATACATATCCATACCTAGAGTAATCATCAGTAAAGGTAATGAAATACTCATAACCTCCTCATGCTGGTTTGCTCGTAAGACCACACACATCGATATGAACCAATTCTAATACTTCTTTGGCCCTTTCTTCCCTAGAAGAAAATGACCGTTTGGCCATAGTTTCTTTAAGGCAAGATCACACGAAGGTAAATCTTTGAGATCTAATGAACTAAGATGCCCATCCTCGACTAATCTCCGAATTCACTTTAGACTAATATGTCCAAGCGTAGGTGCCAAAGATAAGTATCATTGGTCAAAGAAGCCTTTCTTTTCTGGGAATTTGTTAGTTCTATATTATGTAGTGAATTTTTAATAGGTTTCATGTAGAACAAGTTATCATGCATGCTAGAGAAACAGATAATATTTCCATCTCTACTGATATCAACACCGAAATAGAAACTAATGCAAACACCATCTAATATTAAGGTTTTTACGTTCATCCAAAATATAATAAACATTATTCAAAAATAACTTCCTATTACATGGAAAATTTAAGCTAATTCCTCCTACTACAACATCCCATACTTTTGCTCCGTTACCTATCCTCAGAACAAATTCCCCTTTAACTAGTTCCTTCATTTCCTGAAACCAATGCAAAGAATTGCAAATATGGTTTTTGGCTCTAGAGTCTACGATCTAAGGATCAGTAGAATCAACCACCAAACAGGTTTCAATGTAGAACAAAAGAGGTGTACCTATCTGGCCTTGTGCCAAGTACTTTGGGCAATCCCTTTTCTAGTGCCCTTTCTAGCCACACTTAAAGCATTTGCCCTTGGGCTTTTCACCTGTTAATTGTTTGGGCTGTTTGCCTTTTTTTTCTTCTTTTACCCTCAACCACATTTTCTTTTCCCCTTTCCTTTGAACTTTTCCCTTTAAGGTTAAGTCCAGAAGTGGATGCTTGAACTATATTTATGTGGCCCTTATTTTTCATTATGGCTTTTATAGCTAGCAACTTTTTCATTAATTCTGTCATATCCATGTCCATTTTTCCCATATTATAATTAAGCTTGAACTAGTTGTAAGACGGTGGTAGAGTCTCCAAATTCATGTTTATCTTTGACTGTTCATCTATGTTTGCCCTTAGGATCTCGGCAGTATTGAAGTAATCCATCATTTTAAGCATATGCTCCCTGACAGATGCTCCTTCTGCCATCCTTTGATGCATAATTTCTTTAAGAGCACCTTGCCTTGTAGGCCTACATTTATCGACAAACATACAAGATAGTGAGGTCATGATTTCTTTTGTAGTTTTCATATAATGATGCTTGCTCTGTAAAATATCTAACATAGAAGCCATCATATAGCACTTGGCCATACTATTGGCCTTCTGCTATTTTGCCTTAGCATCATTTTAGGCTTCAGAAGAGTTTGCCTTCACAATAGGACAAGGAGTTGTTAGGACATACTTGTACTCTTCTACGGTGAGTATTATGTCCAAATTTCATTCCCAGTCCACAAAATTTGGTCCAGTGAGCTTGTGCTCTTTGACAATTGTAGCTAGTGGACTAAATGAAGATATTTTTTATGGATATACAACAATATAATCATAATTATTTTATGAGTATGGAATTGATGCACATATAATATGTATGCTATCTTTGGAAATAAAACATACAAGTACTTTTACATCATTTGCCTTTGAGTAGATTAACCCTTAAACTACTCAATGTAACAGTGTCTAAACGTCTGCACAAGAACTCCACTGATGCGATGGCCGAATTTATGAATGTTAAGTTAAGTGCCACCGCTTATTTGAATTAACAATTATCTGGATATGATCTAATTGAACAATTCAATCACTGTTTCGTTTGGCTTCTTAAATCCGATAGCAAACTTGATCGATGGGATAACTAAACTTACCATTTAAGTTGAGTGTATGCCCATTCCTTATGTTCATTCACCGTAACATACTTGATTTAAGCCCATCGATGGGGTAGTGACTTCAATCAATGTTGTGTAAGGCAATCTTTAGTGAAAAATTCCACCGATAGGATGGCCAAACTCACTAACACCCTTTTGAATAAACATTTTAAATTCCCCTTGCTAAATCTTGATAAAGTGTCACCCTCCGATGGAGAAGTTAATGACATTTACCATTAGCATGAATTGCATATGGAAAGCTATGGGGTGTTTGTAGTCCCCTTTTCCACTCAATATTTTAACATAAGGGTTTTCTCTATTTTTGGTATTGTTGCTTTTTGTTTTAGATCAAAACATGATTTGGATTTGTGAAACACTTTGGTTTTTGTGAATCCCCTTTGTGTTACTAAAACATTGCAATACCATAATAGGTTATTTACCTAAATCTGGGTGTATGGACCCTTAGGTTGTCATATTGTAAATCTCAAGTTAAGTTTTTCATTTTTGTCATGAGATTGCACATCCAATCTCATTTAAATGAACTGAACTATCTCTGAGGAATTAACACATAGGATTGGCCAATTTTAAAAGCCTAATGAGTGGGCATATTTTTAGGTGGTAATCATGTTTATGTTTATGCAAATATGTTAAAACATATATCAATGTATTTTAAACATCCACCAAAATACATTAGAATCCCTCTTTGATGGCTCCTTGCAATCTTCAATTCAAAAAGCATAAAATAGCAATCTTTGTTGCAATTTTTGCCAGAGTCGATCGACCGCATGGAGGAGCCGATCGACTGACTGAGACATATTTGCTCCTGTATGCTATTTTTCCTTGCTTCTCTCCTTGGTCTGTTGAATATTACAACAATAATGTATTTTGCTATTGCTAATACAAGCTTACAATCGTAAAAGAAACATTACAAGGATATCAAAACATCCTATGCTTCTTTTAAATAAAGCTACAAGCAATAACCATAAAGATCTATGCACCTATGCCCAAGCTTTGTTAATAGTACACGAAACTCTATCATGCATACATACGAACCATTAAAGAGATTTTATATCAACTGCACATACAAGCATAAACCATAAGTATATACAACACAATGTTTCCTAATCTTGCCACTAACAAGATGACTAACATATTTATGCAAATATAATATTCTTGCATAGTCTAAGCATACTATGTGTGAGCTTAAGCTTTGATGCCAATTGTAGGATTGATAATATTGCATGTGGTCTATCCTACTCCATATTTTCAAAAAATTCTACCAAGAAAACATGCTAGGAAAATAAAATAACCACATAACACATACAAGCACATGCTTAAGAACATATAGAACATAACTAGTATTTGCAAAAAATGTAAAGCTAACCTCTTGAAGTGTGGGGCCTTTGATGAAGTTAAAATTGTCATGAGCTTTGTTCCTGCGCTCATGAACAAGGCCACAAAAAAATTTTATTAAGAGGGTGTCGTAATATGCAACTCCTTAGTTTTCTTCCCTATGGTTAAAGAGACTTATCTTAAGAGAATAGCCTCTTGTGTGGAAAGAAGCAAAGTAATATGCTCTTGAAAATCTAAAGCAAAAAAATACACAATAAGTGTGTACTATGTGTTGTAGTATTTGGAAGAGATCAACTACAAAATTCTTTTGATGCTAGAAATGGTTTAAGGTCTTGCCTATTTATAGGAAAAGTTTGGCACCAAGACCTTTTAAATTGTCCATGTGGGAATTTTTTCCTAGCAGGAAATGTTTGCCACATGTCATGGAAGTTACTTGTACAATTTGAATTCTTTATGGAAGTTACATGTACAATTTGAATTCTTCTTGTAGTAACTTTCTAGCACATGTCTTGGAAGATTGGGCCAACCCCACAATCCAAGCCCACCACACAGTCCATAATCCATATGGGGGCCCAAGCCCAATAAAAAACCATCCAAGCCCAATTAGGTTATCTTGGACTTTAAAGAAAGACCAAACCTAATTCCAAGCTTTGGCCCAATAAGGCTACTACCACAATATGGAAATTTCTCTTTCAAGATTACTCTCTCAAAGTCATTTCAACTAGGGAAGGGACCAAGAAGACATAATTAACCTTGGCTTCCAAAAATAATGAATATGTCCTTGTTCAATCTAGGCGACATAATAATTATTTTTAACTCTGATCTATTCCACCATAAGATCAAAGTTGCACTCCAATAATAATTGCTATTACCCAAAAGCTTATCATAAAAGGATGTGAACTTTGTCTTTGACCTACTAAATAACTAATCATAATGCCCTTCCATGTATACCAACAACTAAGGCCGGTCGTTTGGCCTGTGTACTATCACCTCCTTAGCTGCATCTTTTCTTTTGGTTCTCTTGTCCTATTGCCAGCCATCGTTAGTCATGGAATCTCTTGATCTCGGAAGCGACCCTCAAGCCAAACGACCGATACACCCATAAAGGTAGTATCATTAGATCTAGATTCGAATGATAAATATGGACAATCTCAAAAGGGGCACATAGATTCCATATTGCATATGCATGTCCTAATTAATTAGAACTTGGCACTCAACACATAAGGTTGTTGATCCTAATAAAGTAAGATCTCACCCAAAGTGAATCAAACTGCCAAACCCTAACTTCATTTGTTTATCCACATATGCTCAAGATTAAGAGCAATGATCATTTAGTAGCAGTGAGTATCTTGTTTTCTTTCTTTGATAGTAAGTCTCTAGAAAACATACTTACAATGGTCTTGCCAAATACGTGACACATCTACTGTTGAGACAAATCAGGAAAGTCCTCTAATGACCTAGGTAGATCATCCTCAACGAGGAGACTTGGTTAATATAACCTTATCCCGGTAGAGTGCCTAACACTACCATTTAGTTACGGACTCAATTTATGATGTGACTAAATCTAGACTTGGACCTACTGTGCGTCCAGCCACACTGTGCACCCAAGTCATTAGTGCAAGTGAAGGGTCCTTTATACATACATCACATACCAGAGATAATATGTAAGAAACTCAAAATACCATTTAACAAAATGATTGTACATTGTTTAACATCCAAAATGTCAATACAAGTGAGCTTTAGGGCATACTAATCCTAACACATCACTCCTAGCCTTCCAAGTTCGTTCCAATCTACGCTTGTTAGTTTCATTCCACCTGTTCAACTTGTAGTTGACTGCAGGATTGATTTACTCACTGGGATGTGTAGGCTTAGTAACAAATGATAGAGTCCCAAAATCATATGTTTCAAAGCATGACTGGAGAGTTAAAGAGCCAAGTAGGACATCTTGCGGAACCAGTTTGTAGTAGAGACCCAAGAAAGCTACCTATTTATCGTGAGTCACGTCATAGAGATCCTTGTAGCACATCTAGCCCTTCTTCGAATGATTATGCACAAGCTAAGGCCATTATGACCTTAAGAAGTGGTAGGTTTATAGATAATCAGGTGAAAGAATCTACGAATAGAGCTAGGCCTGAAACAACATGTGTTGATGAAAAGACAAGTGTGCCTAAGGAGATGGCTAGAGAGTTTGAAGAGAAAGAGAAAAATCACATTAAGGTGAGTGTTGATCTACTACATAAAGAAGGGAAACAGGTTGTTGAATCTCATGATATTGCTCTAAGAGCTCATTTTCCTTTAGCGTTGGAGAGGTCAAAGAAAGTTGAGGATGAAAAAGAATCGAGGATTTTAGAGCCTCTTAAGGATATCAATGTCACTTTACCTTTAGTTGAGGCTATTAAGAAGATACCGGCTTATGCCAAATTTTTTAGAGATTTGTGCATTAGGACGAGGCAGACCACCCGCTTACCTGATAGGGTGAAGCTTATGGAGAGAGTGAGTAGTATTTGCACCAAAGACGTTCCGCCTAAGCTTAAAAATCTAAGAGGTTTAACCACCTCTTAAGCTATTAACGAGCATCAGGTAACCTATGCTAATAGTTTATCTCTCGAGTGCAAACTCTAAAGACCGACAAAGACACAGATCGATGCAATGTAGTGTGTGCAAGAACGGGTGTCGAAATATAAGAAGGCTATGTTGTAGGATGGATTCTACGTATGTGTCCTAAAGAATGCCAAAAAGAAAACTTAAACTAATTATTTTTGGTATTTTTGGATGGTCAGGAGCTCTAACTAAAGAAAATGAAACTACACTATAGGAAAGGAAAGTTTAGAGACAAGCTATCTAGAGAGAACTAACAACTGAAAAGGATTAGGGTGACATCTACTTGCTAATGGGTGATCATAGACTCCAATATTATGGGATTACATGGAATGGCTTAATCATCAATTGCTCTTTTACTGGGTTGTTTAGTTAATCTCCTAATTTCTCCCTAGGACTTGGTGCAGGTCCATCCCTAGGCAGCACCACCTAGAGCTATGGTGTGGTCTTTATGACCTAAGGCCTTAAGACTGACTAACCAGCTTCCTAGGTAACCTAGAACAAACCTGTCCTAGTACCTAAATCATTGGCTAAAGCCAAGACCTAGTGTCGCTAGAGTCGACTAAATCTACCCGGGAACCTATTGGCTAGATTTAAAGCCAAAAGAGACTCAATTTAGACTAGCCTTTAATTATGCCTCGTTATTCTAGGGTCACTATATCGGGATTTGACCTATTAGTGCAATCATACATGTTCTAGGACAAGGTGTTCACGAATAAAGGGGCCTATTTGACTACCAAACATTGCCATACTCGGGTTACACCATTAAAAGCACTTTTGAGCTAACATGTATGTAATATTGAGGTCATTTTTACTACTAGGCATGCAAACATACATGTAGACATTAATATAAGCATTACCCACTTTGTAAGATCCACACAATTATTTATGAAAATGTCACACACCTTTGCATGAAGTGGAGGAGTTGGAAAGGTAATACTCCAATGATAATGAAGAAAACCAGCCGAGTGCCAATTATCAAGCCAAAGAAAGTGTTTCTTCCATTTCCAACTTTGTGACTGATAGCTTCTCTTGCAAAAGGACGGCAATTGAGCGTACACTTGAGGATCCAACTAGCATCCTTCTTGAGGCTAAGAGTCCAAATAGAGCTCTCTTTATGTAGTTTGCATGAAACCATCTGCTCCAGAGGGTGTCTTGATAAGCATAGATTCTCCAAAACATTTTGAGCATAAAAGTAAGGTTCATGTCTTTAATGAAATTTTTTATTGTGGAGAAAGATCCTTTTACTCAACTATCCCTTCTAGTGCTTGGAGCTTTAAGAATTGTGTCACTTATTCAAGTTTAGTCGAGCTCAAATCAATTGGGCCTTATTTTACATCGACCAACCGCAACACTCATGGAAATCTCATTACTTGCAAATTGGATAGAGCCTTGGTCAAACTCTACTTAGATGGAATGTGTTGAAGATTCTCATCCTATTATTGGCCAACCAAGTGCCTCGGACCATTGCCCAATTATTGCACATACTCATAAGGCAAGGCATTCTTCTCCTAAACTTTTCAAGTTCTACAGTGCTTGGACCTCTCATGGTTTATTTTTGCAAATTATTCATGAGTAATGGGGTGCCTAAGTTTTTAGGACCCTAATGTTCATTCTTTATCAAAAACAAAAGTTGCTCAAAAAAGCTTTAAAAGAATTTGACAAGAAGCATTTCTCTTGCATTTCCCCTCAACTTAATGAGCTTAGAAATTCTCTTTAGATTGGTCAAGATAACATGCTCAATGGTTGTCTCAATAATGATATTCTACTTAAGGAGAAAGAGCTTGTGGTGAATATTGAAGAGCTTGAAGTCACATTCAAGAAGATGCTTCACCAAAAAGTTAGGATTCAATGGATGAAGGAGGGTGATGCAAATACAAAATACTTTCACAACATTATCAAGGAGAGAAAACGTAAGAACACCATCCATGCCATCAATAATGAAAATGGGTTTCTTATCACATCAATTGATGGGATTAAAGCAGAGTTCCTCAAGGTTTTCAAGAAACTTATTGGCACTCCTTCTCAATCTAATGCAAATGTGGACATCATCAAGGAGATTCTTGGCAAGAAAATTGATGATGATTGCATCAACAAATTGGCCACCCCTATTACCTCCGAAGAGATCATAGAAACTCTTTTTTCTCTTAATTTAAACTCAAGTTAGATTATCAAGAAACTCCTCAAGTGCCGAACTTCTATTAGAAACCATATTGTGCACTCTCTTGGAGATAAAAGAAACACACACTTTTGGCTTGATAAACGGCACGAAAATGGAATTCTTCTTGAACATTGGAGCAACAATTGTAATCATCCACCTCTACATGCAAAGGTAAGAGATCTCTTTGATGTGTTTGTTTTGTGTGTTTATGTATTGAAAGTATATACTTGTTTTGAGCTTCACTTGGTGTATTAGTATAGCATTTAGGTCATACTTGTGCATATTAGAGTTTACATGTTCATAGTTGAAGTTAAGACTTAAATGCTACACTAATGCGCATTTATTGCTTGTTTTATGTGTGATTTGGAGAGATAACTAAAGCTTGATTGAGGGTGATTGGTTTGTGGAACAAAGCCAAGGGTGTTTTGGACATAAAGGAATGAAGAAAAGTGCATTTGGAAGTGGCCGAGGGAAAGAAGGAGCAATCGAGACGAAACCGAACGCAACGTGAGCCAAATTCGGAGCTTGCAACCTAAAAAGAACATGGAAAAATTTTGGACATGTTTTAGGTTGCAAAGGATGGTTTGGGAGATCGCCACAATGATATGAAGCCATGAAAAAAAAATAGTGCGCGAATCGGAGCCAAAACGAGGAAGATATGGACATTTTACTGTCAAGACCGGTTGACCTCCTGTCAAGACCGGTCGACCAGTTGAGCTCATCTTGCCGGATCAGACTCTAGGCCAATTTTAGCCAGATCACTTAGCCCCAAAGCTGGACGACCGGTTAGGCCCCTGGCTGGATGCACTGAAAGTTCTATTTAAGCCACTTTTCAGCCTTTTTGAAGAAGAACAACACCCAAATCAAACACCCATTTCCCAAAACCCAAAATCCACCAAAAATCACCTCACACACTCATTTCTAGACATATTTAACACTTGGAATCAAGGATCCAAGAGGATCAAATAGTAGGATTTGGGGTATAGCTCATGGATTGTAAAGCTTGGCTATGGATAGAAAGGTATCTCTCTTTTATCCTAAGTCTAATTATGTTTGATTAGAGCTATGTAGGGTGATATTTATGGATTGAATACTACTTTTTATTAATGGTAACTTGATGGATTTATGTATATATGCTTTATGCTTAGGGCTTCAAAGGCTATTTTACATACATGTCTATGTGTTTGTTGAAATGCCTCAATCATGTAGCATATGTATATTAAAGTCTATTATGCTATTAACCATCTCTAAATCGTTATGATAGCATGTCTATGTGTTTGTGTGATGATTACATGAAATGGGTATGTTTATATGCATGTCTATTTGTGTGTTTACATACTTAATAGCATGAATAGCTTCTATTGCATACATGTCGGGTACTATAGCTTAAATTGGTGTAATCTAAGCATGTCTATGTGTTTAGTAGTAGAATATTCCAGAGTATTCTCAAATTCCATGGCCTAGATGTGTTTTCTTTGCACTTAAATGTTAATACCCGATATTGTGATGCGATCGATGGTACAAAACTTGTAACTAGCCTAGGTCGAGTCCCCTTTTGGCTTTAAATCTAGCCAATAGGAGTCCAGATGGGTTTAGTTGACGTTAGTTCACTTAGGAAGGCTAGCTAGTCCGCCCTAACACCCTAGGTTCATATGGACTAAACCGTAGCTCTGAAACAGTAACAATGAAAATGGCCCCCTCCTTAGTGAGATTATATGAGCAAATGCCGGAACCAAAATATGTTATTGCTATGGGAGCGTGTACAATTACAGGGGGGATGTTCAGTACCAATTCTTATAGTACTGTTCGGGGGTTCGATAAGCTAATTCCTATAGCTGTCTATTTGCTTGGCTGTCCACCTAAACCGGAAGTAGTTATAGATGCTATAACAAAACTTCGTAAGAAAATATCTCGAGAAATCTATGAAGATAGAATTAGGTAAAGCTTAGGGACGGACTCGCACCAAGTCCTAGGGCCAAATTGGGGAACTAATTAGAGGACTAACTGTTTGGGTTAGATCGATCTACACTCACCTAGAATCTTATTGGCTAGCCCTAATTCCTAAGTCATAAAGACTACGCCGTATTGCTAGGCATCGCCACCTAGGGACGAACCCGCACTAAGGCTTAGGGTACCAATTAGAAGGCTATTTATAGGTCTAGATTAGAGCACTTATTATAATCCATCAAGCAACCCTAGAAAGATGTAGTAATCACCATAAACAAGACGTAATCACCTTAGTCTCCCATTTTCGACGTTTGAATCCCCTTAAATCACTTGATTCCCCCTTCACACACATACATCTTTTATTTCCTTGTCCTTAGTTTAGCTTTACTTTTTCGAGCTCCCTTTAAACCAAAAATCCCCAAAAACAGTGTAGTTTAGGTTCCAACACGTAGCTCTTTAGGACTCGCTTAGCTTAGAACACTACTCACGTTAGGCCTCCCTATGGATTCGACCCCGCACTCGCACACACTGTGTTACATGCAACCCATGCGCTTGCAGGCTATTCAGGCTTGTGCTACTCAAATAGCATATCACTCTTCTCCAATGGTTCTTGGAATTGGCCTATACAACTTTTACATATCCCCACCCCAAACTTTGCCCTCATTTAGCACACCTTGAATCCTTTCTTTTGGGGTCTTTCCAAGAATGGAAAATTCTCTTTCAAACACACTTAGGAGCATTTACATAGAAGAAGAAGTAAAATTGAATGGCACAATATCATTTGGTACAAAAATCACACGCTACGGCATGCTTCATCACTTGGCTTGCAACGCATGATCGTGTCACCACAAAATTCTGAATGCTTACTTAGGGAATGGAAATTAATACAAATTGCATCTTTTCTAATTTTGCTTGTGAGACAAAGGATTTGGCAAAAAGGTTAACATGTATCAAGGATCCATCACTTTCATGGGATGAGGTCATTACCTTTTTCACTCTACATGCCCTTGAAGACAACCTCAAAGCAACAATCATCAAACATCTCTTAGGAGCAATAGTCTATTTTATTTGGCTGCAAAGAAACAATCGAGAATTCAGCAAAGGAGCAAAAACGGAGGAGCAAATTTTCTCATCCATGTTCAACCATGTATGACTTAAATGTTCAATTGGAAAGCATTTCACTTCTTCTTGTATCAATAAGACTATTTGTAAACATTGGGGATTGAGGCTATGTTGAATTAGATTCCCCCCACTTTTGTACATCCTTTGACTCTTTTTGTACATATTTTTCATTTGATACATCACTTTTCACGCAAAAAAAAAGTCTGGGCTCAGATGGTTTCACTTCACACTTTTACAAGGAAGCTTGAATCACTGTGGGGGCAGATTTTATTTTATTTTATTTGCTAATTAAGTGAGTGGTTTCATTAAAAGAAAATATGTACAAGTACAAATATCAAATCATAAAATGTGTGAAGCACTATACGAGGATATCATCTAGTCTCCACAATTTACATAAGGCAATATTCAAATAGTTCGAAGAAAATTTTCTACCAAAAGAAAGATGAATTCTAACATCATTAAAAAGAGCAAATATGATAGATTAAAATAACATCATTAAAAATTTTCAAACCAAATGTGATAGATGGATGCTCCAAGTAGATGCTTCAAGATGATGGGCTTTAAGTGTTTTTGAAGAGCAAAACGATGTAAGATAAGCAACAATATCATCCCAATGAATCAAATTTTCTAGCATATGAGTAAGTGAAAGTACATGCCTCTATATTCTACGAGTGAAACTATACTCAAAGAAGAGGTGATCCTTTGTTTCACATCCCATATGGCAAAAGACAAAAAGAGGATTAACATTCAACCCCTAACTCAACGCTCTAAATTGTGTAGAGAGGCAGTCTTAAAAAGCAAGCCAACAAAGAAAACCATGCCTAGGATTAAATCCTTTATGCCAAACCAAATGATGCCAACTAATGGTTTGACCTTTCTTTTGAATATGCTCCCACGTTATTTGAAAGGAAATTCTCCATTAGTTGAAGGCAACCAATTAAAAGAATCTTGTACATTTTCATCAAGTTTGATATGTGGAATTTGAGTATGAGAGAGATGAATAGGCCAATTCCAATGTCTATGGCTGGAATCACGTGTGTTAATGGGCTAATTTCTAGCTAGCAACAACCATACTTTATCATGAGCAAGTAATTCCCAAAAGAGCAAGCTGGTTCATCACGAATATCCAATGGAAAACAACATGATGTCGCTTCCTCACAAGAAAGAGATAGAGTTGTACTTTTTTGATAAGCTCTCGACATAGTGTTGGTTTGGCCAATAAGTAGACTTTCTTGGCTGACAAAATGTCCAACAAATTCTAAGTTGTTGGCAACAACATGCAAAGACACTTTGGGTAAAGGCATAGACCGAGCAAAAGCATTTGCTTCTCTATCTCATGTAAGAACATAACCAGAAGCTGAATTAAAGCCAAAATCACTGGATTTGGTTGGTTGTATTTGAGTTGCCTCAAGATTTTAATCTCCACAACAAGAGAAGGAGATGGAGCTCCATTTTGCATATTTAAAAGAGAAGAAAGTTGAGACTTTGAAGCTGCAACAACCATGGAAGTTTTCTCGTTTAGATTGGGCTATGAAGATTCCAAAGAATAACTTACCAAAGCATCTTTCGTTCTGCATTTAGCTCTTCAACTAAGGCTTTTAACCAACTCCTTTTTAAAAATGCTGTACTTCTCCTCTAAAAAGTTTCCAAGACCAACTCGCGAGGATGAAGCTACAAGTTCTTTTTTCTGCTTCATCAATTTTCTTGTTAATCAGCCAAGAAGGAGAAGAAGAGAAATCATCAAGCTTCGAAGTTGATGGTGAGCTAGAAACGGGCTCCATGTTGTTGATATAGTCAGATTCTTGAAGGGGATGGCCAATGGGAAAACTGTCTTATTGGACAATTTCTTGACATACCCCCACCATTTTTTCTCCTTAGAAATATGGTTGATTCACATTGGAAGCAATTTGGAAAGGTTGAAATTATGTCCTCTGAAAATGGTCCTTTTGTCTTTAAATTTGTATATAAGGAATCATGTGATCATGTAATGAAGCAATTGTGGCGATTGATTAATCACCCTTTTCTTCTTAAGAAATGAGATCCCGAAGTTCAACTTGTTCACTTTAATTGGGATCCTATTGTGGGTCAAATTTTGAAATGTAACATGTTCTCTCATAACTCAAAGAGGCTGGAGTTATATTGCAAGCACAATTGGCATTCCATTACAAATGGATAAACTCACAGAATCCTATATGTTTGTGGGCTTCACTTGTGTTTGTGTGTTTATGGATCTATCTAAGGATTTGCCTAATTTTACTTATGTGAAGCTAAGGAATGATAAGTGGGCTCGGGTTGACATTGAATATGCATGGAAGCCACTTGTTTGTTCTCATTGCAAGATTGTTGGTCACATTACTACTTCTTGCCTTGTTTTGCCCCAAAGTAATCTACCTCCAAATGCTTCTCGAAAGGATGGAGTCAAGAATGATTGGGAGAAGATTTGGACAAAGAAAGTTTGGTAACAAACCACTAAGCCTTTTCAAGATACCTTGGTTGCAAGCTCATATGCCACTCATTCTTCTTGCAAAGAAAATGCAAATGGTCCTCAAGTTACCAATCGGTTTGATGCTCTTGATGGTGATGATGGTGGAAACACAATTGAGGAAATAATGAGAGAAAATGATGTTGACAGAATTCTCTTTGTTAAGGAAGACTTGCCAACTCATAATGATGCTGCCGTGCTTACCCCAGCCAATAATAATGAGACATGCATTGCTCATGTTGAGCCTAAATGTATGATTGATTCCATCCTTAGAGAATATGGTTTTGTTGGAAAGGACGTGGAACATATGGACATTGTTGGTAAGAATGACCAAGGGGAGAAAATGGTTAGAGATCCGCAAGGCTTGGCTAGTCATGTGGGCACTTGATTTGAACTCTGTTTACCTTTGTTTCTTTTGATTTCTTGTTTGTTCAACTTTGTTTTTCCATGTTTTGTTTATTTTCTCTCTCCTTAAGCCTTGTTTTTTGGTTTGAATTGTTGTACCCATAGCTTGAGGGGTTTGGATGGCTTTGTACCAAATTTGGTCTTAATAAATTCTTACTTAACTCACAAAAAAAACACCTTAGCAAGAAGGGGAGGATTGGGGAGACCATTGCTCTAATGAATCAAGAGAGAGTTCCCTCCAAATGCCAATTGTCAATCCAAAAGAATGTATTTGAGCCATTCCCCAACTTATGTTGAATAAATTTCCTTGCTTCCTCTCAGTAATGGAAAAGAGATTTAATAATCTAGCCTACATCATTTAGAATTTGCATGATCCAAATGAGTTGTTTTTTTTGTAATTTGTGTGCATCCATTTACTCCAAAGAATGCCTTTTGCTACATACATTCTCCAAAAAGTTTTAAGTAAAAAGGTATCATTGATCTCTCTAATCTTCCTTATGCCAAGTCCTCCTTCATTGAGAGGTAAGCAAAAATCTTTCTAAGCAACTTTAGGCCTCATACCTCTCTAAAGAAAAGCTTTAAACTTAGATTCAATGGCTGCCAATGTGCCTTTCAAAAGGAGGATAGCACTTGCCCAAAAATAACAAATTTGTGTAAGAGTGGACTTGATAAGAACAAGCCTTCCTATTAAAGCAAGAGAAAGCTTCTCTCTCTAGCTAATGTTCTCTCACTTCTCTTTACAATCCACCAACATTGACCACAACATAAAATGGGCAAAAAGAAAAGATCAAGTGCTTAAAAAACACGTAAGAGTGCAAGATTGGCCTCAAAATTTGAAGTTCAAAACTTTGAAAAAGATGAAGAATACTCATCCGACACCTTATTGGAAATAAAATCAGTTTGTGATGTTATCGACTACTCTCGATCAAGCTTGGGCAAGAACTCTTCTCCTACCTTGGCTAGAATTTCTCCTTCCTAGAGCATTCAAAAACTAGAGCACAATCTTAATGAAGCAAAGAAACATCTCGTGCAAAGCCTTGCTAGAAAGGGTGCTTTGCCTTCTAAGTCTTATGCAAGTGAAAGCTCTACATTCTTGAGCAATAAGGCTGATTCCATGGCTGCCATGACTGATCTTTATCTCCCTAGAAGCAAACTGATTTGTTGCAATATAATGATGGAAATGCAGGCCTTGTTATCCCTCTTCTCCATCATCTCGCGAACTTGCTTGTCATGGGGAATAAGTAAAAATGCTAAGGAGTTTTGCGATGAAAATACTAAAATACCAAATTTGGAGCTGAGGCATAATAGAGAAAAGGCAAGGCATATTGGTGTGCATTTTGATTTTCATGAAGCAAAGAATAACATCGATGCCTCTTTCAAGTAATCCTAATGCCATTTCGTTGTTGATTCCCTTGAAAATGGTCTTCATTTCTTGAGTAGGCATATTGAAGAAGATAGGTTATTGTCCGGCAGTCAAAAGCAAATACACGATGATTAATATTTGCCTTGCAACCTAAAGTCAACTTCGGCAGGTCCTTTTGTTGGCTGCAGCAAAAAAATTGGTGGCCAAACTAAAGAATTTTCGGCAATTCATGTTCTCACCTCTGATTTGCGCAGACCCCATGGTATTACAAATTTGAATCCTTTGCAAAATGGTCCAAAACTCCCTCCGCTCACTTCAGAAAACTCACATACTGCCTCTTTTCACTTTGCATGTGGTGCTAAACACCAAAATTCAATTTTTCCACCACTTTCTTGGTCAAATCATTGTCAGCAAAATAAGAAGTCTTATGCAAGCTCTCTTGCTGTTGTGGAAGCCACGCCTTGTGCCAACTTAGCACCATTTTCTACCAAGCATTTTTTTAATAGTAATGGATAGAATGATACTCATTCTTTGATGAATGAAGAACATTTCCCTTGTCTTCAAAATGCATATTCTAGTAATCCAAGTGCACGACTTTGTTCTCAAATTTCTGGGCAGCACGTTAATTTTCTTTTAAGCAACCTGCTCACTCTCCTCCACATTTGAAATCTAATCAAGCAAGAGATAAGAATTATCATTACCCCTCTCAAGGGAACATGCAAAAACTAGCTCTGAACTTTGACGAGAATTGGAAACAAAAGTGCTTAGGTAATATCCTAAACTCATGCAAACTTGATTTTCATGATCCCTATGTTGATAATGGTTTTGTTGGTGCTACTCCACCTTGTGATGTCTTTGAGAAAGGAGATGAACATTGGAGAAATTTTTTGATTGGTCAATTCATTTGAAACTATTCTCCTTTCTTCCTTATTCGTAAAATGGGTGATTTGCATTGGAGAACTTTTGGCAAAGCTGATATTAAAACAGCGGAGAATGGTCTTTTTGTCTTCAAATTTGAGAATGATGAATATTGTGATCTTGTTATGGAACAAATGTGGCATGTAAATTGATGTACGTCTCTCAAGTGCAAGATTTAAAGACCCTCGAGCACATGGATCAATGCAATGTAGTGTGTGAGAGAACGAGTGTTGAACCACAGGGAGGCTTTATTGTGAGATGGATTCTACGTGTGTGTTACAAAGTGTGTCAAAAAAAAAAAGAAACATAAACTATCTATTTTTGGGATTTTGGATTTTGAATGGTCGGGAGCTCTAACTAAAACAAATTAAACTAAACTATGGGAATGGAAAGTAGAGACAAGCTATCTAGAGAGAACTAACAAATGGAAAGGATTAGGTTGACATCTACTTGTTAATGCGTGATCTTAGATTCCAATACTATGGGATTACATGGAATGGCTTAATCATCAATTGCCCTTTTATTAGGTTGCTTAGTTAATGTCTTAATTTCTCCCTAGGACTCGGTACGGGTTCGTCCCTATGCGGTGCCTCCTAGAGCTACGGTATGGTCCTTATGACCAAGGGCTTTAAGAGTAACTAACTAGCTTCCTAGGTGACCTAGAACAAACCTACCCTAGTACCTAAATCATTGGCTGGATTTAAAGCCAAGACCTAGCGTCGCTAGAGTTGACTAAATCTATCCGGAAACCTATTAGCCAGATTTAAAGCCAAAGGAGACTCGATTTAGACTAGCCTTTAATTATGCCTCATCATTCTAGGGTCATAATAGCGGGATTTGACCTATTAACACATTCATACATATTCTAAGCTAAGGTGCTCACAAATAAAAGGACCTATTCGACTACCAAACATCGTCATGCTCGGATTACACCATTAAAAGCACTTTTGAACCAATATGTATGCAATATTGAGGTCATATTTACTACTAGGCATGCAAACATACACATGGATATGAATAGAAGCAATACCCACTTCATAAGATCTACACATAAATACATAGACGTGATTATAGAATGGATTAGAGGTGTTTAGTAGCAAATAGACTTCAATTTATACATATGCAACTCTCATAGGCATATTTCAAACACATAGACATGTATTGAGTAATAGCCATTGAAACAAGAAGAACATAGCATATGTATATACATTAAGCCATTGAATCCCATAATATAGAAGCATAGAATCAACCCATTACACAAGTGCCATAACCCTGAACAAATTTACTCAAACATAATTTAATGGAGGATGAAAGAGAGAATAGAAAACTCCCATTCCATCCTAGCAATTCTTGTACAAATTCCTTGAGTAGCCTTTGTTTCAAGTGTTTGAATCCTCCAAATGAGCTTAAAACTAGGTGAAAAGTGTGTGAATGTGTGTATGTCAGATGTTGGTGAAAAAGGAATTAGGGTTTGGGAGATGGGTGTGAAAGAATATGACTTAAGTTTTAATTACAAAATGACCAAAAGCGAGTTTATATAGCTAATTTCTGCGACCACCGGAGCATCGGTACCAAAGGGTTTCTATTTCGGTAGCAGAAGCTTGCTCTCTATTTTTGGCGGAATAGTGAATTGGTGCACCGGTACCAAAGGCCATCTATTCCGGTAGTATAAGTATACTTTCTGTTTTTGGAGGAATAGTGAGCCGGTACACCGGTACTTCGAAGCCAGTGTTTCGGTAGTGTCACTTTGCTCTGTTTTGCCTTTGTTTTAGCTCCGTTTTGCTTCCAATTGTCTTGACCTTTGTTCGGAAGCCTCCAAACTTGATTTTCTTTCGCTTTTCATCTTTAATTATGCTTCCAATCCTTGCTCAAACCATCTCCATCTTTGTTGATCTTCAAACAATCCTCAATCTCACCTATAACATCCAAAAGAAGGCATTAATGTAGCATTTACCCTTTAAACTCAACTATGTACAGTTGTATACACTTAAGCCCATACCTAGCACAAGTACTACATTAAAGCAACTATTAAGCTCAATACACCTCCAAAATATAGACAAATAACAATTCAAACACAAAGAAAAACATAACACATCAACACCCTCAAACCTTCTCCTTGCTTGTCCCCAAGCAACTCTAATCTTAAGTTTATTTCTAAAGCTGATGCAATGGATTGCCTAAAGGATTGACTCGCTATCAAGGTTAGTCTAAGAAGCATGAAGGGGGCGTTCCTATTGTGGAGAGATCCCCAAATCTCTTTGGATCCTCCCTCTACTCATAAAGGGTCTCGTTCCTCGTACGAATTTCTCAAGTAGCCAATCCACCACAAGCCAAGGATTTTTACTCATGCACTTGGGATGTTTATATTTCATGCTTGCTCAACTAATATGGCCTCCCTAACATGTACCAAGCCTTAAAGGCAAGAAGAGAGAATATACAAACACAATGGCTTATAAAAAGCCTTATTCACATATTTACAAAGATGATAACTTGTGCTAAGTTGACATTGTGTCACTTATGCACTTATTCACAAAACTTTTTGGTGCCTTTGGCTTTCTTTTCTTTTTCACTTTTTTTATACATTTTTGCACCTTTTTGTGTTTTTCAAATTTTGTTTTGGATTTTTCTTGCTTTGTATTGTATTCGCAAAAGAAAAGAAAAAAAAAAGGGTTTGGCACATCAAAAAGGACCAATCAAGGAAAGGGGTACTCACATCAACAAACTTTTTCCAACACTCTTTTCTACCAAGCTATAGGGTGGCCACATGAGTTCTTCTTAAAGGTCCTCACTCCCCACAACTTTGAAGGGCATCCCCTCCAATCTAAGCTCTTCCAACTCCGCTAGGTCTAGCTTTCTTTTATCACCTGCTCTTGCTAAATCAAAATTTAGGGCCTTGATTGCCCAATAAGCCCTATGCTCAAGTTCTACTAGCAAGTGACAAGCTTTCCCATAAACCAATCTATATAGAGACATATTAGTAGGACTCTTAAAGGTGGTATGGTAGGCCCACAAAGCATCATTTAGCCTAATAGACCAATCTCTTCTATCAGGCTGAACTGTCTTCTCTAAAATATGCTTGATCTCCTTATTGGACACCTCTGCTTGTCTACTAGTTTGCGGGTGATATGGAGTAGCTACCTTGTGGGTGACCGAATATTTTCTCAATAAGGCCTCTAAAGTCCTATGGCAAAAATGCAAACCTCTATCACTAATTAAGACCCTAGGGACTCTAAATCCAGAGAAAATGTTCTCCTTAATAAACTTAACCACTACCTTATGGTCATTAGTGAGTGTGGGAATTGCTTCAACCTATTTGGACACATAATCAATGGCTACTAAGATGTATTGTTACCCAAAGGAAGGTGGAAATGGACCCAAGAAATCTATATCCTAAACATCAAACAACTCAATTGGAGAATAGGGGATAAAGGCATCATATTTCTCTTAGATATAGACCCATATTGTTGACATCTAAAACACTTTTTACAATAGTCTTGGGCATCCCTACAGAGAGTGGGCCAAAATAATCCACATTGCAAGACTTTTGCAGCGGTCTTCTTCCCATTAAAATGACCCCCACACCTCTCATCATGACACATGCTTAAAACATTCTCAAATTCGTCCTCTGGCACACACCGGCGAATCATTTGATCTGCACACACTTAAAAAGATTGGGATCCTCCCGAAAGAAATGCCTAACTTGTGCTAGAAATCTATCTTTTTCCTATTCTCCCAATGGGAAGGAAAATTCCCTGTGGCAAGATAATTAACAATATGAGAAAACCAAGGAGTGTGATGAGAGATGGCAAACAATTGTTCATCAAGAAATGAATCATGAAAAGGGGATAGATCACTAGAAGACTCGCTAATAAGACGAGAAAGATGATTTGCAACTAAATTTTCTCTACCCTTTTTATCCTGGATCTCAACATCGAACTCTAGGAGAAGGAGCAACCACCTAATCAAGTGGGGCTTAGATTCTTTCTTTGCTAACAAATACCTCAACGTAGCATGATCGGTGTATACAATCACCTTAGACCCTAGGATGTATGACCTAAACTTGTCAAGGGAGAGGACTATTGCTAGAAGGTCTTTTTCCATGGTGGTATAGTTCTTTTGGGCTTCATCAAGAGTCTTGCTAGCATAGTACACAACATGGGGCAACTTATCCTTTCTTTGACCTAAAACAACTCCTATTGCATAATCAAATGCATCACACATAACCTCAAATGGGAGATTGTAGTTAGGTGGCTGGATAATTGGGGATGGAGACAATAAGGATTTAAGCCTATTGAAAGCCCTAACACACTCATCATTAAAGTCAAAATGGACCTCTTGTGCTAAGAGCCTAGACAAGAGACGTGTAATGTGAGTAAATTCCTTAATGAATCTACAGTAGAAACCTGTATGCCCGTGAAAAGATCTAACATCCTTGACACACTTAGAAATGGGCAACTTCTCAATCAATTCTACCTTAGCTGGTTGAACTTGAGTACCACTAGATGAAACTATATGACCCAACACTATCTCTCGTTGCACCATGAAGTAGGGTTTCTCCCAACTCAACACTAGATTCTTCTCCACACATTGGTCTAAGACTAAAGAGAGTGACTCAAGCACTCATCAAAACTATCGCCAAAGACTGAGAAGTCTTCCATGAAAATCTCTAAATGCTTCTTTATCATGTCACTAAAAATGGCCATCATATACCTCCAAAATGTCACTGGGGCATTACATAGACCGAAAGGCATCCTTCTTTAGGCAAAAGTGCCATAGGGACAAGTAAAGGTGGTCTTCTTTTGGTCCTCGGGAAACACGAGGATCTGATTATAACCCGAATAGCCGTCTAGAAAACAATATTAGCTATGTCCAGCTACTGTATCTGAGATCTGATCTAGAAAAGGCAATGGGAAACGATCCTTCATAGTTTTAGAGTTGAGCTTTCTATAATCAATACAAACTCTTCAACTCGTGGGAGTACGTGTAGGGATAAGCTCTCCTCTTTCATTCTCCACAACCGTGATCCCAGACTTCTTAGGGACGACTTGAATCGGGATAACCCACTCATTATCGTAGATCAGATAAATGATGCTTGCATCTAAAAGCTTAATGATCTCTTTCTTAACCACTTCACTCATGTGTAGGTTTAGCCTCTTTTGTATCTCCCTCGAAGGAATGGCTCCATCTTCAAGGGATGCATGCAAACCGAAGGATCAATACCTCTCAAATCATAAATTTTCCACCCTATAGCCTTCCTATGTTTCCTAAGAACCTCCAAGAGACGCTCCTCATGCTCACTAGAAAGATTGAAAGCTACAATGACCGGAATGGTCTCACTAGGGCCTAGAAATGCATACTTCAAATGATTGGGAAGGGGTTTGAGCCCTAAAGAAGTTCTAGGCTCAACCAAGGAGGACTCAACCTCAACATCATCAATGGGGATGTCACTAGAATTAAGACTAAAATGATTAACCTCAAGTGACTTATCAATCAAAGAACTCTTAACTATAGAGGGTAGAGGCTATACACTTTTGCTCTAAGGTGTCTAAATCAAAACTAGTCAACAATTCCTCAAATTTCCTCAATTCTTCTCCATCGGTCATAGTCTTCTCTACAAGGTCCTCGACACAAGAATCAATCACTTCAACTCTAAAGTAGTCTTCTCCAACCTCTCCTCCTATACTAGCCCTATTCTCCACCTCAGCAACCTTCATGGTGGACCTTAAATTCCCAAATTTCATCTCTAATAACCCTAACCTACAATGGATAATGGCATCTGCGATGGCAAGGAAAGGGCGACCTAGAAGAAAGGGTGTAGAATGTTTAGAGTCATGCCCCGAATCCATATCTCACACTATAAAGTCAACAAGGTGCCCAAACTCACCTACCTGGACCATAACATCGTCTATCACACCCCTAGGTCTACGCTCGGACCTATCAACTAGCTGAAGAGTAACATGTGTAGAAGGTAACTCACCTAAACCTAGCTGCTAATAGACGGAGTAGGGAATGAGATGCACACTAGATCCTAAATCTAGCAAGGCATGATCAATCTGAGTTTCACAAATCCTATAAGGAATAGTGAAGGCTTCGGGGTCACTCATCTTAGGTGTAAGGCCCGAAGTACAAATACTACTTACCTTTTTCGTAAGCCTCACCTACTTAGGAATGTTCAATGACCTACGTTTCCTTGTACAAAGATCATTAAAGAACTTAGAATAGGAGGGGATGGAAAGGATTACATCTATCAAAGAAAGATTGACCTTAAGGTCCTTAAGATGCTCTAAAACCTTGAAAAACCTAGAATCCTTACTAGGTGTAGGCTTCTCTAAGGCGGATAGAAAAGGAACTCTTTGCTCAACACCTCTAGACACATGGGAATCATCAATGGGCTTCTTTCCTTCCCAATATGGGCGGGAAGTACTACTCTCTCCATGGTCTCTAATGGGCTCATCTCTCTCACAGGAACCTCTCTAGAATTTCCCTCAATAGGGCTACTATCTCTAGAATCAGAAGGACCACTAGGTGCAGGCACTGCAAAGTCAACTCCTACCCTATTATCAGTTACCCTACCGTTCCTAAAAGTGGTGACGGCCTTGGCCTGGGCTTGAGGGGGATAAGCGGTATCGGTGGAGGAATAGGACTGGACTTTAGGGTTCATCTCCGATTGAGAAGCTAACTTCCTAGGATCTCTAGCATTCAATTGACTAGTAATCTTTCCTGATTATGCCTCAAACCTCGCCATTTACTGCCTATTTTTTGCCAATTTCTGTTGCTGGTTCTGAATGAACTGCATTATCTTCATCATGTCATTACTAGAAGTTTAGCTACTAGAGGGAGCAAGTAAAGCCTAAGGTTGAGGAGCACTAGTGAGACAGGGCTGATTAACATAATAGAAACCTAGGGAATATTGAGCATGGGGTCGCTGCGGAGGTGGAACCTGAGGATATGAACTAGACTCATGTTGACCTTGTCTTCAAGAAAATTTTAGGTTGTCTCTTCAACCCGGATTGTATGTATTCGAGTATAGGTTTTACTTACGAGAATAACCTTGAGTAGCACACACTTTCTTTTTCATGAATTCAAGAAATTAAGATGCTAAAGGGCAAGCTATGGTCTCATGAGATGACTCGGAATGTAATGCACAAATTTCAACTAAAGTGGCGAAGAAAGAACCTATGGAACTAGGCTTATAACAATGAGATGAAAGAGATAATGAGATGAATTGATCTAACTTATTTGTCAAAGCCTCAACCTTAGAGGGTAAATCTAAAAAAACTCTAACATCACTAACACTTCTCTTGTTACCTCCCCGACTAGACCTTTCCATGGCAAAATTTTGAAAAGAATTTTCAGCCATCATTTCTATTGTCTCCCATGCCTCAGTCAGTCTCAAAAGATAGAAGCCACTACCGGAGATGGCATTGACCATCATCCTATTTTGTTCATTTAAGCCTTGAAAGAAGTATTGCATTAGGTCATGATTGCCATACCTGTGGTTTGGGCATTGTCTAACAAGATCCTTGAATCTCTCCTAAGCCTCATAAAAGGATTCTGGATTATGTTGAGAGACAGTCATAATAGCTGTCCTAAGGTCAGCCGTCTTGGCCATGGGATAAAATTTTTGAAAGAACTTAGATTGAAGCTCAGCCCATGTAGTAATGCAACCATTAGGTAAAGAATGCAAGCAAGTCCTAGCTTTGTCCTTAAGAGAGAAAGGAAAAAATCTTAGACGTATGACCTCTTGGGAGACATTGGGGACATGGAGAGTAGAACTTATCTCAACAAAATCAATGATATTATCTAGAGGACTCTTATTGCTTCTCCCATAGAAGGAAGGAAGCATGGCCAACATATTAGGCTTAATTAAAGATAAACAAGGATCAAAACAAGATAATATAAACAATAAACAAGATAAACAAAAGCTAAACAAACTATAAAGGAAAAGCAAGAAAATAAGAAAAGCAACTACCAAAACACATAAACAAAGAATGCAAACCATCGTGCCTCCCCGGCAACGGCGCCAAGAACTTGATGTATGTTTATTGAGTGCAAGCTCTAAAGACCCTAAGCGCACGGATCGATGTAGTGTAGTGTGTACGAGAACGGGTGTCGAACGACAGAGAGGCTATGTTGTGAGATGGATTCTATGTGTGTGTCATAGAGTGTGCCAAAAAAAAAACAGAAACCTAAACTATCTATTTTTGGGATTTTGGATTTTGAATGGTCGGGAGCTCTAACTAAAACAAATTAAATTAAACTATGGGAATGGAAAGTAGAGGCAAGCTATCTAGAGAGAACTAACAAATGGAAAGGATTAGGGTGACATCTACTTGTTAATGGGTGATCTTAGATTCCAATACTATGGGATTACATGGAATGACTTAATCCTCAATTGCTCTTTTACTAGGTTGCTTAGTTAATGTCTTAATTTCTCCCTAGGATTTGGTACTGGTCCATTCCTAGGCGGCGCCTCCTACAGCTATGACATGGTCCTTATGACCTAGGGCCTTAAGAGTAACTAATTAGCTTTCTAGGTGACCTAGAATAAACCTACCTTAGTACCTAAATCATTGGCTAGATTTAAAGCCAAGACCTAGTGTTGCTAGAGTCGACTAAATCTACCCGGAGACCTATTAGCTGGATTTAAAGCCAAAAGAGACTCGATTTAGACTAGTCTTTAACTATGCTTCGTCATTCTAGGGTCACAATAGCAGGATTTGACCTATTAATTCATTCATACAAGTTCGAAGCCAAGGTGATCGCGAATAAAAGGACCTATTCGACTGCCAAACATCGTCATGCTCGAATTACACCATTAAAAGCACTTTTGAACCAACATGTATGTAATATTAAGGTCATATTTACTACAAGGCATACAAACATACACATGGACATGAATATAAACAATACCTACTTCATAAGATCCACACAGAAACTCATAGACATGATTATAGAATGGATTAGAGGTGTTTAGTAGCAAATAGACTTTAATTTATGCATATGCAACTCTCATAGGCATATTATCAAACACCTAGACATGTATTGAGTAATAGCCATTGAAACAAGAAGAATATAGAATATGTATATACATTAAGTTATTGAATCCCATAATATAGAAGCATAGAATCAACCCATTACACAAGTGTCATCACCTTAAACAAATCTACTCAAACATAATTGATAGAGTTTATAGAAATAGAGAGAGAGAGAGAGAGAGAGAGAGAGATGAGAGAATTGTTGTTATTTTAGTGTATTGAATATTCTGTTTGTTACAGGTATTTATACACGATACAAGCAGAGTGATAGAATCTTGTAACTACCTAACTAATCATGTACAGCTGGCACAGTTGGCATTCTTCTAACTCTATACACACTATTGTAGTACATTTCTGTACAACTAGTAATTACATAGCTCTTAGGCAGTGTACTCTATTATCCCCCCTCAAGCTGATGGTGGACTGCCAATGGAAGCTTGTTCTTGAGATAGTAGAACTGAAAGCTAGGTAATGATTTTGTGAAGAAGTTTGCCAACTGTTCTGCTGAAGCAAGATATATGATCTGTACTCTTTTAGCTAGTACCAGTTCCCTAACATAATGGTAGTCCAATTCTATGTGTTTTGTTCTACTGTGAAAAAATGGATTTGAAGCTAGTGCAAGAGCTGAGACATTGTCACAACATAGATCAACCAAATGAGCTCAACTGATGTTTGAGTCATAGCTCTGTATTCCTTGAGAGCTTCTAGACACTGTTGGCTATTTCTTTGAGCACCAAGAAAGTAAGTTTGCTCCAAGAAATACACAAAATCCTATTATAGATCTCCTATCAGTGACATTTGATGCCCAATCATTATCTGAAAACCCATGCAAGGTAAGAGCACCAGGCCTGAAGAGAAGACCTTGAGCCAGAGTCCCTTTGATGTATCTGAGAGTCCTTTTTAAGAGGCTGCAGTCATCTTCTATAGGAGAATGCATCCCTTGAGAGATAAGACTAATAGCAAATTGACTATCTAGCCTAGTCATGGTAAGGTACTGAAGAGCTCCAACTAAGCTTCTAAAATGTGTTGGATTAGAAAGTGGAGTTGATGTAGTGGTCTTGGAAATAGACTGATGAGAAGCAAGTGGAGTAGTAGTAGATTTGCAGTTAATCATGCCTGCTTTCTCCAATATTTCTTTAGCATACTTGGTTTGACAAAGTAAGAGACCATCAGAGCACTCTTGGACTTTTATGCCCAGAAAATATGAAAGTTTGCCAAGGTATTTCATGGCAAAATGCGAATTATTTTCATGAATAAAAGACTGAATTGCTATTTCTGAACTTCCAATGAGAACAATATCATCAACATAAACTAGTAGAACTAAAATATGAGTAGGTTTATACTTGACAAACAGAGAGTTGTCTGCAGAAGTATTTGAAAACCCTTGGCTCAGCAGAAAGGTAGAGAGTTTGGAAAACCAAAACCTTGGAGCTTGCTTTAGCCCATAAAGGGACTTGTGCAGCTTACAGACATAATCTAATTTAGTTTTGTCCACAAAGCCCTATAGTTGAGTCATGTAGACTATTTCTTCCAAGTTACCATGAAGAAAGCATTTGCCATATCCAATTGATGGAGTATCCATCCAAAATGTAGAGCCATAGAGATAACAATCTTTATAGTTTAGGACTTAACTATAGGACTAAAGGTTTCACCATAATTAATTCCCTGTTCTTGATGAAAACCCTTAGTAACTAACCTTTCTTTATACCTAGAAATAGTACCATTTGCATTTCTTTTGATCCTATAAACCCATTTATAACCAATTGGTTGTCTTCCATCTAGTAAAGGAACCAATGTCCAAGGATTTTGATTTTGCAAGGCAGTAAATTCTTCATTCATAGCCTTACGCCAACAAGGATATTTTGTTGCCTCCTTAAAGGTGATAGGCTCAGTTTATGGTGAGGCTAGTGCTACACTCTGTAGATTGTATAAGGGTGGAGGTAGAGATCCTGTTTTACTCCTTGTGAGCATGGGATGAACATTAACAGGACCCTAATAATTTGGGACAGGCATAGAGGTAGTGAGTGATGGTGAGGATTGAGATTGCATAGTAAGAGAAGAATGTGAGGTAGATGAGGATGACTGAGCCATTTGTGAATTAGAATTTGGGAAATGTGGATCATGTGATTGAGAAGAAGGGACTGAAATGGATTCTGAGAGCACTGGACTTTGAGAACTAGATGAACCTGACTGAGAATGGAATAGATAAGCTTGTGTCAGAGATTGAGCTATGATTGGGAGAGTCTTGTGATGGACCATGACTCAAAAAATTAGGTGGAAATTGAGAAATTATGAGTGTGTCAGAGGCTTGAATAGCAAAGGGAAAGTATTCTCAACAAATTTAACATGCCTGGACAAGTATACTCTATTAGTAACCAAGTCTAGACATTTGTGTCCTTTTGCTATTGAAGAATACCCTAGAAAGACACATGGATGAGACCTATTTTGCAATTTATGAGTGTTGTTTGGCCTGAACCAAGCAAAACATAGGCAACCAAAGACTTTAAAAGCTTTGTAATTAGGTTGTTCTGAATACAAGCATGCATATGGTGATTTATTATTCAAAGTAGGAGTGGGAAGCCTATTAATAAGGTAGTTTGCAGTAGCTAGAGCTTCAAGCCAATATTTTCCTGGGAGGTTACTGTGATTTAGTAATGTAAGAGTTGTTTCAATTAGATGCAAATGTTTTCTTTCAACTTTCCCATTCTGCTCTGGGATATAAGGGAAAGAAATTTGATGTATAGTAGCATGGTTTTGAAGAAAAATGGAAAACTAAGAGTTAATATACACTTTTCCATTATCAATTCTAAATATTTTAATCTGAGTATGAAATTGAGTTTTGACCATGGCATGAAAGCTTTTGTTAGGTGCAAAAGCTTCTGATTTCAACTTTAAAAGATAAATCCAGGAAAACCTTGAATAATCATCTAGAAATATTAAGTAGTATATGTATTGCATTCAAGAGGAAACAGGGGCAGGGCCTCATACATCAGAATGAACTAGTTCAAAAGGAGAACTAGTTTTATTTTCAGAAAGAGTAAATGGCTTTTTATGTGCCTTTGAAATAGAACAATCTATACAATGCTTTGTGCAGTAGCTTATTTGCCTATTTATTGAGCTAGAAATGATGTTGGAAGCAAATCTTAAAGGATGACCTAATCTTAAGTGCCAAATCCTTCCTTGAGAAGAGTCAGAACTGGTGCAGACAAAACGAAAAGCTGTAGATAATGACTGAGTTGAAGTGGACACTGTGGAAGGAATAGGATAAAGGCCATCCTCACAGGGGCCCTGGAACAGCACCAAACTGGATGTGTTGTCTAGAATTTTGACTTCCTTAGCATCAAAGATAGTAGTGCAATTATTTTCATCTGTAAGTTGATAGACTGAAATAAGATTTTTAGATACAGACAGTACATACAGAAGATTAGAAATGTGAAAAGAGGTAATAGGAGTGTGAAGTATACCATGTCCAGTGTTTTGAATGGACAATGTAGCACTATTCCCAACAGCCACTGAGTCATTACCTTTATAAGGCTGAGACTGTTGCAGTTGAGAAATATCATGAGTAACGTGTGTAGAAGCGCTTATGTCAAGATACCAAGTTGATGATGGAGTAGACGAGGTAGTAGTCTGAATGATATAAGCACTTTGAGATGAGGGCTCAGGCTTGACATAAAAATAATTTGTTGTGTCAAGTCTATGCCAACATTGGCGTGCATTATGATTAGGCTTGCCACAAATTTGGCATATCAAAGAAGGAGGATTATTACCAGTGGTTCCAGATGACTGAGCAGATGGATTTTGACCTCTACCTTGACCCTTTTCCTCTGACACCTCTATTAGAATTCCTTCCCCTGCCTCTGTTTCTTGTAGGGTTTGAATTAGTATAAAGAGCACTGTGAGTCTCAGATTCAGGAGAAGTGACAGTTTTCTTAGAGACAGTGAGCTTGTTCTTAAAAGAGAGATTAAGTTCCTCATTAAGTAGAAGATTGGTGAGCATAGTAATCAGAATAGGTATCTCTCACTCAGAGGAAATAAGTGAGTCATAAGCAAGAGAAAGTCCTTTCAAAATATAAAAGATGACTTCCTCTTCCTTCATAGGTTCATCTGTAGAAGAGAGACCATCAGTGACTATTTTGATGTCATCTAGATATTGTTGAATGGTTTTTGTGGCTTTGTAGATATTATGAAGCTTGCGCCTCAGATGATGAATATGTGACCTACTGCCTGACTTGTATCTTTGCTCTAATGTGGTCCAAATCTCTGCTAAAGGAAGTGTTGCTATGTGTGGTAGAATGAAAGGTGTAATAGAAGCATAGAAACTACTTTTTAGGTACTCATCCATAGTGAGCCACTGTGAATGCTCTGGATTAGGAGTAATAGAGCAATCATCAAGCAAAATAAGTGGTCTAGGGCATGGAATTCTCCTTAATACATGATCAATCAGTCGACTAGCACCAAGCAGAGATTGAAATTGAGTTTTTCACATAAAATAATTGGAATTATCCAATTTAATATTCATAACAGCTGGAAATTGTTAAAGAAAAATCTTCAAACCAGAAGATAGAGCATGATCAAATGGAAGAGCCATGAAAAGTTAGACAGAATTTGGAGAAATCCTTACCAGAAGAGCTCATGAGAGAAACTGAGCAAAAACTCACCGGATAATTGTGAATCAAAGCTAAAAAATGGAGAAATTGAACAGAAAAGGATTGCAAAACCCTAATTTTGATCTGGAGAAGAGAAGAGCTTTAGTTGAAGATCCTCTAACATTTTGGTGAAGATCATCATCGCAGAAGTAGCGCAACTATTAGCTCTAGGATCAAGTTATTTCCACGGAGGATTCATGAAGATTTGAAGAAAAAAGAAAATAGCGCCAAAGCCTTCTTAGCTCTGGACACCATGATAAAGTTTACAAAAATAAAGAGAGAGAGAGAGAGAGAGAGAGAGAGAGAAAATGAGAGAATTGTTGTTATTTCAGTGTATTGAATATTCTATTTGTTATAGCTATTTATACACAATACAAGCATAGTGACAAAATCTTGTAACTGCCTAACTAATCATGTACACTAGCACAGCTGGCATTCTTCTAACTCTATGCACACTATAGTAGTACATTCCTGTTCAACTAGTAATTACATAGCTCTTACGCAGTATACTCTATTAATAATATAATACAGGATGAAAGAGAGAATAGAAAACTCCCCTTCCATCATAGCGGTTCTTGTACAAATTCCTTGAGTAGCCTTTGTTCCAAGTGTTTGAATCCTCCAAATGAACTTAAAACTAGGTGAAAATTGTGTGAGTGTTGGAGGTTGGTGAAAGAGGAATTAAGGTTTAGGAGATGGTGTGAAAGAATATGACTTAATTTTTAATTACAAAATGACAAAAATTGGGCTTATATAGCTAATTTCTGCGACTACCAGAGCATCGGTACCAAAGGGTTTCTATTCCGGTAGTAGAAGCTTGCTCTCTGTTTTTTGGTAGAATAGTGAACTGGTGCACTGGTACCAAAGGCCCTCTATTCTGGTAGTAGAAGTGTACTTTCTATTTTTGGTGAAATAGTGAGTTGGTACATCGATACTTTGAAGCCAGTGTTACGGTAGTGTCTCTTTGCTCTATTTTGGCTTTGTTTTAGCTCTGTTTTGCTTCCAATTGTCTTGACCTTTGTTTGTAAGCCTCTAAACTGGATTTTCTTCCACTTTTCATCTTCAATTATGCTTCAAATCCTTGCTCAAACCATCTCCATCTTCGTTGATCTTTAAACAATCCTCAATCTCACCTATAACATCCAAAAGAAGGCATTAATGTAGCATTTACCCTTTAAACTCAACTATGTACAGTTGTATACACTTAAGCCTATATCTAGCACAAGTACTACATTAATGCAACTATTAATCTCAATATACCTCCAAAATATAGACAAATAACAATTCAAACACACACAAAAACACAAATCATCATAAATCACCGTCCACTCTTACTTAGAAAGTGGGATGCTAATGCACAATTGATCAATTTTAGTTGAGACAAAGTTCCTTTATGGGTGAAACTAAGAAGTGTTCCATGCTCACTTATAACTACAAGAGGGTTGAGTTATATTGCTAGTACTTTGGTTATGTCATTACAAATGGATAAACTCACAAAATCTAGAGCCTTTGTGGGATTTGCAAGGGTTTGCATTGAAATGGATCTTTCAAAGGAGTTACTGGATCACAATTTTGTGAGACTAAAGAATAGGGAATGGGTAAGGATTGAGGTCAAATATGCTTAGAAGCTACTCCTTTGCTGCTCTTGCAAAATTGTTAGACATGCAAATTCACAATGCCCAAATGCTACTCTCCAAAATGATTCAAGACAAGTGCCTTATGTTGATAGGAAGAAGGATGGAGAATGGAAGAATTTTAAAGCCAAAAAAGTTTGGAAAAAAGTTGAGAAAGTGAACCCTTTGCCTTTTTCTAGTGTGGTTATCCCAAGGGCCAATCAAAACATAATTGCTGAAATGCCAAGGCTACTCCTTCAAAAAATACTTTGTCACCTAATCGATTTGCACCACTCAAAGTCACAACAAATGATGAAGACAATGGGCTTTTACTTGAGAAAAATGAACAGCATGATCTTGGAAATGTTGAACTTGAAGGTAAAAATCAGAACTTCCACTCCATGGCCGAACACCCTTCACCATCTTTCATAGAAGATGAAGACTCTTTAACTAACTCAAGCTTAGAGCTCAAGATGGCTTTTGATTCTGTCAACAACATGGGTTTCAAACCTTGCTCACCACCTTCTTCAAAGCATAAAGATTACTCTATTTCACCTTCTTGGTTAATTGATAAAAAAATTGATGAAGCAGAAAGAGAGCTTGCTGCCTCCTCCTCTTGAGTTGGACTTGGGAACTACTTAGAGGAAAAGTATAAAATTTCAAAGAAGGAGCTTCTCAAAAGCTTAGGTCGTAGAGCTATGAGTAAAGTGCATGATGCAATCACCAAAAACTCTTCTAAATCTGTACACCTTGACCTCAAAGAGAAATCCTCTATGGCTATTAAAGCATTTAAGATCTCGCCTCTTCCAATTATGTAAAATGGATCTTTATCTTCTTCTCTTGACGTGGAAATCATAAATGTTGAGGCAAATCCCCCAATACTTTCAAGTAACTCCAATGAATTTAGCTCCAAAACAACTTCGGGTAGTGAACTTTGGGAATTTGGAGAAGATGATGCTAATACCCAGTTAATGCAATTGCTTGATGAATCCTTACATGTTGCTGTACACAAATCAAATTTGGTTGGACAACTTGTGGGCCAAAACGAGTACCTTTCAAACCAAAATTGCAGCTATGGATTTTCGGGTAATAGTGCTATTGATTCCCAGTCCAAACTCTTATCCAATGTGCCATCGAATAATCCAACTCATGTTGTTGAGCTTTCTAATTTTTGTAAGAATTTTCTGGTCATAGTGTGCTCTTTTCCAGCCCAAACAATCCTTTGCTGATAGCTCACAAGGGACTGGTCATTAGTACAACCTCTTAGCACCATGGCTTGACAACTAATCATGGTAACTTGGCTGCCAAATCACCAACTATTTTTACTAATTCAACCATTCACGTGATAGCCAGCGTGGATGTCTCTTTAAGCCAAATCCAATCAGCCACACCCAATCTAGAGATTCATGGTTACCCTTCCTGTAGTTAGCCTTCTCCATTAGAAAAGGCTTATATTGGAAGGGAAAATGCTAGTAAATTGGGGGAAAATGCTCGTTACAATTCTAATTTGCATGAGTTACCTCCACTCTCTCAAGTTAAACTTGACCAAAAGCATGTGCAGGCACAACATACTCCTCTAGCTCAAAGAGTTAACCATGGACAAAATGATGCTCCTCAAAATTGCTCTCATCAAGTTGAAGAAACTTCTTCCTTAATTTTCAAATGTTGGAATGCCAAGAAGGACTTACAAGGTAAATTCTTTGGTAAACTTTTTCAATCCGCAAACTTGCATTCCATGAGCCATGTGTTGATAATGGATTTATTGGCACAATCACTCCAGAGGATGTCTTTGAGGAGGGTGATGAACATTGGAAATGTTGTCTTATTGGGTAATTTTGGATAAACCCCTTACTTTTTTCCACATTAGAAGGATGGTGGATTTTCATTGGAAACAATACGGGCATGTGGATATAAAATCAACCAAGAATGGCCTCTTTGTTTTCAAATTTGAAAATGATGAATTATGTGATAAAGTTATGGAAAATTCGTGGCATGTAAATAATCGACCCTTATTGCTTAGAAAGTAGGATCCCAATGCTCAACTTATAAGCTTTAGTTGGGATCAAGTACCTTTGTGGGTTAAATTCCAAAAGGCTCCTTGCTCACTTATAAAACTCAAAGAGGTTTGAGTTATATTGCTAGCACCATTGACTACCCTCTTCAAAATGGATAAGCTTATGGAGTCTCGCACATTTGTTGGTTTTATGATGGTTTGTGTTGTTATGGATCTGTCTAAGGATCTTCTAGAACTAACTCATGTAAAAATGAGGAACAGAGAATGGGCAAAAATTGACATCGAATATGCCTGGAAACCCATTATTTGCTCCTCTTGTAAATTGATTGGACATTTATCCTCCTTTTGCCCCCAAGTGCCACTTGGTGTCCCTAGACAAAATATTCACAATGAAATTAAGATGGAGAAAGGTAAGAGTGAATGGAAGAATGCTAGACCAAAGAAAGCTTGGAGGCCAATACAAAATGCTACATCTTTCCATGGTACGATTGTTCAAAATTCCAAATCTACTTTAGCTTCTCTTGAGAAGAAAGTCACCTTAACAAAATCTACAAGAGTTACCTTAGAAGGAAATAGATTTGCTACTCTTAATAAAGATGATGAGATTGGAAACAAAAATAAAGTTGAAATTAATGGGCTGCCTGATGTTCTGGAGACACACCTTGTAAGCATGATGAATCTCAAGGTATTGATAACGCTAGTTTGGTTGTTAATCATTATGAAATCTAGAGCCTTGAGACATTGAAAGAAGATAAACCTATTGGAGAATAATTTGGATAGAATGGTATTAGAGGAAACCTGAGGTTGGCAACCATGGTTGATGCTTTTTCTTGTTTCTTTTCTTCCATCTACTTTTGATCTTATTGATTTCTTTGAAGTTTTTGTCCTTTTACTTTGATTGGTTGTGTCATATGATTCCTCTATTGTTGTTTCATACCCTCCAAGTCTTGTCACCGTTTGTAATGTCGTATCTTTGACTTAGAGGGTTATGGATGGTTATGTACCAATTTGCGATTGAAATAAAATTTCTCACTTACCTCGCAAAAAAAATATATCAGAACTTCCAATAGATTACTCAAATTGAAGAAGAAAGAGATGGAATCGTGGATGTTAAAGAATCGAGAATATCCTCATTTACTTAACGTTCTTCTTTCTTACTTCCATTTGTGAGTTTCTTTGTTTTTTCCATTGTTGGCTGTTTTCTTTGTTTTTTACCCTCTTCCCCTCAAGCCAAATCTTTGGTTATATTATTGTAATCTAGCTTGAGGGGATTAGTATTGTCTTTGTACTCATTTTGTGATTTAATAAACTTAATCCACAAAAGAAAAGAACAAGCCTTCTTGCAAAAGAGAACCACTTGTTTGTCCAAAAGTTGAGTTTTGTATTGATTTTCTCAAGAAGAGGGAAACAATCAAATTTTTGTAGTTTCCTTCTCCAAATAACGAATGGGAAGCTCACCTTCTTTGAAATCAATTTGATCAAGAATAGCCTTCTGTCATCATCCGAGACCCCACCAATGAAAATGTTACTCTTAGCATGGTTGATTTTGAGCTCAAAGTAAGTTGAGAAAGAATGCAAGACATCCATGATGCTAGCAATAGATTTAAGATTTCCTTTGCAAAAGATTAAGAGATCATTTGCAAAACAAAGATGATTAAACTATAATGAGGAGCACTTTGGATAATAGTTGAAATCCGAGCTACAATCAAGCTTATTAAGCATGCAAGTTAAAACCTCCATACAAATAACAAAGATATAGGGTGAAATAGGGTCACCTTGTTGGATACCATTAACACCATGAAAATAACCCTCTAATCCTCCATTGATGGCAATTGAAAACTTGGTGTGGTGATGTAAGTCATAATCCACTTCACAAACTTATGAGGGAAACTGAAAGCAATAAGGGAGAATTCAATGAAGTTCCAATTTAGTGAGTCAAAAGCCTTCATAATATATACTTTGAGAGCACATCTTGGGATAATATGTTCTCTAGCATAACCTCTTAAGAATTCATAAGCAATAAGGATATTCTCATTAATAAGCCTATCATGTGAAAAGCCAATTGATTCTAAGAGATAATGTGAGGCAAGCAATTTTTTATTCTATTTGCAAGGATCTTAGAGATGTATTTGTAAATGGTGTTGCAGCAAGAAATTTGGCCATAATCTTTAACGATATAAGGGTTTTGCATTTTAGACACAAGAGCAATAATTGTTGAATTTACCTCCTTGAGAAGATTGCATGATTGAAAGAAGGAAGTAACGGCCTTTAAGACATCATCACTAATAGTCTTCTAAGCAACCATGTAGAAGTGAGAAATGTAGCCATCCTGGTGGGCTTTTGTTAGGATTAAGGAAAAGAGCATTCTTGATCTCATCATGTGTGATAGGGGCAATGAGTGAGTTCATATCTTTCTCATCAATTGTCTTTCCAACAATGTAAATCGATGGTAGCAAGGGAGCTAGTAGAAGTGCCAAGAAGCTTTTTGAAAACCCCAACAAATTCAGCCTTGACTTCATGTTCATTTGTGAGGATCTAATTTTCATCATTTTTTATGGCAAAGATGGAGTTTTTTCGAAACATCGTCTAAGAACACTTCACTAACTTTAGCATGGGAAAAAATCCACCATGACTTTTCTCCTTCTTCTCTCTAACCTCTTTTCAACCAGCCACCACAACACCACCTCTATCAAACCCATCCCTTTGCCTCAACACATTTGCATTCATGGGTAAGACGAAGAAAGGTTCTTCTCCGGTGAGATCTAGTGCTTGGCTTAAGGCTACGAAGCAAGCTCTGGATAATATTTTAGTCACTAAATCACAAAATTCATCCTTGTGTAATGAGGTTGATTGATTCGGCTTCTTTCACTTCTCGCTAGTGGAGATGCTCAATCAACCTCAAGCAAGGTCTTTAAAGAAGACTATGATGCCTTAGAAGTGGGTACTTCTTACAAAGAACATTTAGAAGCTCAAAGCAAGGCAAAGGCTGAATTGGTACATAAATCTCGCTCCCATTTACCTCTTTCCCCTTCCTCAAGATTGGATACGGGCCCTTGTATAAACTCTATGGAAATGGAACTTGCAAAGCATCTTTTCCACTCTCCTTCAAATAGTGCATCTTCTTTGGGCCTTAGTAGCTGTACTACTCCTGATTTTTCTTGCAAGAAACCTTATTTGGTTTCTCATGGAGTCTTGAACGAAGAAGAAAAAGAAATAATAGCCTTTTACTCGATGGGCAACAAACTTTGCTTTATCTAGACAATTGCATTACCCCCGGGCCTTGCAAGAAGCCCAAGAAATTGGTAGCACCTGTTTAGCCCTATCCAACCAAAATTAACAACTCATTCACCTCAAGTTCTTTTCAAATCAAATCCTATTGCTAACACTCTTGAAGCACGTGATAAACTTGATGAATTCCCATCACTTGACGCTCCAAATTTCAAAATTACTTCAGCTAGGTCCCCCAAACTATCTCAAACTCCTTTGCTTAATGACGTGGATGCTAACAAGGAAGCCAACATGGCAAGTAATGCCAAGCAAGCCCAAGTTCTTAGCCAAAATTCTCAATGGATAGAACCTTCTTATAGCTATGCAAAACAAGGAAATAACTCTGGGCCATCTAGTATGCGTCTTTGAGTGCCAGCTCCAAAGACCTGTAAGCGCACGGATCGATGCGAGTAGTGTGTGCGAGAATGGGTGTCGAACCACGGGAGGCTATGTTGTGAGATTGATTCTACGTGTGTGTTCTAGAATGTGCCTAAAAATAAGAAATCTAAACTATCTATTTTTGGGATTTTGGATTTTGAATGCTCGAGCTCTAACTAAAATGAATTAAACTAAACTATGGAATTGGGAAAAGTGGGGGATAAGCTAATCTATAGGAATTAACAAATGCAAAGGTGTTAGGGTGATTTCAACTTATGAATGGGGATTCTATACTCAATTGCTATGGGATTAAAGAATGATGGCTTACTTTAGTGATTGCTCTTAACTAGGTTGCTAAATTAGTGTCTTAAATTCCCCCTAGGACTCAGTGCGGGTCTGTCCCTAGGCGGTGGCTCCTAGAGCTACGGTGTGGTCCTTATGACTTAGGGCCTTAAGAGTGACTAACTAACTTCCTAGGTGACTTAGAATGAACCTACCCTAGTACCTAAATCATTGGCTGGATTTAAAGCCAAGATCTAGTGTTGCTAAGGTCAACTAATCCTCTCCTAAAACCTATTGGCTAGATTTAAAACCAACGGAGACTCGGCCTAGGCTAGCATTAAATTATGCTTTATCATTCTAAGGTCACAATAGTGGGATTTAACCTATTAACACATTCATACATGTTCTAAGCCATGGTGTTTGCGAATAAAGGGACCTATTCGACTACAAAACATCGTCATGCTTGGATTACACCATTAGAAATAATTGACAATAGACATGTACGTGTTATTGAAGTCGTATTCATTATTAGGCATGCAAATATACACATGACATGAATATAAGCATTATCCATAACATCTACATATAAACACATAGACATGATTATAGCATGGATTATATGTGTTTAGTAATAAATAGACTTCAATTTATACACATGCTACTCATTTAGATATTTAATCAAACACTTAGACATGAATGAGAAAAAATAACCATTTGAACAAGAAAATCAAACATGTATATATAATCAGTCGTTTAATCCCATATCATAAGAGTATATAGCTAATCCATTACATAATAAAATCACCCTATAGAAATCTACTCAATCATAATAAAAGATAGAATGAAAGAGAGTTTATGAAGCTTTCTTTTCATCCTAGCTATTCTTGTACAAAGCTGTTGAGCAAACTTGAATCCAAATGTTGGAACCTCCAAATTCTCTTGCTCCAAAGTGATGAAATGTGTGAGAGAGTGTGTGTGTTGTAGGTGAAGACTAGGGTTAAGTGTGTGTGTGGGTGGGTGATGGGTGTGTAAAGATCCTCCCTAAAATTTGTGAAAAAGCTCTCTTCAAAAGATCCCCCCTTTTTGTCTGAAAATCGAGCTTTTTATATCGGCTTTCCATGAACTGTACCTGCTTTGGTGATGCTCTCTGGACTGGCCGGTCAACCTAACCCGTCGACAGGCTTTGGAGGGGTTGTCGTATGGCTATTTTTGGCACCTCTCTAGAGTGGCTGGTCGACCGACTCTTTCTTCTTGGTCGTTCGGCTGATTTCTTTCCTCTATTCTTTGTCTTTCCAGCCTATTCTTTACGCTTTACACTTTGTCTCTTAAACTCAATTTGTACATTTCTTTACGCTTTAGCCTATTCTTATCAAAAGTACTACACCAATGCATCTTTTTGAGCACTTAATACTTCTTAAACATAGGTAGATTACATTGCAAACACACACAAAAACACAACACATCAACACCCCCAAACCTTCTCCTTGCTTGTCCTCAAACAAGCCCAATCTTAAATTTATCTCTAAAGCCAATGCAATGGATTGCCTAAAGGGTTGACTCTCTATCAAAGTTAGTCTAAGAAGCATGAAAGGGGCATTCCTATTATGAAGAGATCCCTAAGCCTCTTTGAATCTTCCCTCTACTCATAGGGGGTCTCGTTCCTCGTGGGAATTCCCCAAGTAGCCAATCCACCACAAGCCTAAGATTCTAACTCATGCACTCAGGATGTTAATATTTCATGCTTCCTCAACTAACACGGCCTCGCCAACATGCACCAAGCCTCAAAGACAAGAAGAGAGAATATACAAGCACAATGGCTTATAAAAAACCTTATTCACGTATCTACAAAGATGATAATTTGTGCTAAGTTGACATTGTGTCACTTATGCACTTATTCACGAACTTTTTGGTGCCTTTGGCTTTTTCTCTTTTTCACTTCATTTTTTTTAATTTGTTTTTGCACCTTTGTGCCTTTTTCAATTTTTTTGGATTTTTAATGATTTGTATTGTATTCACAAAAAGAAAGAAAAAGAAAGGCTTAAGCACATAAAAAAGAACCAACCAAGGAAGAGGCACTCACATCAACAACCGTTTTCCAACACTTTTTCCTACCAAGCTATGGGGTGGCTACAAGGGTTATTCTTTCAAGGTTCTCACTCCCCACAACTTTGAAGCGCATCCCCTCCAAGGCTTAGTTTTCAAACCACTCTATTCATTTTCCCACAATGCATCTCATCTTTATAAATTAATAGAGTCCATCACAAAAGCCAACACAACGATCAAAAAAGAAATAAATGACTCTATATGCATCAAAATTGAAAAATTTTCACAATTTTTAAGCACATAATGCAATCTGCCCTAAGCAAGATATATAACAAGAAAACCAAACTTCCACACCCCAAACCTAAACTTTGCTTGTCCTTAAGCAAATAGATCAAAACACAAAAACAAGCAAATTGTCATTACAAAACAAGTAAAGGTGATAGGGATAGGGTATAAACAAAGGGAACAAGTGGAGAAAGGATAGATACAACCTTGAATTTTCTTCAAAGCTTTCCATGTCAATGATAAATCACCATATTACGAATCCTGTGACTCACAATTCATAAACACTAACAAAGAAAACAAGATTAGTAGCATTGCCTATGCATGCTTGCATTGGCATGTGTAATAATGAGCAATGGTGTATCTTATGGGACAAAGGATTGGGATTCAACAATTTGGTTTGGGTGCAAGAAAGATAAAAGAAAGAAAATAAAAAGAAAAGAAAGTGAAACAAATGTAAAACTACAAAATTGAACCTAGGTTGCCTCCTAGTAGCGCTAACCACCATGCCGTCAATTAGGCAAACACCAACTAATCTTCAATTTCCATAGATAGGGTCCTGACGCATTAAATCCTTCACACGAGCCATGCTCGGATCATATGCGTGCTTCAGGCATTGCCTATTCACCGTTAACTCTTGGCCATCCTTTAAGTCTTTAATCTTGACTGCTCCGGAAGGATAGGCAACCGTCACCTCATATGGACCAACCCATCTTGTCTTGAGCTTACCTGGAAAGAGTTTCAACTGTGAGTTAAACAACCAAACTTTATTGGAAAGAGAGAATGATTTCTTAATGATGTGTTTATCATGAATTCTCTTCATCCTATCCTTATAAAGTTTAGCGTTCTCACACGCCTCGAATCTTAGCTCTTCCAATTCCGCTAAGTCTAGCTTCATTTTCTCACCCGTTCTTACTAAGTCAAAATTTAGGGCTTTGATTGCCCAATAAGCTTTGTGCTCTAGTTTTACTGGAAAGTGACAAGTTTTACCATCAACCAATCTATACGGAGACATATCAATGGAAGTCATAAAGGCAGTACGGTAGGCCCACAAAGCATCATTTAGCCTAATAGACCAATCTCTCCTATCGGGCCTAACCGTTTTCTCTAAAATGTGCTTGATCTCCGTATTGGACACCTGTACTTGTCCACTAGTTTGCAGGTGATAAGGAGTGGCTACCTTATGGGTGACCGAATATCTTCTCAACAAGGCCTCTAAAGTCCTATGGCGAAAATGCAAACCCTTATCACTAATTAAGACCCTAGGGACTCCAAATCTAGAGAAAATGTTCTCCTTAATGAACTTAACCACTACCTTACAGTCATTAGTACGCGTGGGAATTGCTTCAACCCATTTGGACACATAATCAACGGCCACTAAAATGTATTGGTCCCCAAAGAAAGGTGGAAATGGACCCATGAAATCTATACCCCAAACATCAAACAACTCACAAGAAAGAATAAAGGATAAAGGCAACATGTTTCTCCTAGAGATGGACCCGGGTTGTTGACATCTAAAACACTTCTTACAATACTCTTGGGCACCTATAAAGAGAGTGGGCCAAAATAATCCACAATGCAATAACTTCGCGTAGGTATTCTTCCCACTAAAATGACCTCCACACCCTCATCATGACACATACTCGAAACATTCTCAAACTCGTCCTCAGGCACACACCAACAAATCTTTTGATCTACATACACTTTGAAAAGATAAGGATCCTCCTAAAAGTAATGCCTAACTTGTGCTAGGAACCTATCTTTTTCTCTTTTCTCCCAATGGGAAGGAAAATGCCCTGTGGCAAGATAATTGACAATATGAGCAAACTAAGGTGTGTGATGAGAGGCAAGCAATTGCTCATCGAGGAATGAATCATGAAAAAGGGAGGGATCACTAGAAGACTCACTAACAAGACGAGAAAGATGATCCGCAACTAAATTTTCTCTACCCTTCTTATCCCGGATTTCAATGTCACTCTTGAAGGAGGAGCAACCACCTAATCAAGCAGGGTTTAGATTCTTTCTTAGATAACAAATACTTCAATGCCGCATGATCGGTGAAGACAATCACTTTGGACCCTAGGATGTATGACCTAAACTTGTCAAGGGAGAAGAATATTGCTAAAAGCTTATCCTTCCTTTGACCTAAGATAGCTCCTATTGCATAGTCGGATGCATCACACATAACCTCAAATGGGAAACTGTAGTTAGGTTATTGGATAATTAGGGATGTAGACAATAAGGATTTAAACCTATTGAAAGCTCTAACACATTCATCATCAAAGTTAAAAGAGACATCTTTTGCTAGGAGCCGAGATAAGGGACGTGCAATGTGACTAAAATCCTTAATGAATCTACGGTAGAATCCTGCATGTCCTAGAAAAGATCTAACATCCTTGACACTCTTAGGGACAGGTAACTTTTCAATCAATTCTACCTTAGCCGGGTCAACTTGAATTCCACTAGATGATACAGATGACCTAACACTATCCCTCGTTGCACCATGAAGTGGGATTTCTCCTAACTCAACACTAGATTTTTCTTCACACATCGATCTAAGACTAAAGGGAGATGACTCAAGTACTCATCAAAGCTATCTCCAAAGACTGAAAAATCATCCATGAAAATCTCTAAATGCCTCTCAATCATGTCACTAAAAATGGCCATCATATATCTCTGAAAAGTCGCTGGGGCATTGCAAAGACCGAAAGGCATTTTCCTATAAGCAAAAGTGCCATAGGGACAAGTAAAGGTGGTCTTCTCCTTATCCTCAGGAAACACGGGGATCAATTATAACCAGAATAGCCATCTAGAAGCTATGCCCAACTACTCTATCTAAGATCTGGTCTTGAAAAGGCAATGGGAAATGATCCTTCCTAGTTTTGGAGTTGAGCTTCCTATAATCAATACAAACTCTCCACCTCGTGGGAGTACGGGTAGGGATAAGCTCTCCTCTCTCATTCTCAACAACCGTGATCCTGGACTTTTTAGGGACAACTTAGACTGGGCTAACCCACTCACTATCAGAGATCGGGTAAATAATGCCTGCATCTAGAAGCTTAATGATCTTTTTCTTAACTACTTCGCTCATGTGTGGGTTTAGCCTCCTTTGCATTTCCCTAGAAGAAATGGCTCCAGCCTCAAGGTGAATACGATGCATGCAAACTGAAGGGTCTATATCTCTCAAATCATCAATTTTCCACCCTACATCCTTCCTATGCTTCCTAAGGACCTCTAAGAGAAACTCCTCAGGCTCACTAGAAAGATCGAAAGCTATGATGACTGGAAAGGTCTCACTGGAGCCTAGGAATGCATACTTCAAATGATCAAGAAGAGGTTTGAGCTTTAAAGAAGGGCTAGGCTCAACCAAGGGGGACTTAACCTCAACATTATCAACGGGGACATCACTAAAAATGAGACTAGAGGGATTAACCTCAAGTGACTTATTAGTTAAATGGCTCTCAATCAAGGAAATAGAAGCTACACATTTCCGCTCTAAGGTCTTTAAATCAAAGCTAAACATCAATTCCTCAAATTTCCTCAATTATTCTCTATCAGTCATAGTTTTCTCTACAAGATCCTCAACACAAGAATCAATCACATCCACCCTAAAGCACTCTTCTCCATCCTCTCCTCCTATACTAGCCCTGTTCATTACCTCGGCAACCTTCATGGTGGACCTCAAATTCCAAATTTCATCTTCAATAACCCCGACCTACAATGGATAATGGCATCTATGGTGGCAAGGAAGGGGCAATCTAGAAGAATGGGTGTGGAATGTCTAGAGTCATGTCCCGAATCCATATTTAACACTATGAAGTCAATAGGGTACACAAACTCACCTCCCTGAACCTTAACGTCTTCTATCACACCCCTAAGTCGACGCTCGGACCTATCAGCTAGCTGAAGAGTAACATGTGTAGGGGACAACTCACCTAGGCCTAGCTTCTAATAGATGAAGTAGGGAATGAGATTCACACTAGATCCTAAATCGAACAAGGCGTGATCAATCTGGGTTTCACGGATCCTACAAGGAACTGTGAAGGCTCCGGGGTCACTCATCTTGGGCGGAAGGCCCGAAGCACAAATACTACTCACCTTCTCTGTAAGCCTCACCTTTTTAGGAATGTTTGGTGACCTACGTTTCCTTGTACAAAGATCCTTAAAGAACTTAGAATAAGAGGAGATGGAAAGGATCACATCTATCAAAGGAAGATTGACCTTAAGTTCCTTAGGATGCTCTAAAACCTTGAAGAACGTAGAATCCTCACTTTGTGCAGGCTTCTCTAAAGTGGATAGAAAGAGAACTCTAGGCTCAACATCTCTAGACACATGAGAATCATCAATGGCCTCATTTCCCTTACAACTCTCTCCATGGTCTTTAATGGGATCATCTCTTACATAGGACCCTCTCTAGGATTTCCCTCAACAAGGTTACAATGTGGTGCTCTAGACTTGGAAGGACCACTAGGTGCAGGTATTGCAAAGTCAACTCCTACCCTATTATCCACTACCTGACCACTCCTAAGAGTAGTGACAACCTTAGCCTGGGCCTGAAAGGGATAAGTGGCATCGGTGGAGGAATAGGACTGGACTCTAGGGTTCACCTCCAGTTAAGAAGGCAATTTCCTGGGGTCTCTAGTGCTTAACTGACTAGCAATCTATCCTAACTATGCCTTAAACCTAGCCATTTGCTGCGTATTTTTTGCCAATTCTTGTTGTTGGTTCTGAATGAACTGCATTATCTTCATCATGTCATTACTAGGAGGTTGGCTGCTAGAGGGGATAGGCAAAGCCTGAGGTTGAGGAGCACTAGTGAGACAGGGCTGATTAACATGATAGAAACCTGGGGGATATTAAGGACGGGGTCGCTGCTAAGGTGGAACCTGAGGATGTGAACTAGACTCATGCTGACCTTGTCTCTAAAAAAATCTCGGGTTGTCCCTCTAACCCAGATTGTATGTGTTCAAGTACGGGTTGTACTCACGAGAATAACCTTGGGTAGCACGCACTTGCTCTTTCATGAAATCAGGAAATTGAGAAGCTAAAGGACAAGCTATAGTCTCATGAGATGACTCGGAACACAATGCACAAATTTCAACAACTAACGGGGTAGAGGAAGAACCTCTAGAACTAGTCCTATGACCTTGGGATGAAATGGACAAAGAAATGAATTGATCTAGGTTATTCACAAAGCCTCAACCTTAGCGAGTAAATGTAAAGAAACTCCAATCTCACTAACACCTCTCTTGTTGCCTCCTCGACAAAACCTTTCCATGGCAAAATTTTGAAAAGAATTTTCAGCCATCATTTCTATTTTCTCCCATGCCTCGGTCAGCCTCAAAAAATAGAAGCAGCCACCAGAGGCAGCATTGACCATCATCCTATTTTGTTCATTCAAGCCTCGAAAGAAGTATTGCATTAGGTCATGATTGCCCTATTCGTGGTGTGGACATTGTCTAAGAAAATCCTTGAACCTCTTCCAAGCCTCATGAAAGGATTCTAGATCATGTTGGGAGAAATTCATAATGGCTGTCCTAAGGTCGGCCGTCTTGGCCATGGGATAAAATTTTTGGAAGAACTTAGATTGAAGCTCAGTCATGTAGTAATACAACCGTTAGGTAAGGAATGCAACCAAGTCCTAGCCCTATCCTTAAGAGGAAACAATCTTAGAAGTATGACCTCTTGGGAGACATTGGGGACATAAAGAGTGGGACTCATCTCAACAAAATCAGTGATATGATCTAGAGGACTCTCATTGCTTTTCTCGTAGAAGGAAGGAAGCATAGCCAACATATTAGGCTTAATCTCGAAGTTTGTCTCCCCTAAACCCGAAATTTGAATGGCCAAATTAGGCTCAAAGGCTTCAGGAAGAAAGAATTGCCTAAGAATGGGTTCCTCATCTATAGATGGATCTAGTCTACGAGGCTCTCGTCTAAAATGATCTTGGACTTGATGCCCAAGATGATCATGAGGTGGAATGGGATTCATTGGGGGATTGGGAGGATTAGGAGGATAATCGGGATCGGCCATCTCTTCAAGAAGATCTCCTAAATTCCTAAAATGTCTAGCAATTCTATCAGGGTCGGGAGTCAGAGGAACTAGGGGATTTATAAGGGATCTCCTACCAAGCATGCACAATTATCCTAACTCCAGCCACTTCAACCCTCGAAAACTTCAATATTCCTAAAACTATAGCAAATAGACCACAATCCTAAAAAGTCTACTAAAACAAAGAAATAAGCTGAAATAGATAAATAAAAACTAGAGTAAGGTAATATGAACAATAAACAAGATAAGAAAAAACTAAACAAACTATAAAAGAAAAGCAAGAAAGTAAGAAAAGCAACTACCAAAACACATAAACAAAGAATGCAAATCACTGTGCCTCCCTGGCAACGGCACCAAGAACTTGGTGTATGTCTTTGAGTGCAAGCTCTAAAGACCCGCAAGCGCACGGATCGATGCAGTGTAGTGTGTGTGAGAACGGGTGTCGAACCATAGGGAAGCAATGTTGTGAGATGGATTCTACGTGTGTGTTCTAGAATGTGCCCAAAAGTAAGAAATCTAAACTATCTATTTTTGGGATTTTGGATTTTTGAATGGTCGGGAGCTCTAGCTAAAATGAATTAAACTAAACTATGGAATTGGGAAAAGTGGGAGATAAGCTAATCTAGAGGAATTAACAAATGGAAAGGTGTTAGGGTGACTTCAACTTATGAATAGGGGATTCTATACTCAATTGCTATAGGATTAAAGAATGATGGCTTACTTTACTGATTACTGTTAACTAGGTTGCTAAATTAGTGTCTTAATTTCCCCCTAGGACTCGGTGCAGGTTCGTCCCTAGGCAGCGCCTCCTAGAGCTACGGCGCGGTCCTTATGACCTAGGGCCTTAAGAGTGACTAACTAGCTTTCTAGGCGACTTAGAATGAACCTGCCCCAGTACCTAAATCATTGGCTGGATTTAAAGCCACAGGACACTCAGCCTATGCTAGCCTTAAATTATGCTTCATCATTCTAAGGTGACAATAGCGGGATTTAACCTATTAACACATTCATACACGTTCTAAACCAAGGTGCTCGTAAATAAAGGGACCTATTCGACTACCAAACATCGTCATACTCGGATTACACCATTAGATGCAATTAACAACTGACATGTATGTGTTATTGAAGTCATATTCACTACTAGGCATGTAAATATACACATAGACATGAATATAAGCATTACCCACTTCATAGCATCCACATATAAACACATAGACATGATTATAGCATGGATTAGATGTGTTTAGTAACAAATAGACTCCAATTTATATGCATGTTACTCATTTAGACATTTAATCAAACACTTAGACATGAATGAGAAAATAACCATTTGACAAGAAACTCAAACATGTATACATATAATCAGCCCTTTAATCCCATATCATAGGAGTATATAGCTAGCCCGTTACATAAGTAAAATCACCCTACACAAATCTACTCAATCATAATAAAAGATAGAATGAAAGAGAGTTTATGAAGCTTCCCTTTCATCCTAGCTATTCTTGTACAAAGTTGTTGAGTAAACTTGAATCCAAATGTTGGAACCTCTAAATTCTCTTGCTCCAAAGTGATGAAATGTGTGAAAGAGTGTGTGTGTGTTGTAGGTCAATACTAGGGGTAAGTATGTGTGCGTGGGTGATGGGTGTCTAAAGATCCTTCCTAAAATTTGTCAAAAAGCTCTGATATCGCTAATTAAGCACAAGCCTAAATAGCCCGCAAGCGCACGGGTCATGTGTAGTACGGTGTGTGCGAGTGCGGGGTTGAATCCACGGGGAGGCCTCTTGTCTATCGTGTTCTAAGCTAAGTGCGTCCTAAAGAGATACTTGTTGGGGTCCTAACTACAATGTTTTTGGTGTTTTTGGTTTGAGGGGAGCTCGGGAAAAGTAAAACTAATCTAAGAACAAGGAAATAAAAAGGTAGCGCGTATGTGTGTGATGGGGGAATCAAGCGATCTAAGGGGATTCAAACGTTGGAAATGGGAGACTAAGGTGATTACATCTTGTTTATGGTGATTACTACGTTTTTCTAGCGTTACTTGATGGATTATACTAAGTGCTCTAATCTAGACCTATAATTAGCCTCCTAATTGGTACCCTAAGCCTCAGTACGGGTCCGTCCCTAGGTGGTGATGCCTAGTAGTACGGCGTGGTCTTTATGACTTAGGAATTAGGGCTAGCCAATAAGATTCTAGGTAAGTATAGATCGATCTAACCTTAGCACTTAGTCCTCTAATTAGTTCCCCAATCTGGCCCTAGGACTCGATGCGAGTCCGTCCCTAAGCTTCGCCTCACTCAGAGCTACGGCGTGGTCCTTATGAACCTAGGGTGTTAGGGTGGACTAACTAGCCTTCCTAAGTGAACTAAGGTCATCTAAACCTATTCGGACTCCTATTGGTTGGATTTAAAGCCAAAGGGGACTCGACCTAGGCTAGATACTAGTTGTGCACCATCGATCGCATCACAATTAGTAGAAATTGACATTAAAGAGCATGGCAAACACATCTAGGGCATGGCATTTGAGAATACACCGGTATATTCTACTACTAAACACATAGACATGTTTAGATTACACCAATTTAAGCAATGGCACCCGACATGTATGCGATAGAAGCTGGTTATGCTAACACACATTGACATGTATATAGTCATACCCACTTTATGTAATCACCACACAAACACATAGACATGCTAGCATAATGATTTAGAAATGGTTAATAGCACAATAGACTTCAATATATATATGCTACATCATTGAGGCATTTCAACAAACACATAGACATGTATGTAAAATAACCTTTGAAACCATAAGCATAAGGCATATATACATAAATCCATCAAGTTTTCATTAATATAAAGTAGTAATCAATCCATATATACAAGATATAATAACCCTACATAGCTCTAATCAAACATAATTAGACTTAGGATAAAAGAGAGATACCCTTCTATCCATAGCCAAGCTTTACAAACCATGAGCTATGCCCCAAATCCTAGTGTTTGATCCTCTTAGATCCTTGATTCCAAGTGTTAAATGTGTTTAAAGTGAGCATGTGAGGTGATTTTTGGTGGATTTTGGGTTTTGGGAAATGGGTGTTTGATTTGGGTGTTGTTCCACTTAAAAAAAGGGCTGAAAAGTGGCTTAAATAGAGCTGTTAACGCGCCCAGTCGGGGGCCCAGTCGGTCGACCGGCTTTGGGCCTAAGTCGTCCGACCAAAATTGGCCCAGGTTCTGATCCAGCCGGTCGACCTAGTATGTCGACCGGCTTGGTCGTCCGGCCTAGACAGAGGCTAACCGATCTTGATACTAAAATGGTCATATCTTGCTCGTTTTAGCT